>JAJSOF020000027.1:93506750-94004250 GCA_025594305.2 Periplaneta americana | reverse complement strand
TTTGCTCGTATTGGGTTGAGGGAAAACCCCGGAAAAACCTCAACCAGGTAACTTGCCGCGACCGGGATTCGAACCCGGGCCACCTGGTTTCGCGGCCAGACGCGCTGACCGTTACTCCACAGGTGTGGACTAAGAAGGGATAAATGAAAGAATGGCTAATGAAGGAATGGATAAATGAAGGAAGGAATGAATGAATGAATGTGTGAATGAATAAATGAATGAATGAATGTGTGAATGAATGAATGAATGCGTGAATGAATGAATGAATGTGTGAATGAATGAATGAATGTGTGAATGAATGAATGAATGAATGTGTGAATGAATGAATGAATGTGTGAATGAATGAATGAATGAATGTGTGAATGAATGAATGAATGTGTGAATGAATGAATGAATGTGTGAATGAATGAATGAATGTGTGAATGAATGAATGTGTGAATGAATGAATGTGTGAATGAATGAATGAATGTGTGAATGAATGAATGTGTGAATGAATAAATGAATGAATGTGTGAATGAATAAATGAATGAATGTGTGAATGAATGAATGAATGTGTGAATGAATGAATGAATGAATGAATGTGTGAATGAATGAATGAATGAATGTGTGAATGAATGAATGAATGTGTGAATGAATGAATGTGTGAATGAATGAATGAATGTGTGAATGAATGAATGAATGTGTGAATGAATGAATGAATGTGTGAATGAATGAATGAATGAATGTGTGAATGAATGAATGAATTAATGTGTGAATGAATGAATGAATGAATGTGTGAATGAATGAATGAATGAATGTGTGAATGAATGAATGAATGAATGAATGTGTGAATGAATGAATGAATGTGTGAATGAATGAATGAATGTGTGAATGAATGAATGAATGTGTGAATGAATGAATGAATGTGTGAATGAATGAATGAATGTGTGAATGAATGTGTGAATGAATGTGTGAATGAATGTGTGAATGAATGAGTGAATGAATGTGTGAATGAATGAGTGAATGAATGTGTGAATGAATGAGTGAATGAATGTGCGAACGAATGAATGAGTGAATGAATGTGCGAACGAATGAATGTGCGAACGAATGAATGTGCGAACGAATAAATGAATGAATGTGCGAACGAATAAATGAATGAATGAATGTGTGAATGAATAAATGAATGAATGAATGTGTGAATGAATAAATGAATGAATGTGCGAATGAATAAATGAATGAATGTGCGAATGAATAAATACATAATGAAATAAATTATTAAATATAATGTATTAATAGAGATATTAAATTAGTAATAAAGTAGTAATGAATAATAAACAAATACATGAATATAAAAATATTAATTTGTGGTGTTATTTTCCCTAATTGACTAGTGATTCTTCATTCTTGTTTACACTCTGTTAACACTTACGTATCACTGAACAACTATTAAGTTATTTATTACTAGCCGTACCCGTGCGCTCCGCTGCACCCGTTAGAAATAAATATAAAGTAATTACATAATTAAAATAGGACATTTGGTCCAGGGAACATTCGTGTTTGATAGAAGGATAAATCGTTTAATATGTTACTTAATTTAAATTGCATCCAAATAATTAAAATGCGATCATTTTGATCCAGAGACACTCATTTGGTGCAATGACAATTCCTTTAACCTGTTTCTTAATTTTTATTACATGCAACCATAGTTTAATGAAGATTGACATCATTTATATTTAATGTGTATATTTTATTGTACTTGTTATAGGTTTCCATTGAATTATTGTAATAACTTAATTTTAACCCTTGTTTTCTAGGTATTCAGTAAATGGCGCTTGGCCCACTATGGTTGTGAACCCTTCAAACAACTTAAATGATATTATATAATATTACATATTATATTATATTATATTATATTATATTATATTATATATTATACTATATCAGAAGTTACTGTAATAACATTATAGCATTATGTCCATCTAGAGAAACTACACTTTCCAATGGTGAAATAATAATTAATTATACAAATCGGTTAATTTAGCTTCCGATATTACTTCATACAAACACAGAAACATTCTCTGTAGGCTATCTTTCATAGCTTTCGATTGTTGCTGTCCAAGGCCCCTTATAGACGAAGTCATTTGTTTTTTAATTCATTAGACGGCCTTAGATAGCAGTTATTTTAATTTTAAAACTCATTTATCTCATTAAATATCAGTCCTATCAAAATTTTTCAAGGAATAAAACTTATCGCAAATTATTTTTAAAGAAGCTCTTGTTATGTAACATTTTCACAAAAATCAATAATAAGCGAGATATTTCGATTTATTTAATTCAGGCCCCCTTATAACCCCCCTTTTAAATAATGTATTTTGAATGTCATATAGCCTAAAACCTAAGTTACAACGAGCTTAATTTATATTCCAATTTTCATCGAAATCGGTTCATTCATTATCGCGTGAAAAAGTAACAAACATACAGACAGACAGACATACAAACAAAAATTAAAAAAAAAAACGATTTTCGGTTTCAGGGTAGTTAATTATATATGTTAGGACCAATTATTTTTGGGAAATCGAAAATTACCAAAAAAATTTCGGCTACAGATTTATTATTAGTATAGATAAATAACTCCACTACGTTAATATGTAAATTGTGACGTTATTTTACCTATATTACGATGTACCGAAGTACATATGATATTTCAGTTGTAGAATTTCTTCGTCATCATATGATGATGGATGAGTGGAACAGAGAAAAATTCTCTCCGGCACCGGAATTTGAACCCGGGTTTTCAATTCTACGTGCTGACCCTCTATCCACTAAGCCACACCGGATTCCCATCCTGATGCCGGATCGAATCCTCTCAGTTTAAGTTGTACCTCTTGGGTTCCCTCTAGTGGCCTACCCTCATGCTCTGCGTCATAGACGTATGACAGTGGCACAGTGTCTACAAATGTGCAGATGTTATTTTATCTGATTAACTAGAATTCAGGATGATGGAATCTACATAGAAACTAGTCATCTGGTTAAATAGCACCAATATTTAAATATTGGCACAGTTAAGATATTTATTTATTTATTTATGTATTTATTTATTTATTTATTTATTTATTTATTTATTTATTTATTTATTTATTTATTTAATCAATTATTTATTTATTTTAAATAACTTAATAGCTCTTGGGTGATTTTAATTTCTTCAATTGTCGTTCGAAATATATAAATAAATGAAATGAACTGTACTTCAATAAGATGATGTTTTCTATTTCTGCTTAGCACAGTAAAGGAATTTTTTGTAATCTCATAAAGTAAGTTACCTGACTTCGTTTATAAATTGTACATTTTAAGTGGACGTATGAAATGTTCGGTTACTGCGATCGTTTCTAATATTATTTTGCGTTTTATGAAAATCGTTAGAACTGCATCCGAGCACGAGCTTTGCTCCTTCGGGTGTACTAATTTTATACACCAACTTTAACTATAATAGTAAGGGACTCAATAATAATAATAATAATAATAATAATAATAATAATAATAATAATAATAATAATAATAGTAATAATAATATAGGGCTTCTACAAAAGACCTTTCCGGTTTCGAACACATGTAATGTACCTTCTATGAATCTGAGGTGCATGAAGATAGCATCAATGGAAAGAGAAACTCAAAAGGGGAAAAACACTGGAGGAGAGGGATACGATCCGGTGATGTGGATTGGACTTCGGCGTAGCTCAATGGTTAGAGCGCTTGGTACGTAGAACCGGAGCGAATTTTTCTCCTCTAATATTGTTACCGTAACAGACGTATTCAGTAGGACCAAAAAATTAATCTTTACGTAGATTCTTAGAGCAACTGCATATTATTAGAGCAACTGCATATTACTGTGCTATCCCGGCCATCAAGTCACTCAACTGAGTATAATGGCAGTTGACTTAATATAAAAATGTCAACATTCATGTCGAACTTGGAGTCAGGCCACAAAAGGAAATACACTGGAGGAGAGGAATACTTTCCGGTGCTGTGGATTGAACTTCGGGGTAGCTCAATGGTTAGAGCGCTTGGTACGTAGGACCTAGGATCCGAGTTGACCCCCGGCGCTGCGGCGAATTTTTCTCCTCTAATATTAATTGTTATCGTAACCGTCGTATTCTGTGGGACCAAAAGATTAATCTTTACGTAGATTTATGTTCTAAGCCAGGCCTGCAGAACTGTAGCTCTTGAGAGCGACTGCTTTTCTCCCCTCCTTTACCCCACCCATCTTTTCTACTTGTGCGGTCACGGCGTTCTAGTTACGCTCGGCTGCATCAACATTCATTCTCGTGGCGGAAGTCGATCATCCCCAATAGAAGTGGAGTGAGGCTGACGTCATAGTTCCCCTAATTTGCAAGTTCTGCAGGCCTGTTCTAAGCAAATATTTATACTGTCTATTGTAATTGGGGCTTTGACCTACTATAGACATACATACATACATACATACATACATACATACATACATACATACATACATACATACATACTGTACATACATACATATAGACGTTTTAGGTCATATAAAATTTTAATAGGAAGAACCTGTGCGTATGAAACGTAGAGATATCTGAATAACATACTTCTAGGACGCAACAAACAAAATAGGTACGGAACTAGAAATAGGTTCCCTAGTCATAATGACTAATAAAAGAGAAATTGGTGATGGATGAAACGATAAGAAATAAGTTGAAGGGGTTGGAAGGAAGTAGGAGAGGATGCGAGCGAAGCAACAATTGAATGAGCTACAGTGAACCTGATGGATGGGTCAAAAGGACTAGGTAGGTAAAAATTTATGAAATGAATTAAATTGTGAGCTGATGGATGTATGAAGTAGGTAGGATTCTGGGAGCGAAGTTATCTCCCGTCAGTTAACTGCCTCTGGAAACGTTACACGGCCGTTGTCAACGTGATGGAGAGTATGAAATCCAATTCACCTACCGGAAATCGAAGTCCGTCCGTTCTATCCATCATGAGTCAGGTTTTCTTCACCATGACACGTACATAAAGAGGATCTCTGTACAAATGTCAGTTGCAATTGCTGCTCGGGAAGGTCACGCAGTTTCCCACTGACACACAGATCCCGCGAAAATCAATGACGACCCCGTGTAACTCGGCACATCGCGTGAGCAAGAATTCAGACCCTCCACCACTATCGATTGCAATCGTTCCGACTCCTCATGATAAAATAAGCACGTCATATACTTTGCATGGACATCTGGATACTCGATTACCCTAGTTGCAGCTTTTATTATTTAATTTTCTAATATTATTGTATGAAGTATGGATGGATTACAGGTGGCTAGTGAAAAAAAATCCGTACGAACTTGTGCCAACCATAAGAATCCAATGTGCTGCCGAACAAAATTTTTGGTGTGCGTGCAAATGACGAGCAACTCTTGTCTGGAGCCATTTCATTCAGGGACGTCTTTCTTTTATGTGCTTTAAATTTACGGACGTACTTTCCAGCTTTACTTTATTTCCGAAGGAGGAAGTGCTACTACAGACTTCATCGCCTTTAAATGTCCTTCGCTTTAGGCTAGGTTTGGACACTCTAAACTAGCTCTAAGGATAGTGCTTATGAGACAACCTTCATACTTTCATTCCTACCCTTTTAAGTTGTTCCTCCTCTCCTACTTTTGTTCCTTCCCTACCTTTGCGTGTACCCTTCCCCTTTTGTTCCTCTCATAGAACTTCCGTCCTTCCCGTACTTTGGTTCCTACCTACTTTCATTCCTTCCCTCGTATGTTGTCCATTCTCGTAGTTTTGTTCATTTTCTCATTCTTTTCTCGCATTCTTGTTCCTTACCTCATACTTTTGTTCCTTCTCTCGTATATTTTTTCCTTCTCTCGTATTTTTGTTCTTCCTCCTAATTTTGTCTCTTCCCTCGTCACTCGTGACTCTTGCTGTTGTTTCGTACCTCGTACCTTTGTTCCTCACCTCGTACCTTTGTTCCTTACCTCGTACCTTTGTTCCTTCCCTCGTACTTTTGTTTCTTCTTCGTACTTTTGTCCCTTCCCTTGTACTTTTGTTCTTTCTCTCGTATTTTTGTTCCTTCCCTCGTATTTTTCTTCTTCCTCCTAGTTTTGTCTCTTTCCTCGTCACTCGTGGCTCGTGCTGTCGTTTCTTACCTCGTACCTTTGTTCCTCACCTCGTACCTTTGTTCCTTACCTCGTACCTTTGTTCCTTACCTCGTACCTTTAATCCTTCCCTCGTACTTCTGTTCTTCCTCGTACTTTTCTTTCTTCCTTGTACTTTTGTTCCTTCGCTCGTATTTTTCTTCATTTCCTCGTATTTTTGTTCTTTCTCTTAATTTTGTCTCTTCCCTCGTCACTTGTGACTCGTACTGTTGTATCTTACCTCGTACCTTTGATCCTCACCTCGTACCTTTGTTCCTCACCTCGTACCTTTGTTCCTTACCTCGTACCTTTGTTCCTTACCTCGTACCTTTGTTTCTTCCTCGTACTTTTGTTCTTCCTCGTACTTTTATTCTTCCTCGTACTTTTGTTCTTCCTCGTACTTTTATTCCTTCCTCGTACTTTTGTTCCTTCCTGGTACATTTGTTCCTTCCTCGTACTTTTGTTCCTTCCTCGTGCTTCTGTTCATTCTCTCGTACTTTTGTTCTTCCTTGTACTTTTGTTCCTTCTCTCATATTTTTGTTCCTTCTCTCGTATTTTTGTTCCTTACCTCGTATTTTTGTTATTTCTCTTAATTTTGTCTCTTCCCTCGTCACTCGTGATTCGTACTGTTGTTTCTTACCGCGTACCTTTGTTCCTCACCTCGTACTTTTGTTCCTCACCTCGTACTTTTGTTCCTTACCTCGTACTTTTGTTCCTTACCTCGTACCTTTGTTCCTTACCTCGTACCTTTGTTCCTTACCTCGTACTTCTGTTCCTTCCCTCGTCACTCGTACCTTTGTTCCTTACCTCGTGCCTTTGTTCCTTACCTCGTGCCTTTGTTCCTTACCTCGTGCCTTTGTTCCTTATCTCGTGCCTTTGTTTCTTACCTCGTACTTCTGTTCCTTCCCTCGTCACTCGTACCTTTGTTCCTTACCTCGTACCTTTGTTCCTTACCTCGTACCTTTGTTCCTTACCTCGTACCTTTGTTCCTTACCTCGTACCTTTGTTCCTTACCTCGTACCTTTGTTCCTTACCTCGTACTTTTGTTACTTACCTCGTACTTTTGTTCCTTACCTCGTACCTTTGTTCCTTACCTCGTACATCTGTTCCTTCCCTCGTCACTCGTACCTTTGTTCCTTACCTCGTGCCTTTGTTCCTTACCTCGTGCCTTTGTTCCTTACCTCGTGCCTTTGTTCCTTACCTCGTACCTTTGTTCCTTACCTCGTACCTTTGTTCCTTCCCTCGTACTTCTGTTCCTTCCCTCGTCACTCGTACCTTTGTTCCTTACCACATACCTTTGTTCCTTTCCCCGTACTTCTGTTCTTCCTCGTACTTTTGTCCCTTCCCCCGCCACTCGTATCTTTGTTCCTTATATCGTACCTTTGTCTCTTCCCTCGTACTTTTGTTCTTCCTCGTACTTTTGTTCCGTCCCTCATACTTCTGTTCTTGTACTTTTGTCCATTCACTCGTCACTCGTACGTATGTTTGTTCCTTCACTCGTACCATTGTTACTTTCTTCTTTCGTTCGGTCATTCGTTTCTTCTTTCTTATTCCTCCAGTTCCTTTAATTTCATTCGTTTACTTTTTCATACTTTTTCTTGTAGTTGGTCTTGTGCCCCATTGTTCGTCGATACTCTAGTACAGTGGTCGTCAGCACTCGCTGAAATGTGCAAAGGGTAAGCGGAGCCGTCCTTTTAATAGGAAGCAGCAGGAAGAGGTAGAGAGAATACCCGCTAGCACCGTGGTGCACTGTGTTCTCCGCGAGTAAGGGACGCTAGCCCCAGGGTGCTCTGTGTTGACGACCGCTGTAGTCTGAATTCCTTGTAAGAGTTCTAGTGATTGGAGACGCATACTGTAGTTACTGGGTAAAATGTTTGAAGTATCAAGTATGTGCCACTTCACATGACACTGTTTTTGAAATTGTACTTCAACTGGTGCGGCTGTGCATCTGTGCAAGTCTCTCTCCTGCGTCCCTTGCTGTTATTGAGGCGGACGCTCCAGGAATCGGGCGGCATCACAAAGGCTTTTAAAGCGTGTGGAGGCGGGACGCGTCACCCCGGAGCTGTCAGCTCCTAGCTCGCTAAGTGCTCCTGTCGCGCCTGCTTTCTCGCGTTGCCAACCCGTGAAAAGTTGGAACATGAGCGACGCCACTTAAAGCCTTGCACTGCTAAACGGTTAGTGACGTCTCATTGCTCGTGTGTAGTTTACAAACCTCCAATCAGTTTCTATTTTATAGTTCGATCATTTGGTGTAAGTAACGTCCCCGTCGCGTTTGTCGCAAATTGCCTCAGACTTGTAGAACTAAATAAGAAACATTAAAAATGACCAGGCTCCGTAATTCAGCTACCTATAAACTGGAATGAGTAATTTGGTGTATGTGTGACGTCACAGCACAGTTATACTTCGTGTTCAGTTCAAAGTGTGTCATGGCTCGCTGTGTGTCGTCATGTGGCTAGCCGATGAGCCTAGAGAATTCAATCTTCCTACACTTCCGCAGAGGCGTATTACCTATGTGCCAGAGAAGTTGCCTAGCAAGTACGGCGTTCATCCAGAAGAGTAGGCTACTTACCGATACGTACCGTAACGCCGGTAGTGGCAGGAATGTGAACTGTTTGGAAACACGTACTGAGGTGAGTTTTTTTCTTACTGTCGGGATATGGGGAGAGGGTTAAGACGATTACTTACGTACAGTATTTGTTGACATTAACTTCGACGGTCAACATGGACACGGAGCATTTGATTTGTGTTGTGGACTGTTGCCGCCGCACGCAACCGATGATAACAAATACCCTGCGTACGACTTGCCCGCGCAAAACACAGTTCGAAAGAGGTTATGGTAGCACACAGACTTTACAGACCGCCATCTGTTGCTACGACGTTCAAGTTATACCCTACACGTTCTCAAGTTCAAATTGAACGCCTTGATTAATTAATCTGACATAAAAGCAGAAACTCGCTTCAAATCGCTGACTCACAACAGTGACGTCATGACACACTTTGAAATAAACACTCAGTAGATATAAATATCGCAGATCGTTTTGGACCCTGAAGTTTCAAATGCTAAGCTAAGAAGCGAGTCGCTAACCAACTTGTATGTTGTCTCCAAGCTGCAGCCTCCATCCGATACCCGTCTGCCAATCACTGTGACACTAGATGACAAGAAGTACACTCAGAACTCGTGTAAATAGACCTCAATAAGTCACGAACACCAAATATAATAAAATATTACAAACTCTGCGTTTATTGATATTGGTAGTAGAGATGAACAAAACTAACTGCCGCTCTCGCTCGCTGTGTTCGTTGCATTTGTCTTTCGAGTCTCGTCTCGTCATTCTCGTGCGCTTCGAGTCTCGCTCATCATTCTCGAAATAGCATTTGGTCAGCGTGGAAAGATTTCGTAACTTTGAATAACATACATCATTGAAATAAATAACATAAATGTTTAAATGAGACAAAAAAGATAAAACAGAACAGTATCTAAGTTATCAAAATGTTCTGGTTCTATTATATGATATTACCTATGGTTATAGAAATAGACAAAAAAAAATTCTCAAATAAATTTGCATTTCTAAGAAACATAAAACATAGCGTTAATTTAATTTAATTAATTATTATTTGAAAATATTGTAAGAACGACACTAAAATATTGAAACATGTAACTGTCGATCATTTGTGTCGCTGTATTTTATATCCGCTTATGTACTTTATTTAATATTTTATTTTCTTGTGTGTACAACTTGGGGGGTGCAGGTATAAGAGTTAACAGCTACCGGTCTGTTACTGACGTACTCAGAGCAAGTAGAAGGGGAAAGAAATGCCTTCGCATCCTCTCAATTTGTATGAAATGTCGTTTACGTATTGGACATACCAAGCTCACACATGGTTATTTACTAAAGAAGAAACTTCCTCCAGTTCGTAACACTTGCAGTGAAACTCTTTCTGTCCTCAATATATAGTCCGGATCACCTTACTTAATACCCTAAGGGTGAAACCTAACCACTATTCCCCTATGACTACATATGCTAGTGGATTATAGTGATTTTCTAGCTCTCAGGTTGAATTTTGTTTTACCAACTTTGTTTCGAATTTCGGGTACTGTCAGATACTAAAACTGGCAGCTATTTTCTAACTGTTATGTTGGCAGGAATAATTTCGGTTTGCAGTAAAGGAAACTGATGAAAATGCAAGCAAGTAAATACACTTTTAGGTTAGATCTCATGAATCATAAACTGTTTAGTCAAAACAATGAATTTCATGTTGCCAGACAAAATAGATTTTACGTAGTATTAGATCATACTAATCACCAACCTAATATGCGAGAAGTCCAGGAGGAAAACACACTATTTAATAAATATTGAAACTTTTAGGAAACACCTCGCCTCATAAAGATGAGATGTAGTAAATAAGCAAGACATTGTTATTGTTAATACTGTGACAGCAACGTGAGATTCGAACTCACGACCAGCGTCCCGCAAGAGAGCAGATCGCGCATGGGTCGACACGAGCTCCACGGAGCACTGAGGGACGGCGCGCGGCGGAGAGAAGAGAGGGGAAAGGGCCTACGCGGCAAGGGAGTTTGCGCGCGCATCTGGTGCTGGCAGAGAGGAGAGGGATCTGGATTGTTCTCTGGAGTGCTATCTCTGGACACGCGTGGAACTTTCCAGGCTACGTCGCTGTGGTTATAAAAGAAGAAACGCGAGTGAACTCGGAGAGTGTGATTCATGATTAGTTCAGTGAGTAAGCCAGTGAACAGAGCAAGCCAGCCAGTCTTGTGTACCGGAGTTCAACTTGAGTGAGCGTCCGCAACTGTGTCAGTATCCGAAGGCTTGAGTTCGAGTGCAGTGGACCGCAGTTGGAGGGACCTGAGTTCGAGTACAGTGGACTGTCTCTGAAGGTCTGTGGTTCGAGATACTGTGAACTCGAGTGACTGAGCTAGAAGAACTGTGAACTGAGAACTGACAGTTCTGATTTGTAAATAGTATTTTGTAAATATTAGTTAAGATTAACAGTTCATTGTTGTTCGTAATAGTCCAAGTAAATTGTCATTGTCGTCAGTGGAGTGCACTAACGAATACTGTGTTACTGTGTGGAGAGCAAATCCTATTGTTGAGACAATAAAATTACATTGTTGTTAGTAAATAAAAGTTACAATACTATTATTGTTGTTGTTATTATTATTGTTATTATTATTGTTGTTATTATTATTATTGTTATTGTTATTATTATTATTATTATTATTATTGTTATTATTGTTGTTGTTATTATTATTTCAGTACGTAGCATTGTGATGTTACCCTCTTTGGTGATATCTCGTATTAGTTGGCAACACTGAAGAGACGACCAAATTAGACTTTTAGGAACTGCTCTTACGTGATCCTCACTATAATCAGTTACGGCAACAACTAAAAATCCCCAATGAGACAGCAAGATCTCTTGGTGAACCTTCTTACTGCAATAGTGTCATAAAGTTTTTCAAGTTAACTGGATTGTTTGATAAAATTGTACAGGGACATCATTTTATTTTTAATAACATTTTTACTATTAACCTGTCTATACCTTTAGAGAACCGGAAACACCGCTTGCTCCCCCCTCCAAGACTGGAGTTCGATGATACTGGCGTAAAACACAAATCACTCTACTAGGTATAGGAAGGAAGAAAAGTAGTTCATCCATTTACGTAAACTAGGAAATATCGCGATTTTGAGTTTGATAATTTTCATTAGGTTTTTCTTTAATCAAAGTACAGTACTGTATTAAGAATAAGTGTTTTTACTCACGAAGTGAGTTATCCATGCGAACGTATTCATTATGCAGTGTATATTATACTGTCTACAGCACATTAGCGTACAATATAGAGAAAGAAGTTAAATTGAAAAATAATCATAATATGAATATTTAAACACAATTTTGAAAATGGTGGCCGTTCATTTCGATACAGGCTTCAGTTCTTTTGTGCTTATTATCGCACTATAGACTATTGCATCTAATTCCAATTGCCAGTTTCGTCCTTCGTACTAGTAACTCATGTTGAAATAATTCTGTACCTACTCTACGTACTGTAAATTCAATCTTCACTTCTGCCCGACCCGAAAATATAAAATTACTCAGACATGCTATCTACTGTCCGTCCAAGTGGTTATGCCGCAGGATTGTAGAAAGGGAGGAAATCACGTGACAGTTAATTACTTAACGAGGCCCTTTTATTTAAGTTATATTAAACAGCTGTATAATATTACATAAACTTCCAATTCCTAAGAGAAATTAATGTTTTCAGAAAAGAGCTAAGACAGCCCAGCTATTAAAGAGGGGCGAGCAGAAGCAGGTGGGGGAAATCGGGGTGCGACGTAGGCAAACGGACAGTACCTGTGCGAAAATATGATTCAATATTGAAAGCTCTTTCGTCATTGGAAAACGCGAACATATTTCTGGAACGTACTATACTCAGTAACTCAATACTGCTTACTATCTGCGGTCTTGGTTCTGTATGGAGTTGGAACTTCCTTAGCAGAAGGGGCGGGAGTGAAGTACATTCAAAAACTCAGGTACAATAAAAATTGAAGTGAAAATAAAATGATGTCCCTGTATAATGTTTACTGTAATGAATTAACTTGTTAAATGCTATGTTATTGTTAAAATAAGTTTGTGTCACGATATGACTTTTGTTGTAAGTTAAAACGACAATAAATAAAAGAAAAAAAAACTAAAATATTTTCAATATTTATTATTATAATACATTGCTCTCTTAAACTGACTGTGCATATTGGAAATTAGACCAATGGCTTTCCCAAAACTCGCCGTGAAATGTTTCATATAAAACAATTTTTACATCGGAAATTGAGCAAAATTGCATTAAACTTCTTCGTTTGAGATGTCAAATGCTGGTTCCGATCCGAGGAAGCTGACTTCTACGACACAAGGGTACAAAAATTGATCCCATGGTATGATGAATGTGTCAATTCCAGTGGGAGATACGTTGACAATTAGCGCAACAATTGCTGTATCTGTTTCAATAAATCTTTCCACGTAATTGTGATTTTTTTCTGTAAACGGCCCCAGGGAAAATCACTTTCTGACGTCCTCGTAATTGCGGTCGATTGGCCATTTTTTTTTAACAATTTATTGATCGATCAGCGCATTTAGCGCTATACAGATAATTTCTAAAAAATATAAATACAATATATGACACTGAATTGAGGGCAGCCTAGATTGGGCTCCTCAATGAACAAAAATAATTGTTAGTAAATAATCATTTACATAGGTTGGTGTGATGATAAATTTTGATTATAATATGAGGTCCATTGGAAGTCGGCTCTTGATTCTGGTGGGAAATGTGGACTTCTTTCCGAGAGAGTAATGGATGGCGCCTGGAACATTTTCTAGGTTGTCATAGAACTTCTTAGCTTGTGAATGAATAAACTGTTTGATTGTGTCAATACCAGTTTCTCTGTGTAGTTGACTGTTACGGACAAACCAAGGAGAATTGAGTGAAATTCGTAGGACTTTATTTTGAAATGACTGGATGTGTTTAATTTCACTTATTGCAGCTCCTCCCCAGACAGGACAGGCATAAAGCAGTAGAGGTCGTAATAGAGATGTGTAAAGTAGCATGGAATTTTGTAGCTTTAGAGATGATTTCTTGTTGAGGAGCGGATATAATATAGCAAATCTTGAGTAGGACTATTTAAGTGTGTTGTTGAAGTGATGTTTCCATGATAGACGGCGATCTAAGTGCACTCCAAGATATTTTACAGCTTCATCCTTTGGTTTCCACGGTATCACGTTGGTTGAAAGATGGCCAAAATTTGTATGAGCACTTCTTTTGACATTATTAATATGGCGGAATAAAAAAAAAAACGTTTTTATCTGCGCCCATCAGAATTTTTGCCTGCGAGACAACACTTCCTATCCCGTGATCTAAGGCATCCTGCCTAGGACTCGCGTTACGGAATTCGCGCTGGTTCGAGTCCTCATGGGGGAAGACATTTTCTCATGAAATTTCAGCCAGTGTATGGGACCGGTGCTCACCCGGCATCGTGATGCACTTTGGTAGCTACGATAGATAGCGAAATCCTGTTGCGAAAGTCTCCTGTAACAGCTGGGAGGATTATCGTGCATGTGGACGTGAGGTCAGCAGCCGGCTCGTCGATTATGGTTCTTTATGGGCTGTCGTGCCTCGAATTATTATTATTATTATTATTATTATTATTATTATTATTATTATTATTATTATTATTATTATTATTATTATGGGTTCATAAGCGTTTAATTTTTTATCTGTGTTGTTTTAAGGAAAATTCAATAAAAGAGGAAAAAAGAAAAAATTAAGTTGTTGAAAAATTCCAAACAATCATAATTATGCACTTAGACACCATATTTATGTGTCCAGTGCATAAAACCTCTTTTCTCCGTTCCATTACTCTTTCATCGTATGATGACGCAAATTATCTGCATGGAAATATCATGTGTACTTCGGTACATTAAAATAATATATATGATATGCGTAAATCACTTCGTGATTTAAGACGGCGCTTATTCCGTCAAATCTCGGCCAACTAGTCACTCATATCGAGTGCACCTCAGCACATGTGTGGACTTTGGTCCTGCGTTCATAGACATCTATGACGTAGTGCAGAGGGCGGCCAGTAGAGGGAACCCAAGAGTTGGAGCTTAATCTAAGACGATTCTAACCGGCGTCGGGGTTGTATCCGGTGTGGCTTAGTGGATAAAGCATCAGCACGTAGAGGTGAAAACCCGGGTTCAAATCCCGGGGCGCCGGAGAGAATTTTTCTCCGTTCCATTACTCTTTCATCGTATGATGACGCAGAATATCTGCATGGAAATATCATATGTACTTCGGTACATTAAAATAATATATAAAAATTGTTATGGATTTATTTAAAAATAATGGTGGCCATCTATCTCTATAGCCTATGGCCATCTCACCCACATATGTTGGGTGAGATGGCCAGTGGCCTATTATATTTCAAACGTGTTTCTTTATTATATCAGTGAATTCTATGCGCCCTGAGGCACTGTAGTGGAGAAATATAATCTTGAAGGAACGTATTTGATTTGTTTCGTATTTCTTTACCAATCGGTTACCCTGTTCTAAGTGATTTAGAAAACTATGGCCATATAACCCGGAATTACCCTATCCCAAAGAATATCCCCTTGAAATTAACGACATTACTTACGGTTCACCGTGTATTATAATTCATATAGGAATTATTATCGACTCATTTTGTGGCTCTTTATTTTCGATAATTGCTCGTGATATTAGTAGACTACTTCGTTTTAGGTAACGTTTTAATAGCGATAGGAGACACGAATTTTTCTTGTTTTTTTTATTGGGTTATTTTACGACGCTGTATCAACATCTAGATTATTTAGCGTCTGAATGAAATGAAGGTGATAATGCCGGTGAAATGAGTCCGGGGTCCAGCACCGAAAGTTACCCAGCATTTGCTCGTATTGGGTTGAGGGAAAACCCCGGAAATAACCTCAACCAGGTAACTTGTCCCGACCGGGATTCGAACCCGGGCCACCTGGTTTCGCGGCCAGACGCGCTGACCGTTACTCCACAGATGTGGACCTTTTTCTTGTTAGAGAAGGAAAAGTGAAAATCGAGATGACATAAAAAAGAAGAGGCGTCCTAGAAAAGTGATTCGCTACAATTCTGTGAGTTGGGGGATGTGGCCACATCTTTTCACAGGAGCTGCAGCTTCCTGTCTCAGAGACGGACTTCCTAATAGCCAGTGGTCTCGCATGGGTCTCGGCGATAAGGCAGCTCCATCTCGGGGGAAGGGGAGGACATTGATCTTGATGTCCGGGCAATTTCCTGGGTGGAAAACTCCACCTTCCTTCGCGTGTTCCTGGAGCCATATCGGGAACAATTCCTGCATCACATCTCCCCCGGAGACCTAGTCCAGTAGTTCGATTACAACTTCACATTGGTTAAACGGAAGCCCTGGGCCTTGGAATCGAGACCTGATGGAGAGAAAGGCAATAACCTGGAAGCATGGACGAATTCACGCTGTGAATTAACTGCGAATACCATATACGTCCAAGTCAGTGGCGGCTGATTGGCTGAGGCAAGTGAGGCCGGATCTCAGTCATTTGGTTTTCTTAAGGGAAGACTCCACTGAAAATCATGAAAATTTTTCCAAATTTTTTTTAGCTATTTCACTTATTCAGAATTCACATTTTCATACCCCAAATGCATTCAGCTCAATTCTGATTACAAATACTCGTATGTTTACACTTTTTAAATTAAGGCTGGAAGGGGACGTGGAATTTAAAGAGCTGTCAAAATTGTTTTTTATCGAAGAATTCTTTTTTAAAATTTCTGATTACAAATCTAGTAACACTTTGTTGGCTCCCTGAAGTTACTAGATGAATGTAGCGGAGGAGAATATTAAGTTACATAAATATTCATTTTATTTTCAAATCTATTTTTCTGTGTTCATTTTTGTTGATTCAACACCAACTTTCTTATGCCAAATATTAATCAATGTGGATGAAATTTTTACTGCAAGTATTTATGAGGTAGCTGCATGTTTCTATGCATTTTTTTATTATCATCATTTGTTGATGAGAATGAATGATAGAAAATGGCAGTAGTAATAATAATAATAATAATAATAATAATAATAATAATAATAATAAAAATAAAATAGTAATGATGTCAATCATAATAAAGTATAATCTATAATAATAAGCTCAGATCTCGAGTGACATTTATTAGGACTATTTTGTAAATAAAATAAAAATATAAATAATATATCCCTAAAAATTTGCTCACAAAATGTTAATAATTTGTATATTTATGAATACTTCACTTATGCAGACATTGTGAAGTCAAAATAGATGAATAACGATTACTGCAATAAAAAAATTGAATGTTATTCAGTAATGCCAATTGAGAAAAGCGAAATACAGGTTTAAAAATGTTCATTACATGTACTGCGCTTTTCTTTTGTTATTGTAACAGAAATATGGAAATATGTTTTCATTATCTGCTGAAATCATAATTTCATTTAAACATGTTGTAGTATAATTACAAATAACCTGATTAATACATTAATTAAATGAACAGTTGTTATGAAGGAATGTCATTTTCTTTAGATACAATGGGCATGGAATTAGAAGATGTAGATGTGGAAGTAGGATTTCTCACTTTATTTAGTACAATGGATTCATTTAATCGATTTATGTGGAAACGGTTGGTGACACTAACTAAACAAAAGAACGACCATGCGATAAATTGATAGTGATAAATCGAGCTGCAGAAATTATCGCGATGTATGATTGTGATTGGTTGGAATTCAAATTTCATTACACTTCATTGGCCGATAATGGAATGACGTCATATAAAATAAATGAAATGGTCAATAATAAACATTTTGTAAGGAGATTGCGTACTTAAACCAGTTGCATCAGGTACTATAAGTAATGTCTTTTAATTTTCAATCTTATGAGTGACCTATTATTGTTACAAGTATTGACACTTGCTAACACATAATGATTATTTAATTTTGTGTTAATGCTTGTAATAATGATAGGTCATAAGATTGAAAATAAGAGACATTTCTTACAGTACTTGATAACTGACTTACTGTATCTGAAAATCAACATGAATTGCAAATTAGTTACATCACGCCTTACCTAGGATTTCGGTTACTGGCCGCTACCGGACTCCAAGTTCTGTTCTACGCACGATCCAGATTTTTCTAGCGGTATTATGGTCCTGACGTTGAGTGGATTTCAGGAGCAGCAGGATTTGCACAAAACTCAAACGAGTATGAAATGCTTTTCGTTTCTGCATCGATCTCGAAAAGAAGAGTAACTGCAGACGATGGGTAATTATTGTTCAACGGAACAATGAGATCATATCAATTCCAAATCTATATAAAACCTTTTGCAACCCATACATTTATTTTCCGCGATATTTACTTTATGAAATGAATGCAGAATTGAACTCGGAACAAAGCACACAACGCCATGAGCAAGGGTTGGGTAACTCCCTACAGATTACAAATTGGTTTCGTATTTGCTATTGATCTCATTTATATATGGGCTTCTAGTTTAAAGCCAATTTTAATGTTAATAATGACTTCCCAGTGTAACCGTCTGTTGGCGAGCCAGAACAAAGAAATAATTATTTGATATAAATGCCTCTCGTATTATATTCAGTTGCAGTTATCGGCCATTCGCTTCCTCTTTTTGTAGCAAACTAGTGGAGTATACACCAAAAATAATGATGTTATTAGGCTGACTTGCAGTGGTTTCGAAGATACAAATAAAATATTGTGGGAAATACTGCTTGTTAACATGTAAAATTGAGTATGCTGACAAACTTAATTATGAACTAGCCATACCCGTGCGCTTCGCTGCACTTGTTAGAAATAATATGAAGTAATTACATAATTAAAATAGGACATTTGCTGCAAATATAATTCCTTTAACATGTTTTGTATTTGTTATTATATGCAAATAATTAAAATAGGATCATTTAGTTCAGGGAACATCCGCTTTTGGTCCAAGGATAATTCGTTCAACATTTTTCTAAATTAGTTTTGAATGCATCCTTTAATAAATCACTCCAAATTAATGTCAATATAGAATGATATCCTTATTGAATTCGGTATTCCCAAGAAACTAGTTCGATTAATTAAAATGTGTCTCAGTGAAACGTACAGCAGAGTTCGTATAGGTCATTTTCTGTCAGATGCGTTTCCAATTCACTGTGGGCTAAAGCAAGGAGATGCACTATCACTTTACTTTTTAACTTTGCTCTAGAATATGCCATTAGGAAAGTCCAGGATAACACAGAGGGTTTGGAATTGAACGGGTTACATCAGTTGCTTGTCTATGCGGATGACGTGAATATGTTAGGAGAAAATCCACAAACGATTAGGGAAAACGCGGGAATTTTACTGGAAGCAAGTAAAGCGATAGGTTTGGAAGTAAATCGCGAAAGACAAAGTATATGATTGTCTCTCGTGACCAGAATATTGTACGAAATGGAAATATAAAAATTGGAAATTTATCTTTTGAAGAGGTGGAGAAGTTCAAATATCTTGGAGCAAAAGTAACAAATATAAATGATACTCGGGAGGAAATTAAACACAGAATAAACATGGAAAATGCCTGTTATTATTCGGTTGAGAAGCTTTTATCATCCAGTCTGCTGTCAAAAAATCTGAAAGTTAGAATTTATAAAACAGTTATATTACCGGTTGTTCTTTTTGTTGTGAAACTTGGACTCTCACTTTGAGAGAGGAACATAGGTTAAGGGTGTTTGAGAATAAAGTGCTTACGAAAATATTTGGGGGTTAGAGGGATGACGTTACAGGATAATGGAGAAAGTTACACAACACAGAACTACACGCATTGTATTCTTCACCTGACATAATTAGGAACATTAAATCCAGACGTTTGGGATGGGCAGGGCATGTAGCACGTATGGGCGAATCCAGAAATGCATATAGAGTGTTAATTGGGAAGGCGAAGGGAAAAAGACCTTTAGGGAGGCCGAGACGTAGATGGGAAGATAATATTAAAATGGATTTGAGAGAGGTGGGATATGATAATAGAGAATGGATTAATCTTGCTCAGGGTAGGGACCGCTGGCGGGCTTATGTGAGGGCGGCAATGAACCTCCGGGTTCCTTAAAAGCCAGTAAGTAAGTAAGTAAGTAAGTATAGAGTGGATTGTGTATGAAGATAATTTTTTTATGTTGGCCTCACTGCGCGTCTTTTTTTTTTGTTAAATTTATTTATACATACTTTAACATCTGTGGTCATGTCGTGTGTTTAGAATTTGTGGGTATGCCAGTATGCCGTCCGCATACGAGTAGTCCCATCGGGAACCCGTTCTACTCCCCCCAGCTTATTTTTACTTTTGCTGTTGGTAAATAAAATGAAGAGGGAGATGGAGAGTGTTTGTGGAATGATAGAGGTAAGCGAGAGTACCCCGAGAAAACCCTCTGTAACGTCTGCTTTGTTCACCACAAATTCCATTATGACCTGGCAGGGGATCAAACTCGGGACCTCTGGATGGAAGGACAGCGAGCTAGCACTGTAGCCACAGACGCGGCTACCCCGATGGTATGATGTGATAGGATGTTGTAATGCTTTTTGTTTCTCGTTGAAGTTGAAGAATGCCACAATACTAATCACATTCTAAATGAAAGTTAAAAGTTTAACTTTCAATCGTGAAAAACTCTGATCAAAATCGTGTCAGAAACATACAAACATATTACATTTTTATACCACCGCTTTTCTGTAATTTACAGCAGTGCAGCGGTGCTTAGTTGGAATTGAGTAGCGACCAGTAATAGGTTTCCAATACCCCAGGTCGGACCACAGTTCATAGGTTGAAGAGTGCATCAGAAGCCACAAATTCATGGTACAAACCAAGCTGGATATTAATTTTCACTAAACATTTTATTCCCATGTTTCATCTGACTTTTATCACATAGAACGAGGTTTCCATCGAACGCAAGTTTGTTTTGAGGGATGCCGCACTTATTTTTATACGTGTATAATGGGCCAATATCATGAAAATGTTCATAAACAAATGTAAAGTGTATTTGTAATGACTAATGTGTAGGCCAGGCATGTCAATTGATGCCCACAGGAGCAAGCGTGCGCTTTAGAGCCCAGGAGAGCCTGAGCGCTTTACAACGGAAAGGAAAGAGACAGACGAAAGAAGTTGTATATGCCACTTGGTCGAGCTATATACAGGGATGGCCAGCACTGATTCAATAGATAAAGGGAAGAGAACTTATTAAAACTGTATACATGTTAATTTTTAGATTTGCCTGAGAAATATAAATCCATTATAAGAATGTAACTTTTAATTTTAATGCTCATTTTTCACAAGTTTGATTTTTTTTATTCAAAAGAAATATTTTCTCAACTTTTCGTATAGAAAGGTGAAATTTTCAGGTATAGGCCTATTTATTTAGTAGCCTTACAGAATGTTTTCGTAAATCTAATATACTGTATATACGTATTACTGAAGATAGCGTATTGAACAATTTGAAAATATTGGCATGGAAATTGTTTGTAAGGAAATGAATTAACAAAGCAACTACTGTTACATCATAAGCAAAAGATACGTGCCCATGTGTTGTAAAGATGTCAGCTCTATAGCTTCAGCAGATTTCGAGAAAATAATTTAATATTCTGATGATAGGAAGTTGCTCACAAATATCATCTTAAAATCATAATGCGATAAGAGTTTTGTTATGTAATATTAGTTACACTTAAAACAGATACATTACCTAGGTAACTTTGCTTTGTACTTTAATATTGTTTTGATTAGTTTTTTGATTACTTTTGTAAGGCTAAAGATACCATCAATATAATTTCCATCTTATCATGTCATACTCAATCTCTTTCTTTGGAATATCACTTTCTTTATAAATGATGTGTTTCATCCACTTAAGGGGACCCTGTAAGCAAAAATTCTTGAAATTTTCTTTTTCCCGTTTTTTATACTATAAAAAACTACATTCATTTCTGTTTAATTTGATATACATATCATGATGCTCTCTTGTTTCTAACCCTTTCTAAAACAAAAGTGAATAGGGTCCTGGAATGCACAAAAGTGGTAATTGTGTTCTTTAAAGCTAGTTTCCGAAAATTATATTATATTATTAGTAAATTATTATTATTATTATTATTATTATTATTATTATTATTATTATTATTTGTGAATCTAGGTGAGAAAATAATACCTGTTATTTTTTATGTTGAGAAATTTAATTAAAAATGGTCATATAGAAAAAAATTGGTAAAAATACTAATTTTTAAACTAATAAATTAAGAAAAAGTCGGTAGGTTAAGGAGGATCACAACTACAGGTGTGCAAATTTTTATAGATGTAGATTGAATAGTTTCTGAGATAAGTGTACCTGAAGTTGCTAAATTTAACATGGCGAGGATAGGGCTTACAACCCTTAATACAGTATAATATTATACTATTATGTAATTTAAGTGAATATTCCTTCTTAACTCTCTATTATATTATTAAGATTTAAAACACAAGTGCAATATTAAGAAATCAGTGTTAGTACTTCTGTTTTACAGACAATACAGATAATATTAAACAGAAACAAGCCATATAAAAATAACGACATAAAATTTCACGTTCCGTTTGAAGTTTGTGCACCACTGTTTTCTTTATCCAACAGGTTGCTTATTCATATACACAACCCTTCCTCTTTCCATACTTAGCGCTTGCTGCCCGCGCACGACGTCAAGATCAGACATCACTGGTATAGGCTATAGAGCTCAAATGGGATGCGTTTTGAGAGAATACAAGCTTACTACACACGGAATGCTTTATTGGCGTCGCGAGTGTGGGAGGAGTTGTACCTCATAGGTACGCTGACTTTACGCTCACAACTCACTGGTAGAATTTATTTAACATTCTTCGGCAGTTTTTTGCTTACACTTGCTGGCATATTTCGTAACTTCCTCTCTTAGTTTCCTAAATTCATCCACACGTCTTCACTTCTTTATTCGTACTACATCTGCACCACGTGTAGCATTTCTTTACTTCCCAAGTAATTCTTCTCATTCTTCCGTACCGTAGAAGAAATTTTGCAATTTTTTATGATATTGAGGTTATGCCATGGAGCGAAGTTCCTCAGAAAATAATATTTTGTCGTCATATCCTTCACTTATGAAGACACGTTACAAGAATTGAATTACAATCTATAAAAAACTGTTTTTTTTTTGTTTGACTTGTGATCGAAGTTACCTGATGAAATAGGGTAAAGTTGATCACAATTGAATTTCTAGTTTAAGATCGATTTTAAAGTATTGCGGAGTAAAGTCGATCACTGTTTATGTTTTTAAAAAACAAATTAAGTGTATTACATATATTTTATTTGTTATAAGGGGTGTAAAAACAATAATAATCTTCAATATATGCCTATAGCATTATATAGTGTATCTTTTGTTACTGTGATCATACTATTCGATACAATTAGGCCTATAGGTCTCCACTTTACAATCATGACTATGATTGCCATCTTATAAAACTAAAAACACATTTTAATACTTCACATAGGTACCAACAAACAAAGATTTAAGAATTCAAAGTTTACATTGAAATACCACCCTTCACTTATAATCTAAAATACAATTCAACATTGCTTAGGTTTATATCAGATGTTATTTGAAATCTTCCCCTCCTCATGTCACTTTAGAAACTACGTTGTTCCCATAGGTACAAAGGGGTGTACAAAATATGTTCCTTTGGCAGTGCTTCTCTTTACGCAAGAAATTCACCATAATTTCGTCTTCCTCTTTTGCCACTATCCCATCAATATAATCTATACTATGACACTTTTCTGTTTATAAGTGTTAGTTGGAGGTATTTCGGTGAACAATTTATTCTTCCTGCTGGTCCTATCTGTTTGGAGTAGGTCGATGGCATGATCGATTTAACCCTACAAAGGTACAAGTTTTCTTAAAATATTAAGTTTCAATACTAACATTTACGAAGTGCAAAACTATTATTTCAGGATACAATCTCAACGAAAAGTACTTACGTATGCTTCCTGTCTCCTTTCACTGCAGACTATAATTTAGAGTTTGTAAGACTTTGTTTTCATTTAAGAGAAAAATTGGAAAATGACAATTTTCATTTCAACGGTAATTACACAGTGTTCCCATTGTTGGTATTCGCAGGATTTTTGTTGTCCCTCTCGCTTACATTTATAATGTAAGGCAATGAAGTCAGCATAACAAAATTTTAACAAGTAACTGAGAAAATATATATTATCAATAAAAATCGCAAATGATCGATTTTACACCCATTGATTGACTTCACCCACTTCTACGGTACTTCTTTACTTAATTTCGTAGCTAAAGATGTTATTAATTGGTCTAACAGAATAATATCTGTTATAGTGACAATTAATATTTGAGGAGAAAAATTCGCTCCGGCGCCGGGGATCGAACCCGGGTCCTTGGTTCTACGTACCAAGCGCTCTGACCACTGAGCTACGCCGAATTCAATCCACAGCACAGGACCGAACTCTCCTCCTACAGTGTTTCTCTTTTGTGGCCTGACTTCAAGTTGGACATATACGTTGACTTTTATATTTCAAGTCAACTGCCATTATATAAGGAGCGCACTCAGCTGAGAGTTCGGTCCGGTGCTGTGGATTGAATTCGGCGTAGCTCAGTGGTCAGAGCGCTTGGTACGTAGAACCAAGGACCCGGTTTCGATCTCCGGCGCCGGAGCGAATTTTTCTCCTCAAATATTAATTGTCAATATAACAGATTTATTTATTTATCTAAACGATAACAGCTCCCTGTATTAACATATTAACAGGCTGCCACAAAGACAGAGCATATTGAGCATTAGGCAGTTGGAACTACAGGGACATCATTTTATTTTTACTTCAATTTTTATTGTACCTTTGTTTTTGAATGTACTTCACTCCCACCCCTTCTACTAGTGAAGTCCTGCACACAGATCCAAGACCGCATATAGTCGTAGTAGTAGCCTTACGGTCATAGTAAACAGTACGTTCCAAAAACATGTTCGCGTTTTTCAGTTACGAAAGAGGTTTCAATATTTAATCATTTTCGCACAGGTACTGTCGTCCATTTCCCTACGTCGTATCCCGGTTTCCGCCAACTGCTTTTATTCGCCAGCTAGTGGCTGGGCTGTCGTCTTAGCTCTTTTGTGAGAACATTAATTTCTGTTAGGAATTGGACGTCTATGTAATATTATACAACTGTTTAAAACAACTTAAATAAAAGGGCCTCGTTAAGTAATTAATTGTCACGTGATTTCCTCCCTTTCTACGACCCTACGGCATAACCTCTTGGACGGACAGTAGATAGTATGTCTGAGTAATTTTATCTTTTCGGATCGGGCAGAAGTGAAGATTGAATTTACAGTTCGTAAGGTACTTTTTTATAGAATAGGTACAGAATTATTTCAACATGAGTTACTAGTTATAAGGACGAAACTGGTAACTGGGATTAGGTACAATAGTCTATAGTGCGATAATATGCATATTAGAACTGAAGCCTGTATCGAAATGAACGGCCACCATTTTGAAAAATGTGTTTAAATATCCATATTATGATTATTTTTCAATTTAACTTCATTCTCTATATTGTACGCTAATGTGCTGTAGACAATATAATATACACTGCACATGGACAGCTCAGTTCGTGAGTAAAAACACTCACTGTTAATACTATACTTTATTTTGATTAAACAAAAACCTAATGAAAATTATCAAACTCAGAAGCGCAATATTTCCTAGTTTACGTAAATGGATGAACTAGTTTTCTTCCCTCCTATACCTAGCAAAGTGATTTATTTGTATATTAAGCCAGTATCATCGAACTCCGGCCGTGGAAGGTAGTAGCGAACGGTGTTGATCCAAAGGTATAGCCAGGTTAATATTAAAAAGTTAGTAAAAATAAAATGATGTCCCTGTATAAATAATATACATATGTTTAAGTTGAAGGGAGTCTTACAACAATGACAAGAAATGACTGAATAAATAAGTAGCTACTAATTAATTAGTTGAAGATCGTTTTTGACCGTAGAAATGGTTGCGGAGTATAAATATTGATCCTCTCAGAGCTGCAAGAACGACGTCATCAATTGCCTTCCTCTGTAGGCCGAAACGTTGCCAGGTCTGGAAGAAGAACCCGGGAATAGTTCCGCGCGCTCCAACCATAAGGCCTATTACTTCAATTTGTTGTAGACCGTATTTGTCCATGAAATATGGAACGGTACGTACATAGATGTCGTTTTTTTTCCCTATTTACATCTTCAGGTTGGCTCTTTTGTTTTTTAAATCTAACGGTGGGATCGATGATGTAGCCATTGTTGTTATTTGGCGGGATGGCAATCATTTCTATTCTTCTTGTACTGCCATTGTCTGCCAGTCCGTGAACTTCTTCGAACACTTGAAAATTTATTGATCTAAACTGTTCGGCGATCATGGAACGAATTCTATGGTGTCGTGAGTTACGGAGTACTTCACCGTGCGGACAAGAGCCCAGGACATGTGCAAGTGTTTCTGGCTCTCTGTTGGACCAATTAATAACATCTTTAGTAAATTCGTCTAGCTAGCAGTGCATGATTCTGTACAGATTGCTGTGCACTTCACTGCGGAATCCCGGCCATTAAGTCACTCAGCTGAGTGCGCTCCCTGTATAATGGCAGTTGACTTGAAATATAAACGTCAAACGTATATGCCCATCTTGTAGTCAGGCGACAAAAGGGAAACACTGTAGGAGGAGAGTTCGGTCCGGTGCTGTGGATTGAATTCGGCGTAGCTCAGTAGTCAGAGCGCTTGATACGTAGAACCAAGGACCCGGGTTCGATTCCCAGCGCCGGAGCGAATTTTTCTCCTCAAATATTAATTGTCACTATAACAGATATTATTCTGTTAGACCAATTAATAACATCTTTAATTAATTTCGTAGCATTTATTTACCTTTATACCAAAACATCGGTAAGATATGCCGAAAGCAAATAAGTTTCAGTGACAGTATTTCTTTGTTTCTCCTGCAAAATCTTACTAAAAACACATAGCGGATTTTGGAGACGCATCTACGATGTGCTAATATTTACTTAAACAATTTAGTACAAGTTATAGTAAGATTGAAGCAAAGGCAATAGAGCAGTTTTTAGTCGGTTAATGAACGACGCTGTATTAACTTCTAGGTAATTTAGCGTCGACGAAATTTATGATGACGAGATGAGATCGGGGATTCGCCTATGATTATCTGGCATTCCATTTATAATTATAGAAAATCTCGGAGAAACTGAATCAGGTAATTAGCCCAAGCATGAATCAACCCATGTCCAACACAGCTATCTCAGCAGACAAACGCATCTATATAGCACGAAAGCTACACCTGTGGAAAGTTATCTTAAGTACACTTTTGTATGCATCATTATACAGGATGATTCAGAAGGTAAGATCAACCGGTGAGGGGATGGTTCAGGGCGACATAGAGAGCAGAAAAGTCCTTTGTCAGTTTTATTTATTTGCAACCGTTTCAGAGTTACAACAGGTCAAACAGTTGATTCATATCTCATGATACAATACATACTAATTTATCGTCAGTTGTTTTGATCTCGGTTTGTTTACAAAGCATGATTTTCACCATTGATGGAATGACAATGTAACACACGCCGTGAAATGTAATTGGCCAGCACGGTCCCCTGACTTAACGTTTCTGGACTTCTTTGTATGGGATTTTTTGAAAGAAAAGGTGTACGGTACGGAGATTACAGACAGAGATCATCTGCTCCACCGAATTAACGCAGCTACAACAGACATCAGACTATGAAACGGGCTGTTAGATCTTGTGCATAGCGCAGTAAGAGGACGCGCGCGTGCAAACGAAGGATATTTTGAGCAGCTGCTCCGATAAAGTACTGTAAATTAGTAATTATTATAAGTCACCCACCTTAATTGCGAGTAAATGTTTGACGTGCTGTAACTCTGAAAAGGTTGCAAATAAATGAAACTGACAAAGGATTTTCCTGTTCTAAATGTCGCCCTGGATTTTTCCTTACCTGTTGAGCTTACCTTTTGAATCACTCTGTATAACTAACATTTTGTTGAAGCGTTCTTTTCTTCTTTAAAACACTAGACGCAAATAAATAAATAAATGAATAAATGAATAAATGTATGAGTGAATGAGTGAATGAATAAATGAGTGAATGAGTGAATGAATAAATGAGTGAATGAATAAATGAGTGAATGAGTGAATGAATAAATGAGTGAATGAATAAATGAGTGAATGAGCGAATGAATAAATGAGTGAATGAGCGAATGAATAAATGAGTGAATGAGCGAATGAATAAATGAGTGAATGAGTGAATGAATAAATGAGTGAATGAATAAATGAGTGAATGAGTGAATGAATAAATGAGTGAATGAGTGAATGAATAAATGAGTGAATGAGCGAATGAATAAATGAGTGAATGAATAAATGAGTGACTGAGTGAATGAATAAATGAGTGAATGAATAAATGAGTGAATGAATAAATGAGTGAATGAATAAATGAGTGAATGAATAAATGAGTGAATGAATAAATGAGTGAATGAGTAAATGAATAAATGAGTGAATGAATAAATGAGTGAATGAATAAATGAGTGAATGAATAAATGAGTGAATGAGTAAATGAATAAATGAGTGAATGAATAAATGAGTGAATGAATACATGAATAAATAAATACATGAATAACTAAATAAGCACATAAATAAATACATAAATAAGTACATAAATAAATATATAAGTACATAAATAGGCCTATATTTTAATAATCTTCTCATTCTTGAATTGTATATTAGACCTATGCAAAATGAGATATTTTATTAAACGTATCTATAGTATTTTCAATAGGATACAATTTTATTCGTAGTCACTAAGTACACATAAGTTGAGTTCAGCATGTACAGTGTATGTTAAAGTCTACATTTTTCTCATAGAAATTTTTAGGAATGTGTAATTTAGTTCTTGCTGTATTAAAATCATGCGTTGTAGATTTCCTGCCTTGTTGAAGCTGCCTCTAGCATTCTCCGCTAATAAAATTCAGATGCTAACTGGTGGAAATTACGCACAGAGGTATGTTTTGCCGGAATTATGTTCTTGTGACGATTTCTACGGCTCAAAGTTCTGCAAGGCTTTGTATGCGAAGTTTTTACAAAGGAAATTATTTTTGACTTTCGTTTTCAAAGCGAGTGGAAGTCTCTGTTTGGTCTCCACTTTAATTTAATGTAGTGATCGTCATAGGCTACCTACCTACACACACAAAGAGGTTTCAACTTGTATAAATATTACTCATATACGCCGGGTATGTTTATGTCTTTTGCTAGAAGTGGGCTTTACCATCCATAATTTCTCCAAGTGTACAGAGAGAATATTGCGGGCAGTTGAATCTCAAGAGAGCGGCTTTGTTGCAAGAACTTGGCCAGGGTTTTGTTTTCAAGTGAGCTCAAGAGAGACAGTTTTCAAGTATGTAGATTGGAGTGCACTTGCACAATAGGAGAAATAAAAACAAAGCCGATTGTATACATTTTTCTCCTTTAATGTTTGTATTCTATATTTATTTGCGTTGTTGTTCCTGCAAATATTAACCCTCCAATAGTCGATCACTCACATGCAACTAATATTTTTATATGTCATTTTATTTATCTCTTTTTTTTTCTTTTTACTTTTTCTGTTTAATTATTACACAACTGCACTTATTTTTCATTATTTAGATAATAAATTGTTTCTCTAAATACTTATTGTAATATATGTTGTAAAAACATAAATAGAGGCCAAGAGCATGGAGTACAATCGTGATTCAAGAATGCGCCAAAAATATTTGCTTAACACTTGTCAATTACAGCGATAAACTGAGATGACAAAGAATTATACAAAAGAACGGTACCCAGATGCCAGATGAAATAAGTGTTGATATAGAATGCACTAATTTAATTACGCGCCAAAAAAAATTTTCTTAACTTGTCAATTACGATAAACTGAAATGGTAAATAAATATACGAAGGGAAGAAACCCAGATGACAGATGTGATAAATGCAAATATAGAATCTACCAACTTAATTACGCGCCAAAAAATATTTGCTGTCTTTCCAATTACAACGATAAACTGAGGGCGTAAAGAAATATACGAAGGAAAGATACCCAGATGACAGATGTGATATGTGCTGATATAGAATCCACCAACTTAATTACGCACCAAAAAATATTTGCTGCCTTGCCAATTACAACGACAAAATGAGGGCGTAAAGAAATATACGAAGGAAAGGTACCCAGATGACAGTTGTGATAAGTGCTGATGTAGAATCCACCAACTTAATTACGCGCCAAAAAAATTTGCTGTCTTGCCAATTACAACGACAAACTGAGGGTGTAAAGAAATATACGAAGGAAAGGTACCCAGATGACAGATGTGACAAGTGCTGATGTAGAATCCACCAACTTAATTATGCGCCAAAAGTATTTGCTGTCTTGCCAATTACAACGACAAACTGAGGGGGTAAAGAAATATACGAAGGAAAGGTACCTAGATGACAGATGTGATAAATGCTTATGTAGAATCCACCAACTTAATTATGCGCCAAAAAAAATTTGCTGTCTTGCCAATTACAACGACAAACTGTGGGGGTAAAGAAATATAAGAAAGAAAGGTACCCAGATGACAGATGCGATAAGTGCTGGTATAGAATCCACCAACTTAATTACGCACCAAAATATTTTCTGTCTTGCCAAAAACGACAAACTATTTTCTGTGATAAGTGCTGATGCCACCATCTAATTATGCGACAAACTGATGACAGATGTGATAAGTGCTGGGGTAAAGAAATATACCTAGATGACAGATGTGATAAGTGCTGATGTAGAATCCACCATCTTAATTATGCAACGACAAACAAAATATTTGACTGTGCTTGCCACCATCTTAATTATGCGCCAAAAATATTTGCTGACGACAAACTGAGGGGGTAAAGAAATATACCTAGATGACAGATGTGATAAGTGCTGATGTAGAATCCACCATCTTAATTATACGCCAAAAAATATTTGCTGTGTTGCCAATTACGACGACAAACTAGATGACAGCCAAACTGAGGGGTAAAGAAATATACAGATGATAAGTGCTGATGTAGAATCCAACATCTTAATTATGCCAAAAATATTTTCTGTCTTGCCAATTACAACGACAAACTGAGGGGGTAAAGAAATATACCTAGATGAGGAAAGATACCCAGATGACAGATGTGATAAGTGCTGATATAGAATCCACCATCTTAATTATGCGCCAAAAATATTTGCTGTCTTGCCAATTACAACGACAAACTGAGGGGGTAAAGAAATATACCTAGATGACAGATGTGATAAGTGCTGATGTAGAATCCACCATCTTAATTATGCGTCAAAAATATTTGCTGTGTTGCCAATTACAACGACAAACTGAGGGGGTAAAGAAATATACGAAGGAAAGATACCCAGATGACAGATGTGATAAGTGCTGATATAGAATCCACCAACTTAATTACGCGCCAAAAAATATTTGTTGTCTTGCCAATTACAACGCCAAACTGAGGGGGTAAAGAAATATACCTAGATGACAGATGTGATAAGTGCTGATGTAGAATCCACCATCTTAATTATGCGTCAAAAATATTTGCTGTGTTGCCAATTACAACGCCAAACTGAGGGGGTAAAGAAATATACGAAGGAAAGATACCCAGATGACAGATGTGATAAGTGCTGATATAGAATCCACCAACTTAATTACGCGCCAAAAAATATTTGTTGTCTTGCCAATTACAACGCCAAACTGGGGGTAAAGAAATATACCTAGATGACAGATGTGATAAGTGCTGATGTAGAATCCACCATCTTAATTATGCGTCAAAAATATTTGCTGTGTTGCCAATTACAACGACAAACTGAGGGCGTAAAGAAATATACGAAGGAAAGGTACGCAGATAACAGGTGTGAATAGTGCTGATGTAGTATCCACCAACTTAATTACGCGCCAAAAAATATTTTTTTAACACTTGTCAATTACAACGACAAACTGTGGTGGTAAGGAAATATGCTGTACAAATGACAAGTATCGAGATGATACATGCGATAAGTACTAATATGACGGATCACCAGTCAAAAATAAAGTATTATTATATATCACTCTTGTGATCCACGCGCCCACTGGAGGGTTAATATTTCGACAAATAAAATTGTGGCCTATTAAAAATACTATGGGTAACTTTAATAAAATATCTCATTTAGTATAGGCCTAATATACAATTCAAGAATGAGATTGCTATTAAAATATAGGTCTAGTTATTTTTAATTCATTGCACTTCATATGACAACGGTATTTTAAGCAATAACGGAAGTTCTGCGAGGAATTTTCTTAAAATAGTCGAATTAAGTACAATGTATGTTTTTTAAATGTATTTTGCCTTTCATAAAGGGAGTACTAAGACAAAATTTACTCATTTATTTTGTATTTATTTGTAGGTAATCAGTGTGTCGAGAATAATTACATGAATAAAAGTATGTGATGCAGTATTTTTGCAACGCATTACATTTTATACCTTCCTTGTTATAAATCATCGTATGACATATGAAAGGTTAATAATGGAATAGTTACAGGCGTAGCTCGGACGGTAGCACATTTTCATATTGATCTGGTGCTTCCCTCGGGCGTGGGTTCGAATTCCGATTGAGCTGATTGCCTGGTTGGGTTCTTCCCTAGAATCTTCCTAACTGTAATGCGATATTAGGTAATCTCATAGGGAATGTTAGGACCAATTTCGCTATATAACATCCCGTTATCAATAATTTCATCGGCACTAGATAAGCAGTTTATTATATGGAACAAGTTAATGGGGCGTAATTACTATATCATTAAAGAAATACTGCTTATATTGTATTCTTTACAAGAGAGCGCATGTAAAAAAATTAATTAACGACTATTATACCAGTGGCGTAGCGTCAATGTAAGCTAAAAAGCTCAGCTTCCCCAGTTAATAATAATTTCATAATAAATCTGCAGTCTACGGACAAAATTATTTATTAATTTTAATAGAATTATATTTAGGCGTAAAATATTGTGATGCGGCAGCTCAGGATGATTTGTGATGCAGCAGTAAACAAGAAGCCTGCACACACCAGCTTCCAAGCAGACTGGTTTCTTACACTCATTCTTCTGTGTAAGCCACCCCGTAGATTTTTCATCCCTTTCTAACTAAACTACCCTGGTCGCTAGGCTCGCAGAAAGCTAGCTTTGACATTGAAAATCAGTAGTTTCCGAGTTATCCCTTTTCGTCAGTTGTGTTCAGTTGAAGTGTTAGTGTGCATTGTGGCTGATATAATAAATAATGAGTGAAATAACAGTTCCTGACACTAATTTACTTGAATTTTTTAGGACAATTCTATTATCAAGACTGACTTACGAACAAAAGTGTGATCTAAAAAACAAATGACCGACTCCCTTGCTGTCAATGAAGGACATAACCAAAAGACAGACGCTTACTTACGTACTGTAGGCTATCTATTGACCGTTAATATTGTGATTTCTCTAACTATGACAGGGAGTGAGCTAGTGTTATACTATGCGTGTCTATTTGATGTGTAAACCGTGAAATCATATTTTACTACGTACCATTTGAGGTCATGCCTTATTGGTGTTACTTACGAGGTTCCAACCAAACTTCGACTGCTGACTTGACATTGACTACTATTTATTTTAAGACTACATTTTTGTAATACGTTTTCTCATATTGCATGAAAGACAACTTGAATTAGCTTCCCCTGCTCAAAATTTCATGCTACGCCACTGTATTATACCGGGAATTGAACTCAAGTTTCCTAGGTTTTAAATTTAAGAAAGATGCAATTTGAGTCAGAATTAATGTCTAATTGCACAGTAGTATGGTGGCAGGAACAAACTTCACGTAAATTAGACTTGTTTGTCTCTCTCTCTCTTAAAACAATTGTCTTACTTTATTCGTTATGCTGAGGAAATTCTTTCGCAGCAGTGTGTACAAAAGGTACAAAGCCCTCCAAAAGATTAGAACCTCACAAAACTCAAGATTGTTTTTCTTTTGAAACTGTAATCTAGAAAGTACCACCATTACATGAAGTTTTCTCTTTATAAATAGAATAAAAGAAAAACCTTGAGCTGAAAGTTTTAAAACGACGAGACATTTCGGAACATTATGGCGTGCTTCTCTTCTTTTGTGTCGTCGTGAGCCCCTAACGAGTTCTCTCCTTTTTTTTTCTCATTTTCTTACGATTAATTTACGTAGTGTAGTGTTCATCTTCGTTCCATGAGAACAACTGTTTTGTTTCCCTTCAAAGTAAAGGACATGCTACTTGCATGCGGACTCGCAGATGCAGTCACGTTGTCACTTGCTTGTATTGGCAAAGCTTCGCAAAGAGGTTTTTATACCAGGCCTTACATAGTTAAATGTGACCGGTTCCAAAATCGTAACGGAATTGGTGTTCGCTTTTAATATACCTTTCTTCCTTGTTGCATGTCCAATGGTAGACGCTTGCTGTTACCTTCTGTCCTCTGTTCTCTGGGTTTATACATTGTTGTCAACTCATAAACATAAAATGTATCTAAATCATACTTGGGCATCGTGCCTCACTTGAGGATTTTTGCCTCACTGACCTTCACAGAGCTTATCGCTCTGAGTGACATTATCTTCACAGTCCCCGTTCCTCCCTCACGTAGCTCCTAGGCATGCGCAGGTTCTATATCAGTTTCATAAGCAATATCAGTGGTGGCATAATGGCATTACCAAAGCAGTGTGTACGCGTTAGAAAACGATTATTTCATGAGAAATGGGAGGAAGAGTTTTTTTTGCCGTTTATAAGGGGAGAACACACGATGTATATTATGCTCGAAAATTCTATTAGGTATTAATAAATTTAATAAACAACGACATTACTCCTTACGTCATAAAGAACATGCTGAATTAGAAGGTAAGACAAATTAAATGCTGTTTTTTCGTACTATTCCGAAGAAAATTTACGATCTTAAATTGACATAGTATACTAAATACGACATTACACCTTAAGTACGCTGCATTAAAAGGTACAAGGAATTAAATTTTATTTGTAAGCATTATTTCCAAAAGAAATTTATAAAAAAATATATTAAATGTGCGTAGAAAACGAAATATGATTTTCTGAAGTTATTTTAAGTCGAGAACGTGCAAATCTATTAAGTAATCTTGATAAACGCCAGAATATTCAAGAAAATAAACGTAGACAACGTGATGGAATATCATTGGCTAGTTACGCAATTTCTCGCCTGTGATTTAAATCAATTCAGCGACGGAGAAACAGTAAAGAGGTTTATGATTAAAGCTGCCGAATTAATTTGCCAAATTGAATAAAAGTTTTCGAGAGTCTCACGTTAACCAAGCGCTTTCCTAATAATTCGCCACTGACCGCCTTAGCGATTACGATAAGGTGACGCAGGTCACAGCAGTTTATATTTCCCATCCTACTCTGCAATCTCCTCTCCTAGTAAACAAACTATTGCAAATCGAGTGCCTCACATAACCGAAAATTGTGCCCATGTATGATCTAAATAGTATGTAAAATAAAGCTAAAAGTAGCTATAATTGTACTAACTCTACATAAATGTGACCGGTTCCATAATTGTGACGGAATTGGACTTCTATCAGAGGATCTTACGTAATGTTTATACATTCTCTGAACTAAAACAAAAAATAAAACTCTTGCAACAAGTTGTCATCTTACCCCGAAAAAAAGTGATCATCTTTCCCAAATATGGGGATAAGATGCCTAGTGCTGTGACGCAACCTAAGATGGCGGAACAAGGTCGTTGATTGTTAACAATACAAACTTTAGAACCTTTACTACAATATCCAGTACAAAAGTTTGACAGTTATTACGGATTCCAGGATGTATTAACATTTTAACACACCTTTGCAATATTATTTTATAGCAGAAAAATGAGCTATTTTCCTGCTTTTCTTCTTCTCACAACAAGAACACGTGGCAAAATGGGATAGCTTCCATTCTACAGACATTCAACTGTCTCAGTGATCATGAAGACAGGCTCGTGGCGTTCTGTCTTGGAAGAATGTGAAACTACAAAGAAATAAGCATCTTTCCCCGATAGTTATCTTCTTCCGATTCACTCTACTGGGTGTTCATTTCAAAGTGTGTCATGACGTCACTGTTGTGAGTCAGCGATTTGAAGCGAGTTTCAGCTTTTATGTCAGAGAAGTTGCCTATTAATCAAGAACGTGTATGGTATAACTTGAACATCGTAGCAACAGATGGCGGTCTGTACGGTCTGTGTGCTACCATAACCTCTTTCGAACTGTGTTTTGCGCGGGAAAGTCCTACGCAGAGTATTTGTTATCATCGGTTGAGTACGGCAACATTCCACAACACAAATCAAATGCTCCGTGTCCATGTTGACCGTCGAAGTTAATGTCAACAAATACGCAAGTAATAGTCTTGACCCTCTCCCCATATCCCGATAGTAAGAAAAAAATCACCTCAGTACATGTTTCCAAACAGTTCACATTCCTGCCACCATAGGCTGTACCTTACGTATCGGTAAGTACTCTTCAGAATGAACGCCGTACTTGCTAGGCATCTTCTCTGGCACATAGGTAATACGACTCTGCGGAAGTGTAGGAAGATTGAATTCGCTAGGGTCATCGACTAGCCACATGACGGCATACAGCGAGCCATGACACACTTTGAACTGAACAGCCTGTATATTTATGAGGTATAAAGGGACATATTGTGGTGCTGCAAAAAATGACTCGTATTTTCGTATGAAATCCAATCTTAATAATAGTAATAATATAATAGTAATAATAATAATAATAATAATAATAATAATAATAATAATAATTTCTTTTTGCTATCACCGCCCATATTGGCGCGTAACAATTTGCGCCTGTTATGAGGTTGGGGCACCCTTTAGTACTGATTCTGTTCGCCCCTTGTGATAGGATGACCTGAGTATGGAAGTAGGCAGAAATATTAATTTATGCAGATTAAGAGGGATGAAGTTACAGGAGAATGGAGAAAGTTACACAACACAGAACTGCACGCATTGTATTCTTCACCTGACATAATTAGGAACATTAAATCCAGACGTTTGAGATGGGCAGGGCATGTAGCACGTGTGGGCGAATCCAGAAATGCATATAGAGTGTTAGTTGGGAGGCCGGAGGGAAAAATATCTTTGGGGAGGCATATTTGTGCAGGTATATGTTTTTTGCATAAGATAATGGCCATAAATCTGCTCTCCGCATGAGATTCTTCTCCTTTGGTGTACCACATTCAGATTCGAGGTATAAAAGGGACCGTATTGTGGTGCTGCAAAAATGACTCATATTTTCGTAATAATAATAATAATAATAATAATAATAATAATAATAATAATTAGAATTCGTTGAATTGCCACACGCAGCATGCAATTAGGTTGCCGATGTACGGTAGTATAGAAGAGGTGAGCGACCTCCTGTCTCGTAGTATATGCAGTTCATGTTAAGAGTTGTGACCGGTTCAAATAGATAGAGCAGCTGCAGCTAATATGTACCTACCGTATGTAAGCACTTGTTTTTGCATTACTGTGGTTGGAATAGTCAAAGCTTAACATTTGTTCAGTGCAGACAAGAATTCAATCAAACATACTACAATGAGGGTGTTGCTGTTCCAAACAATTGCCCTGGAATATCCTTACCCCCGCAGCCAGTCTTGACCCGTTGGGGAACGTGGTTGGATGCAATTATTATTATGCAGAACATTACGACAAAATAATTGACGTAATTGATGCATTGGATAGCACAGACAGTTCCGCTGTTGCAGCTGTAAAATCATTGCCTTTTGAACAGCTATTGGAAGATATTCTGTTCATTGATTCTAGTTTTAAAATCGTGTCCAAAAGCATCATCCTGTTAGAATCGTCTAAACTACAACTCTCAGAAGCCCTTAATATAGTGTTTAAAGTATCACAAACCGTTATCCAAAATAACAATTCACTAATTTCAGAAAAAGTGAAATGTAAGTTGAGAAACATTATTGCTAAAAATTCTGCCTATTCACAACTTCATATTATAAATGATGTACCATCAGATCACGACAAGATATCTGAAGTTGGTGTACTAAAAAGTAGTGACTTTCCGTTCTTCAAATATGCACCTATTACATCGTGTGATGTTGAACGTACATTTTCCCAATATAAAAACTGTTTGAGTGACCACCGCAGTCGCTCAAAATGTACGTAACTCTTCACTGCAATGCACATATTCAAGGATGATGTATCTTACATTAAATTTTAAGAGTTAATATATCTCACTATAAAATAATTGTGTATTTACATGTTTAGACATTTCCTACTTCAATGATCATTCATTATATTTCTTGAATGCAGGATACAGGTTTTATTGTAACCGCAGTATACTGCTCAGTGTTTACATCAGAGGCATACTCCATCCGTTGCACGTCCGCTTCTCATACAGTCTATACCGCGTGCGCAGTAAACCTTACGATTCTCGTGGCAATTCCACGAAGTCTAATAATAATAATTTGTTTTTGCTTTTACAGCGCATATTAGCGTGTAACAGTTTGCGCCTGTTAGAAGGGAGGGGCACCCTTTAGTACTGATTCTGTTCGCCCCTTGTGGTAGGATGACTTGAGTATGGAAGTAGGTAGAAATATTAGTTTGTGCAATTATATGCTTATTTGCAGAAGGTAATGGTAATAGTAATAATAATTATAATAATAATAATAATAATAATAGTAATAATAATAGTAATAGTAATAATAATAATAATAGCAATAGTAATAATAATAGTAATAGTAATAATAATAATAATAGCAATAGTAATAATAATAGAAGAAATAGTAAAAGTAATAGCAATAGTAATAATATAATATAATATTTTTTTATTTTAGTAGGTTATTTTACGACGCTTTATCAACAGCTTAGGTTATTTAGCGTCTGAATGAGATTAAGGTGATAATGCCGGTGAAATGAGTCCAACACCGAAAGATACCCAGCATTTGCTCATATTGAGTTGAGGGAAAACCCGGAAAAAACTTCAACCAGGTAACTTGCCCCGACCGGGAATCGAACCCGGGCCACCTGGTTTCGCGGCAAGACTCGCTAACCGTTACTCCACAGATGTGGACTATAATAATAATAATAATAATAATAATAATAATAATAATAATAATAATAATAATAATAATTTTCTTTTCGCTATCACCGCGCATATTGGCGTAACAATTTGCGCCTGTTAGGAAGTTGGGGCACCCTTTAGTACTGATTCTGTTCGCCCTTTGTGGTAGGATGACTTGAGTATGGAAGTAGGCAGAAATATTAATTTGTGCAATTATATGCTTTTTGCAGAAGGTAATGGTAATAGTAATAATAATAATAATAATAATAATAATAATAATAATAGCAATAGTAATAATAATAGAAGAAATAGTAAAAGTAATAGTAATAGTAATAATATTAATAATATGATATAATAATTTTTTTATTTTAGTAGGTTATTTTACGACGCTTTATCAACAGCTTAGCTTATTTAGCTTCTGAATGAGATTAAGGTGATAATGCCGGTGAAATGAGTCCAACACCGAAAGTTACCCAGCATTTGCTCATATTGAGTTGAGGGAAAACCCCGGAAAAACTTCAACCAGGTAACTTGCCCCGACCGGGAATCGAACCCGGGCCACCTGGTTTCGCGGCTAGACTCGCTAACCGTTACTCCACAGATGTGGACTATAATAATAATAATAATAATAATAATAATAATAATAATAATAATAATAATTTCTTTTCGCTATCACCGCGCATATTGGCGTAACAATTTGCGCCTGTTAGGAAGTTGGGGCACCCTTTAGTACTGATTCTGTTCGCCCCTTGTGATTGGATGACTTGAGTATGGAAGTAGGTAGAAATATTAATTTGTGCAAATATATGTTTTTTGCAGAAGATAATGGCTACAAATCCGCTCTCCGCATGAGATTCTTCTCCTTTGGTGCACCACATTCAGATTCGAACCAGTGGGATATTACAAGCAAGCACACGTCACGGACGGTTAAGAACAACCCGCTTCGAAATCGGAGTAGCCCAATTGTGACCTAATTGCACCCACGCGCCCCTCCTGCTCTTTGTTTACACGGCGGCCAGCCCGAATTCTTTGCCACAGAAGAGGAAGTGCCTTGTTGCGCGGATAGTACATTCTTAATGGCGGGTCGTACTCCGTCCCGGGGAGCCCCAGCATCTGTAATTGTAATTTATTGTAATGGAGCAGCACGGGCATTGGAGTTCACAAAAGAAATGGAGTTTTTAGATGGAGCAGTAAACTCTAAGTTAATTGGTGCGGTTTATTATCCAGGCCTGTCTCTAGGGGCATCAGTTACGACCCGAAATGCCAACTGTCCGACTCTGTGAAGCGTCCTCTGAGATTATGCACCACGTCATTAAGGCTTCCAGGTAAAGCTCCACATATTTCAGCCTCGCCGTAATTCCTTGAAGCTGATGCTATCTGCTCCACTGAAATGATTTGGCACGGAACTGCGTTCTGTGAAGTGCTTGAAATTACATCGGCTTCACTCCACTCACGTGACGTAGAAATAATGATAACGGAAGCGAAAGGGGGAGCAATCGGTGTAAGGAAATTTGTTTCTTATGACCTTCTTGACCTCCTTAGAATGTTTTTGTCAGCAAATATTTTTTCAACTTACTCTTAAGGGAACCTATTTTACCGACACACTAAATCTCTTCAAATTTTACAGTTTTAAAGTTCAGTAGAGTAATTCTGCATTATAAGGCTATGAAGTTTGAGTCATTTACAGAAATAAGGTAAAATCTTCTTTGGAAAACTTTTATATAATTTAAATGTTATGTTTTATGTTACCTTGCTAATATGTTTCGGCTTGCTATTGACCTTCATAAGAACTCAGAAAAATGTTAACAAGGTAACATAAAACATAACGTCCACACCTGTGGAGTAACGGTTAGCGAGTCTGGCCGTGAAACCAGGTGGCCCGGGTTCGATTCCCGGTTGGGGCAAGTTACCTGGTTGAGGTTTTTTCCGGGGTTTTCCCTCAATCCAGTATGAGGAAATGCTGGGTAACTTTCGGTGCTGGACCCCGGACTCATTTCACCGGCATTATCACCTTCATCTCATTCAGACGCTAAATGACCAAAGCTGTTGCTAAAGCGTCATAAAATAACCTACTAAAATAAAAAAAAATTGATGAACAAATAATAAATATTTAGGGTTACTTAGTCGGAATAGGGTCAAAAATTACAAAAATCAAGATGACGCTTAACAACTTAGCATTTATTAAACATAAAATATACCCAAGTTTAGATTAGTCTTTAAGCAACAAATCACATTAGTGTTAAATTCAATAATAACAAAAACCTATGAACGACATATGTTAATTTCACTCTACTACACGACCCTATTCACCCTACCAAGTTAGGCTAAATCGGGTCAAACATTAGGGCGAATGGGGTCACTCTTACAATATTCTTTTGGATCACCAAAAACAAGAAATAAGTTCCAAATTTTAATAATTCAATCTGCATTTGCCATAAATGAACTTCTTCTTTCTTTTGGCTCCAACACAATGTTCGTGGTAGCATTCTTTTCCGCCTCCCATGCATTGAATCCAGTCTCCAAGTTTCTCTGAGCGAGGATCACTATATTTCACGGAACAGAATCTACAGGAATTTTTCTTGTTCCTGATTGAACGTTGTTTGACCACCTTTATTTTTAACGGCCTGTCTTCACCGCTTTGCTGTCGGCGCTGTAGGCATGAATGCGGAACTCCATACAGATCGGCTGCATGGCGTTGACTCCTCGTCTCTCGAAATGCCTTAATGGCTTTCTGCATTTGGACTTCAGTCCATGCACGAGACGTATTGTTTATATTACTAGGCATCTGAGACAAATATATGAATAAATGGACTTAAAATCCATGTACAAACATTGACCCCATTTACCCGTAACTGTGTGACCCTATTCACCCGAAATGTAGTGACATTAGAAATCATAGGTTGGTACTACTGACGTTCCCTTTACAGCATCCTCAGTGCCATAACTTATGCTATAAGAAATGCACTTGATTCTATGAACAATTCAGGAAAATTCTGAACTACGTTCATTGCACAATAACGGAAACCTTAAAAACGATAATTTAAAATACAAACTACAAATAACTCTTACCATTTACAAGTCTTCTTTACTCTGTTATTCACAGCTTTAACACAAACATTAACCACAAGCTTTGGCGCCAAACACATAGAAGAAGTTCTACTGATTTACGATAGATGGTACCACATGATAGAAAACATTTATGCTTGCCGTGGGAAAGAAGTATCTGAAACTGACCCGATTCAACCACTGACCCAATTCCGATTAAGTTACCCTACCTGTGTGATTAAATTACTTGATTGACTAGTTTCGACGTGGTTTACATCATTCTCTGAATCCTAGGATGATGCAAACCACAAAAAATCTATACTAATAATAAATCTGTAGCCGAAATTTTTCTGGTAATTTTCGATTTTCCAAAAATAATTGGTCCTAACATATATAATTAACCACCCTGAAACCGAAAATCGCATTTTTGAAATTTTTGTTTGCATGTCTGTCTGTATGTTTGTTACCTTTTCACGCGATAATGGCTGAACCGATTTATATGAAAATTGGAATATAAATTAAGTTCGTTGTAACTTAGATTTTAGGCTATATGGCATTCAAAATACTTTATTTAAAATGGGGGTTATAAGGGGGCCTGAATTAAATAAATCGAAATATCTCGCTTATTATTGATTTTTATGAAAAATGTTACATAACAAAAGTTTCTTTAAACTTGATTTCCGATAAGTTTTATTCTTCACAAAATTTTTATAGGACTGATATTTAATGAGATAAATGAGTTTTAAAATTAAAATAACGCCATCTAAGACAGTGCAATGAATTAAGAACAAATGACTTCGTCTATAAGGGGCCTTGGACAACAACAATCGAAACAGGGACCTTGGACATCAACAATGGAAAGCTATTAAACATAGCCTACAGAGAATGTTTCTGTATATGTATGAAGTAATATCAGAATCTAAATTAACCGATTTGTATAATTAATTATTATTTCATCATTGGAAAGTGTAGTTTCTCTAGATGGACATAATGCTATAATGTTATTACAGTAACGTCTGAGTATATCGAGGACAGGTAAGATTAAAATAGCTTCTTATGCACAGAAAATTTGATAGGCTATTTTGTACATTCGTTTTCTGTATTTCTTAAAATATTATTTATGTACACTCATTTTAATCTCAGAGAATTAACGAACAACGAGAGTGTATTGATTTAGCATGCAGTAATAGTACGTTAGCTTAGCAATCCATTATTTTATAATTCAAATTTTAACTATGCTCAATTGAATCGTGTTAAAATACATAAAATATATATGCAATAAATGCAATGCAAAAAAATTGGGTAATGAGCGAAGCAGATTATCTTGCGCTGTTGTAAAAGTTATTCCCTGGATCAAACGTTCTATTTTAATTATGTAATTACTTTATATTCATTTCTAACAGGTGCAGCGGAGCGCACGGGTACGGCTAGTTTATAATATGAATATAATGGAAATAGTTATTACTTGCTAAATGACATTCTTCAGTCTAATTTTTTGTTAGTATTTCACTAGTTTTATTCGGAAATCTTCAACTTCATATAATATGCTAACTGGTTAGTAGATCGAAATGGGACCTGTAAGTTAAAAAACTCTTCCGTGAACAATTATTAACGTTAGTGGGCGTTCTCGCAGCTCTACATTAGTTCTTACGCTGCCGTTGAGGGTTGGTTAGCCAATGAAATACGTTCTTGCAAGCTTTTCTGCCTTTATTTTAGAACTGCAAAAAGTAGTAGAAGAGGGTAATTTTTATTGTAAGAGTTTAATCTCTCTATGAGATGAAGTTGAGGGAATGTGGATGCGGGAAGTGGTTGAATACCAGCCAACATCGCTAGTTTAAATAAATCGAGTTATAATGCTGCAAGGCTTGTCGCAGCCCAGATCTCTCCCGCAATGATTAGTTTCTGCAGTAGAATCATTTGAAATCTGTGCCATAAAGAAAGTAGAAAAGAAAAAAAAAAGCCCTGTGTATGTGTGGCCTTCCAACTGCCTTCAGCACTGCAGAAGGGGTTGATAGAGTGGGGTGGGGAGTAATGGCCCTGAGATGCCCCACGCGAGCGCGGGAGCAATCATTCAATAAGACTCCTTAATCCACTCTTAGCTCTGTAGTTTGGTACCCTCACATGATCAGAGTCACAACAGAAATGTTTTGTGCATTTGCATAATTGTGCCATTACACGAAGACCTAATTTTGAACAAACCGAATTAATTGTGTCTGCGTCTGTGTTGCGGAAATTAATGGGATTTCTTATAGCCAACCCTTATTTCTCGATTTCTGAGCTTGTATAACTATTTATCAGTATTCTTATATTTTTTCTTGTCTTTCGCAAAAAATCTACACTGATTATTATCGTTTGTTACTGGTCTATACGGTGGAGTATTTGATAAGACTCTGTCCGTAGAAACATCCCACGTTTGTGAGGGGGGGGGGAAAAGAAAGGGTAACCTACCGTAACTGTTGGGTCTTAAGGTAAGCGTTCACTACATCGTATCGCACTCCTTGTACGAATCGCACGCAACGGATATTTTAAGTGCAGTGCGTTCACTGTAACGGCTCTACCTCATCGGATTCCCCTATCAGCTGTTTGAAACATGACGTCGTACGATATTGACATTGCTGAAAACAGAGGAGTTGAGGTTAGGTCTATTAATTACGTCTGTTAGCGAATAAGAATTTGTAATTGCTTCATGCGTCTTAATTGAAGAGGAAGAAACGAAAGAAATATTGGTTACGGTACGTAATATATTTGCAAGAAACGACTTGATTACTGTAATGGGAACGCCTCAAATTATATAATTCTTCGCAATTTTCTACACGCGAAATAAGTTTTCCGTCTGCCATTTTGGCGCGACACTGAACATGGCACAACATAATAGTAACAGTTGACCAATTAAAATTGCTTTATTAAAGAAGGCCATGATAGCACGCATCGGAAAAGTTGCCCATTCGAGAAACGTGGACGGATTTGCCGAGCGGCGATGCTTCCGATACGTTGTAGTGAACGCGGTTACATAACAATTACAGCAAAGATAGTCTTTTTCCGATCCGTGCGATTCGTCCGATGCGTGCGATACGATGTAGTGAACGCTTACCTTTACGAAAAGCTGTTCTCCAGGATTCCACAGCTGTTCTCTCCTTACTTCGTCTTCCCTGATATTGGAACCGTTACGTAGCTTCAAAACTCGACTGACTCTCCATTATGACACTGTGCAAAATCCCAAAAATCAAGTTGCGATTAAATATAGGAACACGTTCCAGTAAGTACGCATGAGCGGAAATGACGTCACATGCGGACAATATAGCTTAACAGAAAAGTGCTGGTCACAAGTGTGCCACACAACTATAGGTTAGCAACTTTTAAAACTCCGTTATGGGAGGTTACTTAAGGGGTTAGGTACAGCTTACAGCAGTAAAATTTTGGAAATTTCAACATTTTTTTCCTCCATTACTGTATCTTGTACAATAATGAAAATTGATATATTTAAAACACTGTTCTTCTGCTATATAAAAAAATATTTTTAGGATTTAAAAAAATTATTTACATTTTTTTTTTTTTTTTTTTCAAAATTCACTGTGCAATGATGAAGCATTTCCCACATAGCTCAAAAACTATCCAACATTCTGTGATGAAATTTTTTGTGTGTATTTATACATGTCATATCAATAATATGATTCAAGATCACTCTTCTATCTTTTATAGATTGTATGATAAAAATAAATTCCTTTTAAAAATTGTCAAATATCAGTATTTTCTTTAACATAAAATAAAAAAAAATATTTATTAAGGAATGTAGTTAAAAGAGCATGATATTGTAAAGATGAGTTTCAGCAATAAAATAAAAGAGAGAGAACATGAAAAAGTTAACACGTTTATGAGTTATGAGGGAAACGCTACATCATGCATATGAACTGCCACCATTTTTAATTTTGAAAAAAAAATGTAATTTTTTAAAGTCGTAACAATATTTTTTTATGTAGCAGAAAGACAGTGTTTTACACATACTAGTTTTCATTATTGTACAAGATACAGTAATGGAGGAAAAAAATATTGAATATTTCCAAAACTTTTATTGCTGTAAGCTGTACCTAACGCCTTAACCCTACCACTGCGCTGGAGACAGAGTTGGAGTTTCCCTCATTTAATCTGAACCATTGTCGCTACTGAGTGACAAGTTATTTGATGCATCACTGTTATCAGTTAAGTATTCTCCTAACGAAATTATTCTGTCAGTTTCACTGTCTATTACATTAGCACTAGAAAAATATTGTTCTTTGTTATTTTTAACGTGCTTAACACAGTTCTTCCACGTGTCTTTTCCATATTCTGCGACACAATAGTTCCTTTACGTTAATTGGGGACCTAATTTCTGTTACAAAAATTCGATTGAAAAGACTGGAGACAACTGACTAATCATTTAAGTCTGTCCCTTTAAGTAAATGAAACCAATCAAAACAATAAATACTTATTTTTAAAGGATAGTTGGGTTTTCAAGATAAATAATGTTTATGTACGCGCTACTTGACGGACCGCCAGCGGTCAGACATAAACTTAACAAGTGATGATATTATAACTTTTATACAAAACAATAATATAATTTTATTCTCACACCAATAATAGTCACTTTCTTCACAGAGCACTATTTACAAAACAGAATTGTCAGTTCTCAGTTCACAGTTCGTTTGCCTTGGCTAATTCTTCTAGCTTAGTCACTCGAGTTCACAGTATCTCGAACCCCAGACCTTCAGAGACAGTCCACTGAACTTCGAACTCAGGTCCCCCAACTGCGGTCCACTGCACTCAAACTCAGGACTTCGGACGCTCACACAGCTGCGGACACACTCAAGTCGAACTCCGGTCTCGAAGCTGGCTTCACTGCTACACAAGACTGGCTGGCTTGCTGTCCACCGACCATAACAACAACTGCTGCTGCTCACTTGCGTCTCTTCTTTTATAACCAAACCATAGTTTCCAGAGAGTACGATGCTGGAAATTTCTACGGATGTCCGGAAGATGGCACCTCTCGAATTCTCTGGATTTCTTCCCTCAGTCGCAGGCGCATTACTCCTCTCCTCTCTACGTCACAGCACATGCCCTAGGAAGCAGATGCGCGCGCAACTTCATTTGTCGCGTCGCCCGATCCTTCCACGCGAGCTCTGCCCTCTGTGGGACGCGTGATCGAGTCTCGACGGGGCTGTCACAATATCTTGTTGACTCATTCTATTAACATGAGCTTTTTTTCAACATAAAGTAGAATCTATTCAGACGATTTCATACTCTACAAGTATCTACTTATCTCTTCAAGGAAAAAAGTATATCGCTGATGGATTTTCTACTTCAAAAACATATTTTCCCACATAAAACAAACTTCAATTAAGAAGTCTTACATTTGTTATACTGCGGTGACTCAAACATATTAAAAATCTGCAAATAATACGCTTCAACATGCTTTTTTTCCTTATTGATTAATCAAGGCTGTTTATTGTTACAATTTTATCACTTCCCTACCATTTGTTTATTTTTATCACTGTCCTGGAATATATTTGTTTTTATCACTTCCCTGGCATCTGTTTCTTTGTTTGCCAACATTTCAAGCTGCAAATTCTTTGCGGTACTATAACACATGCTTTACGATCGTCATTTGTTTTTTGTTTTAACCCTTCAACTTATCAATGTATTAACGATAATTTATATGAAATATCGGCTGCTTTTCGAGGTATGGAACGATATCAATAGGAGAAATTCTAAGAACGAAATCTTTTGAAGCTTGGTGTCAGCTGCCACATAAATGGAAAGGATTGATTATGTATGCTGAGAGCTCCATAGTTAATTCATGGGTGTCCAGCAGAAAACCTCTTTCAGCATCTGAATATGTCAGTGAGGTGAAGCTGTCATGCAACCTAATTCCAGTAAGATCCATTTCTGGCAGAATATTCAATACAACATGTTGTAGGCATGCTGTCTGCAACGAGACTGTAACTATTTGCAGGTCACATATTGAGATTCTGCAGGAAAAACGAACAGCTGCGAAATAACTGACGTCATAGAGCAGGATTGCAGAACTGAGGAAGAGAGGGGTGGAAGAATGGGGAAAGAGTTTGTTCCCCTTCCACAATCCTTCGGCCTTGAATTAACGTATCTGTGACATCCGCAAGCACACTGAATACATATTTCCTCTCCCCTTTCCATATCCAATGACGTGTGGGGGTGAAATAATAATAATAATACATTTATTTATTTATTTATTTATTTATTTATTTATTTATTTATTCTTGCGAAGTTAAGGTCATCAGGCCTTCTCTTCCACTTACCCAGAAACAAAAGAAGCTGATACAGTTTTACAGACCAACTAGTGGCTTGTGCAGCAAATGCTGCAAACTAAGTTCATTAGACGTTCAAATAAACATTTTTCAGATTTTTTTCAATGAAGAATACCAGATATTCGGAAAGTTATTTGCTTCCATAATAATGAAAGATACTCTCTCTAGAGCCAATACTGAAGAGAATCACGCATATAAATATCTACACCACACCGCCATTAAATATACCTATGAAAAAGACCCAACCCCACTTGATTAATAATTATAAAAATATTTGATTTTTAATAATATTATTATCTTACGTAAGTTTTATAGCTTTCAGTAACATATAATATATATAGCCTTCACTCAGTAAAATATAGAAATCAAAAATCTAATTTAAGTTATTCTCTATATCTACTTATATAACCCCAAAACGTTTCACTTTCATATCATCAATATAGCATTAATATGTATAATTAATGAAAAATAGTCACATCATGGCATTAACTACAATAATATTTCATTTCTAATGGCAATAATGTCATCAAACCACCTCACGTTTTGTAGTTTTTAATATCCAATACACAGCTGTACCCAGAAAATTACACACCACAAAATCGAACCTGTAAATTATTTTTAGTAAGTTTTAATAACCAATTTAATTTGAGCTCTAAATATGTCAGCATTCTTGCAGATCATGGCCTTCGTGTAATATTGTTTATTGTAGTATGTGTTTTGTTTTAATCTGAAATGCAACACAGCCGAATTGATGCTCGCTTCGCTTCTCCTTTACAAAAAAGCGAAGGGAATATCAAGTCGGCCGTGAATGCTAATAGCTAGTTCTCAAAACTGACGACAGATGGATTTTGGAAAATTGACATTTCACTGAAAACTACTATTTTTCCGAAAAACTTTGAGTTCCAAGCTTCAAAATGAGAGGTCATTTATTAAAATCCGTCCAGCCGTTTTCCCGTAATTTCCATTACCAGTTCAAATTATATATTAAAAAAACTATTAAAACATTTACATAGTCATACAAGCACAAGTTCAGTAAAATAATGCAGACATACTAAATAATAAATACAAAATAATATAAGGCTAGAAGTTATGTTCAATGAATATACAAGCGGTAAGTGAACCAATATTACAAATTACAAGAATAACAAATTCAAATAAATTATAACTATACAACATGAGGAAAATTACATATATACACATATGCACACAAAGGAGAATTAAACCTGAATACTGGTCACGTGTTTAAACAATTCACTTTTAAATTGCAATATCTTTCGACAGTTCCTGAGGGAGCTGGGTAGGGAGTTCCAGAAACGAATTCCTGGTAATGTGAAAGAGGAAGAATAGTGAGCTGTTTTATGGCAAGGCATAGATAATAAAGGATCATTTTTAGAACGAGTACCCATGCTATGATAAGAGGACAAGAAATTAAAACGCACCGAGAGATAATTAGGCGAAGAAGTATTGATGATGCGATATAGGAAAATTAGTGAATGGATATATCTTCGGTCCTGTAATCTTACCCATTGGAGCGTTTCAAGGGAAGGTGTAATGTGGTCGTATTTGCGGATGTTGCAAATGAAACGTATGCAGGCATTATGGACGCGCTGCAATCTTTGGGCTAAGTTAGAATTTAAATCTGTTAGTAGAATGTCGCAATAGTCAAAATGTGGCAGCACCAATGTTTGTATGAGAATTCTTTTTAATTGAAAGAGTAGAAAATTTTTCAGGCGATTTAATGAATGAAGGATGGAGAAGACGGTCTTGCATGTGTGTGTGTGACTTGTACATTCCACTTGAGGCTTCGTCCATGTACACACCTAGATACTTAACAGAGGGACTGAATGGAATTATAGTTTCATTTAATTTTAGAGAATTTATCATAGCGGATTTTGAAATGCGTAAGAGTCCTTGTTCGCCGATTAGAATTGCCTGCGATTTATTTCGATTCAAAGTTAAGTCGAATTTTGTAGATCATTCTGAAAGGAAGTGATGAGTCATGTGTTCCGGCTTGTGACGTGTACCACAATTGTAGCACATTTTTTCATACCTGTCATAAAGTAAGGACCAGTTTTGTAGAAGTCTTGAGGCATCTTTGTTGAGAAGTTCATGAAGAAATTCACAGCATTCCAATCACAGATTCTAACAAACGTGCGGTCATCATAACCATCAACAGGGGTAAAAATAAGGCCATGATATTGGATGCAACCATTCACTTTGGGAGAAACCTCTCACAAGTGGAGAAGGTCAACAAAGAAAAACAGAAACCATGCCTGCCTTTTATCTCAGCTAAATATAATATTCCTATTAATCAGTTGGTCGTCAGTTATGTTGTTTGAAGCGAGAGGTTCCATTCCACAGCAACTATTACTGAAATTAAATTTAAAAACCTTTGAAATATTTTAGGGTCTCTTTACGCATTACTTTCATTTATATTAAAAAAAATCAATACGACAGTTTGGCATGAACTGAATTGCAAATTTTCTTTTTCTTTTAATTAACTTTTGATGTTTTTAACATAACTTTTCTTTGTTCAGTATCCTTATGGTCATCCTCACTGGAAGGCTGATGATTTAACTAATCTTTCTTTCTTTCGTTCTGAAAAGTAATTTAACAATGTTACATTTGTTCTGATCAAATTTCTGCATATTTAGAGGACAAAACTAAAATTCGTTCATTCATTTATCATCATAATACACTGCCCTCTTAATTTGACTGAGAATATTCGGAATGAAATCAATGGCTTTCCCAAAACACTCTATGAAGTGTTTATTATAAAATAATTTTTGTTTCGAAAAGGAAGGAAAAAACGAGCAGAATTGTACTAATTTTTTGTCGACCTGGTTGGCGAGTTGGTATAGCGCTGGCCTTCTATGCCCAAGGTTGCGGGTTCGATCCAGGGCCAGGTCGATGGCATTTAAGTGTGCTTAAATGCGACAGGCCCGCCATTGGTCCCTATCCTGAGCAAGATTAATCCATTCTCTATCATCATATCCCACCTCCCTCAAATCAATTTTAATATTATATCTTTATGTGTACACTTTCAAAGTTATTAAGTTATACATATTATAAAAGTTTCGAAAAAAAAAAACTACGATATAGTTACAAATACAGTCTGTGTTGAGTGAGATATGACGGTAGTTGATACTTCTGTCTTTTGGCAACGTTGTGAATATAGTTAACAATATTGATATGTCCAAAACGGGTGTTTTCGAGTTATAGATAACAGCGATATATTTTGTAGCATGTAAATACCGACAACTCTGCTTTGGATATAATGTTAACTTTCTGTGCCTGAGGTTGCTCGTTCGATCCGAGCCCAGGTCGATGGCATATATATCGACTCAAGAAATGCCAGATTTCTTGAAAATTTTGGTAAATAATGTTTTTGCCTCATCTGGAAGCTCATTTCTTCTAGTTTTAAAAATATATAATTTGTACTCATTATCTCAATAATTTCATAATTATTTGAACATTTATAATATAAGCGCACTATATTTTCGATACCTTACGCCATCGCCAGTGTCTGTTTTCTCCTATTTCACATTTTCCGACATTTATTATCCTTTCGACGGACAAAAAGCAGACTTCCAATTGGGCAAAAGACTTCATTGAGGTACCAAATTAAAGCTTAAACGTATAGCTATGTTGTAAAATAAATGCTTATTTTCAATCGATTATAATTATTTTATTGCAAAATATACCTACATATTTTTTTTTTCTAAAGTTCTTACATAATATGACATATCTTTGTAATGAATAATTTCAAAGGAAAAATTGTTCCGGGGCCGGGTATCGATCCCGGGACCTCTGGTTGAACGTACCAGCGCCCTGCCAACTGAGCTACCCGGGAACTTCACCCGACACCGTCTCAACTTTTCCCTTTATATCCACACAACTCGCGTGGGCTGACGAAGCGCCAGAGACCCACATCGAGTGCACACAAACTCTGTGTGACTTGGAATTGTGGTTTTCTGTTAACGTACACAGTGACGTATATATTATGCAAATCTAGTCTTTCAGGTAAGGCTCCCTGTAAGGCCCCGGAACAATTTTTCCCTTGAAATTATTCAAATCTGCTTTACAGGGAGCCTTACCTGAAAGACTAGATTTGCATATCTTTGTAATGGTTCAAGATAAATAATAATTTTAGTATGTTACATTGTCCATATGTAGGGGGATCATTTTGGAGGAAGACGTTATACCCTAAGTCAATATCTAATGGAATTAGGTCAGTCCAAAATTGTATTAATTTTTTTCCAAAAAAATTCTTCCTAAGTCAATATCTAATGGAATTAGGTCAGTCCAAAATTGTATTAATTTTTTTTCAAAAAAATTATTTTGGCCTTCAAATTCAATGCTCAATTTTGAATGATATACATTGTTTAGAGTACTCCAAAAATCGTGTAACCAAAGTTTGGAAGACATCAAGAAAGAGATGTGGATTTTTATCCTGAGAGTCGATGTATACTTTGTGCTTAAATACGACAGGCTCATGTCAGTAGATTTACTGGCATGTAAAAGAACTCCTGCGGAACAAAATTCCGGCACACTGGCGACGCTGATACAACCTCGACTGTTGCGATCGTCGTTAAATAAAACAATATTTTACAATTTTACTATCTCGGAGCCCTGCTTACGGATCTCTCGAGTCAGAGGTGGTCGTCCACTTGGAGGCGTCGAGAGGAACCGCTGCGCGCGCAAGGGTTGCAAACAAATAGTTGGCCTGACGTGGAGGAGCCCCTTATTAACTCTCACTGGGAATTAACGGCGCAGCGTCCAATAGCGCCACTCGACCTGTCAACTGCAGGGAGGCGAGTCAGATATGAAACATTTCATTTCCTTTTATAGCCTTGAGCTGTTAGCACACTACTGAAATCGCTACCACAAATCTACGCTTAAAATACTAGAACTGCTACGCTGAGTTTGCAACAAATGACGACGCCTTTACTTGTGTTCACTATCCGTCTGGTTATGTTGGTCTTTCAGAGTTTAAAATATAACCATTCTAAACTTTATTCAAAGTTAAGGAATTGTAAGACATTGATTTCTTAATGCGAAGAATTTAGAAAGCATGTTGTAAATATTCAGATTGTCAATGTTAATACAGATAATTGTACAATGTAATATTTGTTTTATTCAGTCTTATGACAAATCAATTATTATTAAAACAATGACATATATTTCATAACATGCAGTCATTGAGTTTTATACAAAGAAAGTTACGAACGTTTTCGCCCATTCAGGCATCTTCAGGTTCTGTGTACAATATCTCATTATTAATCTGTATGATAATTACAATGATAGTCGATGAGATGGTCTGTTTAAAATTGATCATGATATATATAAAATGTACAAACATATGCATAATTAAAATGTAATCATGTTACAAGGTCATAAAATTGTGAAAATTGTGAACATGTAGTGTTTTACATTTTAAACTTCATAATACTCAGTGTAGATCTTGTTTTGTAGATTCCATTAAAGTGAAGTTTAAAATGTAAAACACTACATGTTCACAATTTTCACAATTTTATGACTTGTAACATGATTACATTTTAATTATGCAAATGCTTGTACATTTTATATATATCATGATCAATTTTAAACAGACCATCTCATCGACTATCATTGTAATTATCATACAGATTAATAATGAGGTATTGTACACAGAACCTGAAGATGCCTGAATGGGCAAAAACGTTCGTAACTTACTTTGTATAAAACTCAATGACTACATGTTATGAAATATATGTCATTGCTTTAATAATTGATTTGTCATAAGATTGAACAAAACAAATATTACATTGTATTATCTGTAATGCGAAGAAGCCTACAAAGTATTGAGGTATTATACTTATATAATTATAATATATTCTCTTGGAGCAACAGTAACAAATATAAATGACACTCGGGAGGAAATTAAACACAGAATAAATATGAGAAATGCCTGTTATTATTCGGTTGAGAAGCTTTTGTCATCTAGTCTGCTGTCAAAAAATCTGAAAGTTAGAATTTATAGAACAGTTATATTACCGGTTGTTTTTTTATGGTTGTGAAACTTGGACTCTCACTTTGAGATAGGAACAGAGATTAAGGATGTTTAAGAATACGGTTCTTACGAAAATATTTGGGGCTAAGAGGGATGAAGTTAAAGGAGAATGGAGAAAGTTACACAACACAGAACTGCACGCATTGTATTATTCACCTGACATAATTAAGAACATTAAATTCAGACGTTTGAGATGGGCAGGGCATGTAGCACGTATGGGCGAATCCAGAAATGCATATAGAGTGTTAGTTGGGAGGCCAGAGGGAAAAAGACCTTTGGGAAGGCCGAGACGTAGATGGGAGGATAATATTAAAAAGGATTTGAGGGAGGTGGGATATGATGATAGAAGTGGATTAATCTTGCACAGGATAGGGACCGATGGCGGGCTTATGTGAGGGCGGTAAAGAACCTCCGGGTTCCTTAAAAGCCGTTTGTAAGTAAGTAAGTAGGTGTATTTTGTTTAGTCAACTGACCGAAGACAGGTCTGAACCTCACAAGTGATACCAACAAGGCACCGCATATGAGGCAACTAGGCCAGAACATAATGGAGTAGGGTGGTGGCCAGTGCCTTTCCTTCCATTTTATTATTTATGGCCAGCTACATGAAGTTCCACTTTCGGTTTTCGACATGGATTTCTTATTACAATGTTAATTCCCTATGTACTATAATTTGAAATAGTTACACTTGTTATATATATTATTTATTTATTGTTTAGTTATTTACTTATTTTATTTATTTGCTTATATGTTTCTATACTTGTTTGTTTATTCGTTTGTGCATTGATTCATTACTCCATTTGTCCATTCATTTGTTCGTTCAGTCATTTTTCCATTCCATCTCATTTTAATGCTTTCTATCCCTACTATTCAATTCATTCCATTTAATTCATTTTACTTCATTCAATTCAATTCATTGGAGCGCCCTTCGAAACACGCTTCCTCTGCTCTTAGATGAGCGGGGACATGTGCTTCCAACATGACGTCGCAACGCACTTCAGCCTGGTTCTACCAGCACATATGCACATAATCTATGGGGAACAATGAATAAGGAGAGCGGGACCTGTTGCGTGGCCAGCGTGATCACCCGACTTCACGGCCCTAATCTTCCTTGCTTTGAGAACATGTGAAGTGTACACCACTGGAATTAACACCAGAGAGAAAGTAACTATGCGAATATTCGTTGCTTTTGATCAAATTCGACACAAGCCAGTTCGACAGAGTCCGATAATCACTGCTACGATGATGTAATGAATGTATTCAGGTTTAGGGTACAAACTTCGAACACATGTAACGTGTCAGAAAACATAGTCTACTTGAAAATAATTCATTTCATAATTGTTAATGTCACAAAAACCTGTCTTTTCTTTCGATGTCGCGTATCTCCTAAACGAGGCATAGGAAAATATGGGCTGTTTCAAGAAAAAAAAATCATCCTCATTGCGAGATCTATTGATCGCCAGAGTTTGTCGAAGAGGTCTTGATACACCCTGTATATTCTTTTAGGTCTGGTACTGAGTCTGCCCAGAAGGCATTCAACAATTTAATATTTAAAAAGCGGTATGCCTAGGACACTGACGGCTTAGTCTATTTCAAAGTGATGCTATTGGGATACACTGCACATACCCTAGCTTCCTTTCCACTTTTCAAAACAGTCTACACAGTCCTCCAGAATAGCCTCCAGCTGCTTCGTCGCATTCTCCTTCATTTCGTCCACTATGTGTGCGATCTTCTCCCTTTCATCTTGCGATCTAGCTTTGAGAAATGTTGAGTTGTTTTGGCTATTTTGTAGAAATATGAGCCATAGAAGTTTCAAGCAAGTTCTGTGCAAGTTTAACATCAAATTACTTCTGTCTTGTGGTAGGAACTGCGGAAAGACTTTGTGTCGTGCAATGATCTTCCTTCAAAGTACTATCTTATCGTGTGATCCCCAGACTTATAATTCTCTTCGATTTTCGTTGATTGTAGCCCGTAAGCATTTAATAATTTTGGTTTTTCTACTTGTGTGGAATAGCTTGGCTTACAATGACCGTATATCCGCATTCAAATTTCGGCGACGGTGGAGTTGGATTTGTGGTGCACAAAGTAAAGATTATTAGGGTTTTCCTCTAGGTTTTCCCGTTGTCCCTCTTCATTCCACCAACTCTCCCCATAATTATCTTCTAGCACTGGGCGAGCGTGTTAAAAATTTACTTTTAACACTGACTTTCAGCTGTTTGCGGCGATTGTCAGTTGTTTTCCACCGGATGTCACAAGACAGCAAACGCCACGAACCAGTAAAGCGCTTCAAACAATTGCAGGCATACTTTTAAAAATGATTTCTTTCGGTTAAGAAATGAACAGTCTTAGAAAACTGCTTTGCCTCACAGATACTTTACAAGTCCCAGAAAGTCCCAGTGCGCATGATCAGAGGAAGAGCGACCTGATTCACAAGAGAACGACTTGTTGTATTAAAATTAGTTTTGTTTCGTTGTATGTCCGGCCATGCGCACTGCCTCCTTTCTGGGACTTAGATAAAAGTTTTGTCACACAGATGCTTTACAAGACGTAGGGGAGAGTTGGGTAGTATCGGACATCGGGTAATATCGGACAGTGCGTTTCTTTCATCTACCACCAGATGATAGTACCTGAATGACATGGTTACGTTTCTGTATGAGACATCACAGAAACATAACCATGTCCATGGATGGGCAACTCGTGCTCCCAAAGTGCTAAAAAAACCTTGAAAGCGAGAAAGACAGACGGAGTCAGCCGCAGCAGTTACAAGTTGTTTGTAGTTTCGCTGCAAAAGCCACGATGCGGTCTGGCGGCTCATGCAGGTGATCGTGATATCTATATAGAGCTCTAGATTTGTCAATTCAAGCTATAAACTTTCAGGATCTTCTATCGGCTGTAAGCCAAAATGATTTCAGAAAATTTTCAATTTCTTGTCAATTGTCACTGTTTCTCCAAACTTACCAGTGAATTCTGCTGTAGGTATTGAAGTAGGGTCTTATATTTGATAAGAAGATTTTCTTATCACTCTTCAAGATAGTTTATAGTCAAAGAAAGTGAAGTTGGCTATGTTCTAAATGATACATTTCAAATTTATCCATAAATGCTCTTAGCTAGTCGATCATATGTCGTGCAATTCTGTAACTCGCACGCACAACGTGCTAACGATATTTGATATCAGTCTCACGTTGTTGATATCCCATTTTTACCTTTAGCTATTCTAAACCAGATCTAGACAGTTATTTCTTTACTAAAACCTTGACTGCGTAAGAAAGTTAATAGAACACAATACAAGCTTTACCTCCTTTCTTAATAAAAAATCTTTCTCTTTCGACTCATCACTAAAGGGAAATAATCCGGGGATTATATTGTTTATCACTTAAAACGAGCCGCCACTTACTGCAGACGCTAGCAAACTTGTATACTGACACTACAGTACAGAGTCCGTTCTACCTGCACTGAGGTTGTGTTCACACTTAGAGAGCACGAGTTACCCACCCATGACCATGTCATTCAGGTACTATTATCTGGTTGTAGACGAATAAAACTCACTGTCCGATATTACCCGATGTCCGATACTACCCGACTCTCCCTACATAAATTGAATTGCTTCAACAACTACATATTTTATTGGTAACTGCATAAAATAATAAATAAATACATTTATTTATAAAAACTAGGGAGGAGGGGTTGAGCTGGGGATCTCTCGATCTGCAATAGATTGCCCTACCACAGAGCTATAGCACCGTTTGCTGTTATGTGATATGTTTCACTATTATAATGAGGGGGAATACGGCAGTGGAGAAGTGGTTGGAATTGTCTTTATACCAGACAAATTGCCGTTTAAAAAAATAGTGTACACGTCATGTTAAGAAAAGGTATTATTTTGCAAAAAAATGCAGCTTTTAACACTTCTTTCGTAAACAACTATTTATTACTAACTCCATCTAAAAAAAAATTGAGCACGGTTTGCGATTACGTTCCACCCAAACTATCTTCCGCCGTAGTGAGCGTTCTTAGCAGTTTTTCCAAAGATTGGTAGATGACTGTGGGTGGTGGATTCTAGGCGAATGATAGATCTGCGTATTGTATTGTATTGTATTGTATTTATTAACATTCCATGGTATTCATACATGCTTACAGCTAGAATATGGAACAAGTCAAAAAACTTAATACTATTATAAAATCTTAATTTATAGTCACAGTCTAGATGAAATATATACAGACGAGATTTACAGTATAGTCTACTAGTACAACACATAGTTTTAGTATCAATTTCATGAAGTGTTATTGAATGTCATGAATTCACCTACAGAATAGAAGGCGTGAGAAATTAGGTACTTCTTTAATTTGGCCCTAAATAAGTTTATGTTTTGAGTTTCATTTTTTATATCGATAGGGAGGCTATTAAACATTTTTACTGCCATATAACGCACTCCTTTTTGATAGCACGATAGACTTGCCGATGGAGTATGAAAGTCATTTTTTTGACGTGTATTTATGCTATAAACTGTTGAATTAGTTACAAAGTTTTCACGATTACATACGAGGAAGACTATTAATGAAAAGATATACTGACAAGCCATGGGAATTATTTGTAGTTTTTTTTTTTAAATAGTCCTACACGACTCCCTAGATTTCGCACCTACTATTATTCTAATTACTCTTTTTTGTAATAGAAATATATTGTTACTATCTGTGGAATTTCCCCAGAATATTATTCCAAAACTCATTACCAAGTGGAAGTATGCAAAGTATATTGCGTAAGAAGGAAAGCACCAATGCCCCACAGTTCTCATCTTGGCGGTGATACGACAATTGAATTGCATCTGTGAGGTACAGCAGACAAACATCAAATGCAGGCCTTTTGCGGTCTGGTGGCTGGAAGGAAATGCGTAGTATGGCGCATGGTGGGATCGCCTTACCCGGGCATCACAATCATCACACAACTAATTCCATGACGGTTGCACACTTCAACATAAAACCTTTGTGAGCTGAAGTGGTCAGGGTTCATGTCTCGGCAGATAAGCACCTCTTGTACCTTTATCCTTTTGTGTGTGTGTGTGTGTGTGTGTGTGTGTGTGTGTGTGTATATATATATATATATATATATATATATATATATATATATATATATATAGGGTGTTTAAAAATACGGGGCATAATTTCAGGTATGTATTTCCCACATGTAGACAATCAAAATAGTTCATTACAACATGTGTCCGGAAATGCTTTATTTCCGAGTTATGGCCTTCACAACATTGAAATTCACCGGAACGTTTTTCTTTCTGCAGGTCGTTGCCGTCAAAGGAGACATTAAGAGGGCACTCTGACAGTTCATTCCGAGGCGAAGGTTACATTCAGTGTTGTGTAGGCGTTAGACTGTGCGACATGTATTCAAATCAATAGCTGGCAGAGATACACTTCATGCACGGTAAGGCGGACGGCAATGCTGCGCTGGCTCGTCGTTTGTACCAGGAGAGGTACCCACAGCGACAATGTCCAGATCGGAAGACATTTGTACGTCTCCATTACCGTCTGTGCGAGTATGAAAAATGTAACTCTCCTGGTTTGGGAAGGGGACGACCAAGATCTACATCTCCAGAAGTACAGGAGGAGATTCTGGAGGCTGTGAACATGACTCCTTCTATCAGCACAGGAAGGGTAGCGTTGCAAGTCAATGTTCCTCATACGACTGTCTGGAGACTGTTGAAAGAGTATCAATTGTATCCTTATCATTTGCAACGTGTACAGGCCCTGTCACCAGCAGATTACCCTGCACGAATTAGGTTCTGTCAGTGGTTCTTGCAGCAGTGTGGTGTAAATCCGAACTTTCCTGCCTTAGTATTATTTACAGATGAAGCACAGTTCACACGAGATGGCATAACAAATTTCCACAATCAGCATGTATGGGCGTATGAAAACCCACGTGCAACTGTTCCATCTCGTCACCAGGTGCGGTTCTCCCTCAACATGTGGGCCGGTATCATTGGTGATCGATTAGTTGGACCCCATGTACTTGTAAACAGACTTACGGGGCAGGCGTACACAAACTTCCTGGAAAACACCATACCTCATGTTTTAGAAGACGCTCCACTGATCAATCGTCAACACATTCACTTCTTGCATGATGGCGCTCCTGCACACTTCAGTCGTACGTCTCGCCGGTACTTGGATCGAAGGTTTCCTGATCGATGGATAGGTAGAGGTACCCCAATTGCTTGGCCTCCACGCTCACCTGATCTGAACCCTCTCGATTTCTACTTGTAGGGCCATTTAAAATCATAGGTTTATTCGTCTCCGCTGCCTGATTTGGAATCCCTTCGGAATCGAATTGTGTCATGTTCTGAGGACATACGCAATATTCCTGGAGTTTGGGATCGTGTTCGCAGGTCAATGAGACATCGATGTGAGGTCTGTATTCAAGCAGGAGGTGGACATTTTGAACATCTTCTGTAATGACAACGACCTGCGGAATGAAAAACGTTCCGGTGAATTTCAATGTTGTGAAGACCATAACTCGGAAATGAAGCATTTCCGGACACATGTTGCAATGAACTATTTTGATTGTCTACATGTGGGAAATACATACCTGGAATTATGCCCCGTATTTTTTAAACATCCTGTACAATGCGTGACCTGTCTTCTAGTATGAAGCCAATTTAGAACGCGTGTTTGTAGCTCGATATTTATCACGAAAGAAATATTTTCTCAAGTACAAGTGACGTGTTTTTACGAGTCTAATTTTATGTACACATAGTTTATGTTACCTTTAATAATCTATTACTAATAATAAATCTGTAGCCAAAATTTTTTTGGTAATTTTCGATTTTCCGAAAATAATTGGTGTTAACATGTATAATTAATCATCCTGAAACCGAAAACCGCTTTTTTTTAATTTTTGTTTGTATGTCTGTCTGTCTGTCTGGATGTTTGGTACCTTTTCACGCAATAATGGCTGAACGGATTTCGATGAAAATTGGAATATAAATTACGTTCGTTGTAACTTAGATTTTAGGCTATATGGCATTCAAAATACCTTATTTGAAAGGGAGTTTATAAGGGGGCCTGAATTAAATAAATCTAAATATCTCGCTTATTATTGATTTTCGTGAAAAATGTTACATACCAATTTTTTTTTTTTAATTATTTACGATAAGTTTTATTCCATGAAAAAGTTTGATAGGATTGATATTTAATTAGATAAATGAGTTTTAAAATTTATATAACAACGCCATCTAAGGCGCTGTAATGAAATAAAAAACAAATGACTTCGTCTATAAGGGGCCCTGGACAACAACAATCGAAAGCTATGAAACATAGCCTACAGAGAATGTTTCTGTGTGTGTATGAAGTAATATCGAATAAAGGATATACAAGACTTTTAAAATAACAATGTAATACATTTTCACCGCCGCCTCAGATTATAGCGTTGTTGTTCCTGCAATAACTCCTATGTGCAAAATATAAAATTTTTGAGTAGGAAGAAAAAACACATTCATTCATTCCATGGCAGTGGTACATAGGAGATCGTGAATTCATACATTTTCGAAAGAAAGGAATATAATTACATATCACTATATATGCTGTATCACTATTTAAGTTATTAGAAGGGTTCATAACCATAGTGGGCCAAGCGCCATTTACTGAGGGTTAAAATTAATTTATTACCATAATTCAATGGAAACATATAGCAAGTAATATAAAGTATACACAATAAATCAAAATAATGTCATTCTTCATGAAACTATGGTTGCATGTAATAACAATTAAGAAACGTGTTAAAGGAATTGTCATTGCACCAAATGATTGCTCTCTGGACCAAAATGATCGCATTTTAATTATTTAAATACAATTTAAATTAAGGGGAGAGGATGGTATTTTTTAAAACTTTTTTCCTATTTGTGTAAAATATTAATTTTTTGTATGTAGAGAGCTCATAGCTGTGGCAACTCAACCAAACAAAAATATTTTGAAACAAAATTATTTGGGGCCCAAATTTGAAAAAAATATACCCAATGCAGGATTGTACTAAAACCGATATATCTAAACCGTTTTAAAAGATAGATTCAAACAGTTTTTTGCAATGTATTTGCAATAGCATGTTCTATAAACTGTCTGTAACAGAATTTTGATATTAATCCCTACGTTTGTAAAATGAACAATTAAAATTTAATAACAATTTTCTGATTTCCTTTCTTGCAAACAAACGGACGTATTTTTAAAATGAAATCAATTAACAAAATTTTGTTACAGAGAAAAGTTTCCTAATAGTCTAAAGAATGTGTGTTCTAAATTTCATGCATGTATCTTTAATAGTTCAGAAATTATATCCATTTTTGTCTGGCAATGTAGCAAAAAAATGAAGTTACTGGAAACCGATAAAAGCGGGCGTGTGATTTAAAAATCCATAGCGCAGGAAGTTTAAAAATGACGTCTCAACATCCGATAAGGGCACAAATACCCACAAAATGTTATGCAATGCATTCAACACATATCAAAGTGTATTTTATAGAAAGGAAGTTTAAAAATGGCGACTCAACATCCAATAAGAGCACAAATAACCACAAAATGTTATGCTATGCATTCCACACATATCACAGAGTATTTTAAAGATTTTTTTTTTTTAATTTACTCATTTTTCACCAAAAAAATACCATCCTCTCCCCTTAAGTAACATGTTAAACGATTTATCCTTCTATCAAACACGAATGTTCCCTGGATAAAATGTCCTATTTTAATTATGTAATTACTTTATATTTATTTTTAACGTGTGCAGCGGAGCACACGGGTACGGCTAGTACATAATATATTTAATATATATATATATATATATATATATATATATATATATTTTTAATTTCTCGAGTAAGCAGTGCAGTCTCATATAACTTGATACAAATTTTTACTTGCAATTTTTTACCAATGTTATCAAATGAAATATATTTCCAGCGAGTATTACAACTTACATAGTCTATACTAATAATAAATCTGTAGCCGAAATTTTTCTGGTAATTTTCGATTTTCCAAAAATAATTGCTCCTATCACATATAAATAACCACCCTGAAACCGAAAATATATATATATATATATATATTTTATTTTTGTTTGTATGTCGTCTGTCTGTCTGGATGTTTGTTACCTTTCCACGCAATAATGGCTGAACCAATTTATATGAAAATTGGAATATAAATTAAGTTCGTCGTAACTTAGAATTTAGGCTATATGGCATTCAAAATATTTTATTTAAAAGGGGGATATAAGGGGACTCGAATTAAATAAATCGAAATATCTCCCTTATTATTAATTTTCTTGGAAAATGTTACGTAACAAAAGTTTCTTTAAAAATAATTTCCGATAAGTTTTATTCTATGCAATATTTTGATACGACTGATATTTAATGAGATAAATGAGTTTTAAAATTACAATAACACCATCTAAGGCGGTGTAATGAAATAAAAAACAAATGACTTCGTCTATAAGGGGCCTTCGACAACAACAATCGAAAGCTATGAAACATAGCCTACAGAGAATGTTTCTGTGTTTGTATGAAGTAATATCGGAAGCTAAATGAACCGATTTGTATAATTAATTATTAATTCACCATTGGAAAGTGTAGTTTCTCTAGATGGACATAATGCTATAATGTTATCACAGTAACTTCTGAGTGAATCCAGGACAGGTAAGATTAAAATAGCTTCTTATGCACAGAAAACTTGATAGGCTATTCTGTACATTCTTAAATAATGTTTAGGCCTATGTCTCTGGATCAAAATGATCGCATTATAATTTTTTTAAATACAATTTAAATTAAGTAACATACTAAACGATTTATTCTTCTATCAAACCTGAATGTTCCCTGGATCAAATGCCCTATTTTAATTATGTAATTACTTTATATTTATTTCTAACGGGTGCAGCGGAGCGCACGGTACGGATAGTACATAATATATATATATATATATATATATATATATATATATATATATATATATATATATATATGGGCGGCCGGTAGCTCAGTTGGTAGAGCAGCTGGCTACGGACTGGAAGGTCCGGGGTTCGATCCCAGGTGGTGACAGGATTTTTCTTGTTGCCAAACTTTCAGAACGGCCCCAAGGTTCACTCAGCCTTCTATAAAATTGAGTACCGGGTCTTTCCCGGGGGTAAAAGGCGGTCAGAGCGTGGTGCCGACCACACCACCTCATTCTAGTGCCGAGGTCATGGAAAGCATGGGGCTCTACCTCTATGCCCCCAAGTGCCTCATGGCATGTTACGGGGATACCTTTACCTTATATATATATGTGTATATATATATATATATATATATATATATATATATATATATATATATATATATATATATCGAGTAAGTGCGCTCATATAACTTGATACAAATTTTTACTTGCAATTTTTTACCAATGATATGAAATGAAATATATTTCCAGCGAGTATTACAACTTACATAGCTCGTAATAAATCGTGCTTGGGCTACCAACATCAATTTTTTTTATGAAGTAAAAAACAGTTTTATCCTAACCTACGGTTGGGGTAATATGGAGATTTTAAATGGATGCCGTTGTCCAAGATAAAATTCGTATTAAAAATAATAACTAAATGAGTTGGCAGCAGTGCCGTGAGTTTGATGGGTGGCGCTGGGATCGTATCGCGACTGAGAACAAGCGCATGAAACTCCTCTCGTGGGGGACGCTTGTCTGCCGTCAAATTTATTAGCACCCCGTTCCCATGGAAGCCTGGCTTCAGTAGCTCAATTCGCTCTTTTTCTTTTTCCCCCTCGCATCGCTATGGCAACCGTGAAAAATTGCAACGATTCGCGCGATTGTGGTTTTTTTATTTTTATATTTTGTGTTTCTTTTTGTTCTCTCGCCATACTGTATTCTTTTGTTTCGAAAGGAGCGCCAGGCCAGATAGCACAGAAAGGAGCAGCATAAAAGTGATCATTGCGCGGGAATACATTTGTGCTTGCAGAGAAGCGGATGGGAATAGAGTCTGAGGGAGGGGCTTGTGAATTCTTGGCGCCGTATCGACGAGAGAGGTTTATAGAGTTGCATCCCATTGACTCTAGGAAGCCATTTATTATTTTTGTTTGAAGTCAAAACCTCTTTATTACGCGTCTGCACTTGATGACTTTATCAATAACTGGAAGTTATCTTGCCACTTAACCCATGGTCTGTATTTTCATCCAGGAGTTTGAAGCTATAAGTTATATTCCTTTACTTACTTACTTACTTACTTACTTACTTACTTACTGGCTTTTAAAGAACCCGGAGGTTCATTGCCGGCCTCACATAAGCCCGCCATTGGTCCCTATCCTCAGCAAGATTAATCCATTCTCTATCATCATATCCCACCTCCCTCAAATTCATTTTAATATTATCTTCCCACCTACGTCTCGGCCTCCCTAAAGGTCTTTTTCCCTCCGGTCTCACAACTAACACTCTATATGCATTTCTGGATTCGCCTATACGTGCTACATGCCCTGCCCATCTCAAACGTCTGGATTTAATGTTCCTAAATTCCTATATCTTAATTAATTTATCTGTTGCTTTGTTTCATTCCATTTCTTTCTTTTTTATTCTTTGTATACTTCTATCTATCATATATATATAATTTTTTTTTTTTTCATTTTCCCTCTCATTTGAAACTTAAGTTGTATGTCCTATCCTTTTTATATTCCTTTGTATGCTTCTTTTTTCCTTTGCTTTTTTTCTTATTTGTTTTCTTTTTTCGTTTTCTGCTTACTCACTATTTCTTTCTCTTTCCTATCTTCTCTTTATTTCTTGATGTTTTTCTCTCTCAATGTTTTTTACATTCTTTTATTTCCTTATTCTGCAAAATATGAAGACAAATGCTGTAATGGAACAAGAACTAGACAGGGTGTTAGGAGTTTGAATGCACAAATTTTAACAGGAAGTTCCTTATATGAAATAGAACCAATATTTCTAATGAAATATTTTTCTACAACGCAGAGTTGAAACAATAAAAAAATAAATTGTGTGTAAACTTTCGTTGCCGATGTTTTCACACCTCTTTAAAATTTTAAGATGTACTATGCATGTCGTAAAATATATTAAAAAGAAGAAGAATTTATGTGTTTGTCTTTTTTTTTTGTTGCATAAAGTGAACGTTTATTCACAAATTATTGCTCAAATTTTATTATCTGTACGTTCCGTGTAACTAAACCATTAGTAGCCTATTGTACATGGCATTAATTTGTGAATAAACGGTTCACTTTATGCAAAAAGACAAAGACATAAATTGTTCTTCTTTTTAATACCTTTTACGACATGCAGACTAAATCTTAAAATTTTAAAGAGGTAAGAACATATCGGCAACATCGGTATGTATGTATGTATGTATGTATGTATGTATGTATGTATGTATGTATGTATAGACGTGAATAAATTATATTAGACTAAATATAGTGTAATTACAGGGTGATCCGTTTGGGTATGGATGAAATAAAAACACTATAAAACATTTACCACTGAACTTTATTTGTTGAAACTTTGTGCATACAACACTGAAATATGGGAGATGCCTCAGAGCTCAACATAAACCCCATTGCGCACCCTGCACAACTCATAACGGTAATGCAATTTAGCCCATGTCCGTTGTAACATAAGAGGGGTGATTTGTTGAAAAACTTAAGTAATTTTTACTCTCAGATCACCAATGTTCCTGGGTTTCTGTGACTAGACAATGTCTTTAACAAAACCCCACACGAAGAAGTCGGGGGTTAGATCTGGGGAGTTTGGGGACCAAGCCAAGAAATAGCTGCTTCTTGTACTGGATTTTGCCTGCGACCTCCTGCATGTTTTTTTTTTAAATACAGAACCTGTTTCTACAAATGTTCGATACCACAAGATTATGGAATCGTATTTAGGTACATTACGCACACTATACTCATGTCGAAATTCCATTTGAACTCTTTTAACACACTCAAATTTAGCATGCCAAAGAATACATTGTGCCCGCTGTTGATTTGTAGTAGCTATTTTAATCTTCTACGATTTTCATTTGTCCTTTCATATTATGTATTGTTGATTATAATATTATGAAAACTCCCATCTTTTAATCATAATATAACCAGAAAGAAATTTTCCCTACTATCATAATAACTTTATAATAATAAATTAATATTATCCTTACCCAAACGGATCAGACTGTATTTACAGACATTTTTATTTGTTTGTGAAATAGATACAGTTGAAACATGCATGATCTAGGCTATGATAACAGTTATACATACAGTATTAATATTCTGTAAGCATTTCTTTCGCTTTGGTCAGCATTTTAAGCCTCATTAGCATCGTGTGTATGAGATTTCTGTAAGACGTCCGAATTTTAATGTTTCTGTGTCAAAGAGCTATTATTGATTCTGTGAGATCAACTTCAGTGGTGCTGTTGAATTTCTTTGATATCTTCTTAACAAAAGGACCAGAGAGTCTCGATTGGGTTCATATCAGGACTGTTTTCTATCCAATTAATTGTGTTGATGTGGGAATCCTGAAGAAATTTCTAAACCGTCCTCATTGTATACTACGTTTTTCTGATCTTTTCTTTCTTTTTCTTTGTTAGTTCTCCCGCTTTCTATTCATATTCTTTATTATTTTTCTTTCTGTCTGTCTCTTCTTCTCCATTTTTATTTATTTTCCTATTTTCTTCCTTTTTTCATTCTATTTATATTTGTTTTCTTTCATCTCTTCCTTTCTCTCGTGTCTACCTTCTTTCGTCCATTTTTTAAATAATTTCCTTCAATTCTTTCTTTGTCTTAAAATCCTTCCTTGGTTCTTCATTTCATCCATTTAGACACCGAGAAAGAAGTTCAGTCACGGAGAAGAAGCAATTATCAGAATGTTATTAGTTATAAAGTTTTAATGGCTAAAGTAATAGATTTACAGCTGGCGTTTGCTCTAAGTGCTGCGTAACATAGCTGCAGTCAAATTGTTACAGTGGTTGCCATTTCGAAAGTTGGCACAAGCAAACAGGGCAGTCCTCAAATGTTCTGGTAACATAAATTCTGTCACGCTCCTTCTGCCTCAGTTTTCTGTAGATAACGTTATTTTAATAGGACATTCCCCTCTCTCTTTCTCTCTCCGTGCCTCTCATTGGAATTACCATATGCTCAGCAAGGCAACTTGAGTGCGAGAAGAGGAAATCCGCGTCTATCCCTCACTGGATTTCCACTGAGCACCATCGCCTTAGCCGGGTTTTCCTGCTGCGTATTTCTTCCTGTCGCCTTATGTATACAATAATACTTTCTACTATTTTTATTGTTATTCTACATCTCTCGCGTGGGTTTTTGAATCCTTCCCACAATTTAATTCCAACATTTATTTCGGTTATTACTACATTTTCAGTTCATACCTTCAGCGAATCCTTCTCTTATCCTCTCACAGTGTAATTTATCTTGCATTTTCTTCATTCTTGGGGCCATGTTTCTTTGTGGTTTTATTTTGTGTAGGGGCATATTATTCCTCGTTCTTTGCTTTCCTAAAGACACTTTTCTTCGTGGACATTTTATTCTCCGCCACCATTCAAGTGTTTTTTTTTTTTTTGCTTTTAACAAGAACAAGAACAATTTATTTATTTATATTTAAAAGATACTTTTAAGAAACTATTATATACATAAAACAAAAATACAAATTAAGGAATTTATCCCAACGCTCGTAGTTGGGAGTTCTAAACCGGTCTGTAGATAAGCAGAAAGAAGACAAAATAAACAAATTAATATAAACAATAAAATAGCACTGATTACAAAAACAAGAGCCTATATTTTATTTATTTATTTTGTTAATAATTGTAATACAAAATATAAACAGAAAAACTTCAGCTCGCCCCTGCAAAAGTAGAACTCGTACTCAGGGGCGGATTCCTGAATTGAAATTAAGAAGTATATAGTACAGTTTGTCTTATTTCTACTACGCAATAAGAATATATAAATTTAAATTTATAATTTTTCAATCTTTATAGAATCCATACATAACTTTTTAAATTTAATACTAGAACTTGGCAAGATTAGGATATTTAAATATAAATTTGTTACATATTCTTGGGCCTGAATTACTGCTAAGATTAAATACTGTAGCAGTGTTGCATTTTGATTCAAACAGTCTTAAAGAATTCATACCATTTGTTTCATAACTATGAGAATACAATTCAAAATTATTTCGATTTTTATGTAGGAATTTTATTGGTACGGTATAATAAATTTATTTTAAGAACATTAGTCCACACCTGTGGAGTAACGGTCAGCGTGTCTGGTCGCGAAACCAGGTGGCCCGGGTTCGAATCCCGGTCGGGGCAAGTTACCTGGTTGAGGTTTTTTTCCGGGGGTTTTCCTCAACCCAATATGAGCAAATGCTGCGTATCTTTCGGTGCTGGACCCCGGACTCATTTCACCGGCATTATCACCTTCATTTCATTCAGACGCTAAATAACTTAGGTGTTGAGACAGCGTCGTAAAATAACCCAATAAAAAATAAGAACATTAAAGTCTAAAAACAATTTTTGAGATGAAAAACAATAGGATTCAAATTTATAAGCACTTTAACACGAGAATGCTATCGTGCTTAATTTGGACGTATAACGGGTAAACAATAAATTTATTGATCTCCACTAATTTTCCCGCCAAGCGAGCTCCTCTTTCTTCTAGCTATGCAGTGTTACCAATTTAGCGGTTTTCCCGCTAGATCTGGCGTGTATCATTGTTAGTTTAGCGGGTAAAATTTATTAAATTTATATTGCTATAGGGATTTAGCGGGTATTTTTATCACTCACTTCGGGAAAATAATCTCATTATACATTGACATTGTAGCAATTTAGTGATTTCTGTATTGTTTCATAGCAGATTTTTAAGAACTGAGTTGGAAACGCTTTAAGGTATGCCTCCGTCAGTTAGTTGCTAACTATATGGCAGCTGGTTGAAACTTACAAGCTTAGCCAAGTTATTATAAGATATATTTAGAAATGTACGTCAGATTTACGTATCAATATGTATCATGATTAAAGATAGGAATTTACCCACAGAGATTACAAGGTTAGGTATGCATAAAGTATTCGTTGTTGAAAGAGAGAGTGTGCGTAGCTAGCAATGCAGGTGCATGGGTACATGTTAGGAAACTCTGCCGTGGTATAAGCAGAGTGAGATTGTAGCTTTATGTGGTTAACCAATCAATGAATCACAGTGCAGTATAAACAAACCAATTGCCGGAGCACAACGCTAAATTAAACCCTATTCAATTGCTTTGATACAAAACACATTTTAGTTGTAACCTGGCTAAGATGTAACGACAGTCTAAGCACGATTACCCGATATCCTCATGTTGTGGTACAAATTCCTATCTTCAATCATGATATGCAAACATTTATTGATATTTCATTTTGACGCAAATTATATCTCTGCTAGAGCCACCTAACTGTGAGCGAAAAATTTTGCATTTAATTTAATTTAATTTTAATTTATTTAATTTATTTTATTTTATTAATTTATTTAAATTTAAATATACAGAATAAAGAATATAATTACAAACAAACAAGAGAAATAGAAATAAAATAATACGATCAATATATAACAGGAGACACAGTAGTATTAACAAAATTTGAGACCGAATGAGCAGCGCTCGTGTTCGGTCGCAGTTCAGATATAATATTAATAGGCCTATAAGAAAATATAAAATAAAATAAAATAGGAAAGAGAATTAAATTTACAGTTATAGAAATTATAATACAATATTAATATAAGAGAAATGTAGAAAAAAATAATAATAAAAATAAATAAGTAAAATAAAATAGGAACTAAAATTTAAATTACAGCGGCAATGGAATTATATAATATAATATTAACACTAGAGAAGAATAATATCGCACGTGAAAAGTAGGAATATATATATATATATATATATATATATATATATATCAAAATTATAGAATACAAATATAATATAGGTTCATTAATTCATACACATATGCTATAAATTTATTTAATCAAATTGAAGATATTAACACGTTTCTAATTGTTTGTTATATGTTAGTGGGTTACATGTTAGAAGTTCTGGGTGTTATTTAATTAAAGCATTGTACAACCGAAGGCCAAAATTAATGCTATGCTTTAGACCAGCAGATGTGAGTCATTTAGGTTCTACTAATGTTGAATTAATATTTCGTCTTGTGTCATAATTGTGTGTCTGTAATACAAACTTATTACGATTTTTATGATAAAATTTTAACATCGAATACTTATAAATTTGTTGAATATTAAATATATTAAATTCAGAATAAATTAATTTAGTTGGATAATCGAAACGTTTCTTCAAACAAATTTTAATTATTCGTTTTTGTAGTAAATTTAAGGGACTAAGATTAATTTTTGTACTTCCACCCCAAACAATTATACCATATTGAATGATAGACTGAATAATGGCCAAATAAACACTTCGTAGAACTCTAATGGGTAAGTAGCATCGAAGATTAACGAATTTATAAATGGTTTTACGAAGCCTCTTACAAAGATAAGTAATGTGATGAGGCCATTTTAAATTCTGATCAATAATGATACCCAGATGTTTGACATACGTGGCTTCTTTCAATGGTGGACATTTACAACTTTTGGGATCTAAACAATTTTCACTGTGTATTATTAGTCTATATTCATCGCTAAATTTTAAATTTTGAACACTGGCAGCTGTTAACGAAAAATAGATATTTCTACATGTAATAATATAATTTCTGGAATAACCGTTTTAACTCGAAATATAATTAGCTAATTTGAACTCATAAAAAGAAACTGCACAATGTGGCGAAATGTTCGAAATGGATCCTAGTAATTTCGTTCGTGAGTTCTCTTTTCGTAATTAGTAGCTTTGAATAACATTTGGACCATGTGTTACAACGAATTTTTGGTTTTGATTTCGTAGTGATTTTTCTTCTTCTACTGCAGGGAGCTGCAATGTGGTTAGTCCCTTATTAACTTAATGAAAACGGTGCTTTCATTACAAACGTGTGTAAAATTAATATGACTGGGGAAAATATCCCGAGGGCGAAAATTTTCTAGTTACTGTACGTAGCTCTGTAAGTCTTGTGTCCATTTTGCACTAACCCCGGTGTCTGTTTTCATCACTCTCATCTCTCATCTCCGCTTTGTTCAACTTTCTCTTTTCCTCTCCATTCTTTCACGAAACGCGTTTCCTCTTAGCTCCTCCAGGCTTTTCTATGTTTTCCTAACCAATTTTCTTGTTGAAAATATGGCGTGTTCTTGGAAATTCGCTGTACAAGTCCCCCTCCGCCGTCAGGCCTGCAGCCCCGCATTAATATAATGAAGAAACTCCAAAAAGTTAATGATCCGAAGTGATACAGCCTGCTGCCCGTGTCCCCTTACATATGTGAGTGAGATATTATATAGCTTCTGTGCGAGCAAGTTCTGTTACAATTTAAAACAGAAATTCGTCCCTTGCGGCTCAAGATAACATGTTTCTAGCTACATATTTGGCGGACCTGGATTTCAACTACAACGAGATAAGAAGCGGAGGTTTTCTCCCTTCCATAGTTATTGAACTGGTATTCTTTGTGCTGTGTGTTCTAGTAAAATTGTCTTGAAAGATTAGCCATGTAGGGCTGGGGACGGAGCGGTTCGGTTCGGAGCAGTTACTGTGACGTCATTACTCGGTTGAACCGAGTACAGTACCAAGTATAAATTTGTGGCGGCAGATTTAAAATTTAGATAGATTGAGTCCATTTTAGAACGTACTTTGAAAGTGAAACCAAGCGTATTTTAAAATCGTTGTAGTAAAGCGCTTTCGCTTTGCCAGTTGAGAAAAAAGCGATTCTTTTCATTGTAAAGTGGCAGTCGCAAATTTAATTTGCGTGATTACAACTATTTGCGAGTTATTTTGTATGAAAGGCCTATTTAACTTTCAGTGTTGTTACATATGACAGACGAAATAAAACTGATAAAATAATTTATAATACTAACGGCTAATAAATTAACATGTGAGGTAAACGTTAAACGCTGCAGCTAAGTAAAAAAGAAGATAGAAAGAAATGGGCTCCATGAAGCGCTACCTAAAACACTTAAAAATAACACACAGAATTATTTACTGTTATGGAAAGTGGATAAAATAATAACACGTGGAATCTTAAACTGAAGAACATAATGTTTATTTATTTTATAACATTACTAGCCTTCAATACAACCATGTTCTCTTTGGCGAAGAGTAATGTTATTGATAAATTAAAGTAATTAGGTAACATAATTCGTAGAAATAAGTACAAATAAAATGATGACTGATGAGGTAACACAAATCCAATAAACACAAATAGAAGAAAAATATAATGCACTTCCTTTTTTAACATATTTTTAATATTAATCAAACACTCTAATATGATAATAATAACAATAATAATATTATTATTATTATAATTATTATGTACAGTAATATGTCCAGACTGTCAGTGTTCATTAGGCCCACTTGACTGGTCATATAATAGGATGAAATCCTCTTCAATACTAGAGGCCTTTCAGCCCGCCTTGGGGATAAGGAAATAATTCGTCCTGCAGCAGAAAATATTTAAATACAACAGTACCTACGTTGTTGTCTGCTAGAATTAAGTAAAACACGTGAACTCGTTTGAACGTTTGAACTGACCGGTAACGGCTACGGTTAACCGAGTAACTTCGGTGCTCCGCTGTCAAGCACATAAACTGAGTAACTCAACAGTTCTACTCGCTACGTCCCCAGCTCTGTAGCCATGCGCTGACGTCAAGATTTAGAGCAGTGTTCGGCATTTCTTGACTCGCGAATCAACCCCTTAAGGCAGCCGTGGCCAAAATGTGATCGTGCGCCGAGCCACTGTGTAACCTGTAACGTGTATAGCACCTATGGAGGGAGGCGGACACCCGGAGGGGAAGTGAAGCAACTGTCTGACTTTTTAACGGATTTTCATTTTCCTTACGTCAAGCACACAAATATAATTTTATACAGTATAAGGTTACAAATTAATGTTTAATAATAATAATAATAATAATAATAATAATAATAATAATGTTTTATTTTCGTTGGCAGAGTTAAGGCCATAATGCCTTCTCTTCCACTCAACCAGCCTTATTCAATACAATGCATATTTAAATTACGAATATTTACACTACACTTAAAAGGTTCTCCACAATATTATTCAGTTAAGTTTTAACGACTAGTAGACTACATATTTATTTAAATTAAGATAAACCTATAAGATAAAGTAGTAACTTAATTTATGAGCTAATTTAATTCAATCAATTATAATTAATTTGAGATTTGAGATAGCTAGTAAAATGATGAAAATTAATTTAATATAAGCTTATTAGAACTATGTTACAGGGAGAAAAAATATATATATATAAATCTAAAATATATTTCTATAATGAGAGTATTAATGTAATTGCCATTAGAGGTTTTGTAAATCTATTTAGAGAAATTAATGATAATAATAAGAATGGACAGATGTTAGTTTCATTATATGTAATAAATATTAATCAGCAATTAATTTGTTAAGTAAGAATTTATGTAATTTTGACTTAAATGAAGCTTTTGTCCAACAACCCCTTACATCACTCGGTAGCGAGTTCCAATTTCTAGCAACTGAAACTGTATGAGATGAAGAATATAAAGATGTCTTGTGGTAAGGTATAATGAGTAAATTTTTATGATGAAATCTTGTACTTAGCTGATGATATGCGGATACATTTTTTAGTACGTGTAACGAAGAAAGAAATGAATAAGAAAATATAGGACACATTATCACAACTTAAAATTAACTGTCTTCAAAATGTCTCTGCGACAGAGTTTCAAAATAGGGAATTATGTCACTGTCAGTTGATGTTCATCACGAAGGTATTTGTCTGTCAGTCGTGATCTAAATTTGGTTTTTACTGTTTTCATTGTTGAAAATAATTTTTCACAAACGTAGCGAACATGGCTTCAACAGAGCAAGCGAAAGAATGAAGCTTCGGATTTTTATTTTTTTTTTTTGGCAAATATTTTAAAAGTTCAACATTTGTCAAGTCCTTACATCTAGCTTTCATTTAACATCACATTGTAAATCTGTGAGTATTAATTTAAGATCTAACCGCATTATTCGTAGATCTGCTGAAAAAGGATCGACGTACAGAGATGATATAATAATAATAATAATAATAATAATAATAATAATAATGATAACACGTAACCTTTTAATGTTTCATGAGTAACATGTAGTACTGTATAATGCCGTTTTATGTTATACAACCGTTTTCCACGTAATACTTGTGAAAAAATCATACATTTAATATTCTCATCATATTGGCAGCAAAAAAATGCGTCATCCCATCCTACTTGTAAAACTTTCGTTTTTGTAGAGGTTCATTGTTTCGAGAGAGACACTGCGACGATACGCCACTCGCAGGTCAGAGACAAATACAAATGGAACGGAGTTTGACTGCAGTGAGTGAGAGGGTGGGGGTTGTAGGAGGTAGGAAGCAAAAGAAATGCATAGCTATCATTGCGAGCCACAATTTGCTCGTGAGTCACATTTTCGCCACGACTGCCTTAAGGTCAACTCACAAGGACCACATCTTTGCGATTATTTTGCAGTTTTTGTCTGGTTGTGCTGTGCGCGAACTACTTTTTTGTGGTCGGCTTAACAAATTTTTTAATTACATCATAATGAGCAAAACTACATTTGATTATTCATTGAGTGAGTTATACAGGGACATCATTTTATTTTTATTTCAATTTTTAGTGTACCTGAGTTTTTGAATGTACCTCACTCCCACCCCTTCTACTAACGAAGTTCCAACTCTCCTCTACACAGAACCAAGGCCACATATAGTAAACTGTACTGAGTTAGTGAGTATAGTACGTTCCAGAAATATGTTCGCGTTTTCCAGTGACGAAAACTTCCAATATTGAATCATATTTTCGCACAGGTACTGTCGTCCGTTTGCCTACGTCGCATCCCGATTTCCCCCACCTGCTTCTGCTCGCTCCACTGTAAAGACTAGTGGCTGGGCTGTGCTAGCTACTTTCTGAAAAGATTAATTTCTGTTAGGAATTAATTAGACGTCTACGTAATATTATAGATTTGTTTAAAATAACTTAAATAAAAGAGCCTAGTTAAGTAATTAACTGTCACGCGATCCCACCTCCCTTCTACGATCTTGCGACATATCCACTTGGACGGACAGTAGATAGCATGTCTGAGTAATTTTATCTTTTCGGATCGGGTAGAAGTGAAGCTTAAATTTACAGTACGTAAGATACTCTTTTATAGAGTAGGTACAGAATTATCTCAACATGAGTTACTAGTACAAAGGACGAAACTGGTAATTGGAATTAGATGCAATAGTCTATAGTGTGATAATATGCACGAAAGAACTGAAGCCTGTATCGAAATGAACGGCCACCATTTTAAAAAATGTGTTTAAATATCCATATTATGATTATTTTTCATTTTAACTTCGTTCTCTATATTGTACGCTAATGTGCTGTAGACAGTATAATATACACTGCATAATGAATACGTTCGCATGGATAACTCAGTTCGTGAGTAAAAACACTTGTTGTTAATACTGTACTGTATTTGATTAAAGAAAACCTAACGAAAATTATCAAACTCAAAATCGCGATATTTCCAAATTTACGTAAATGGATGAACTATTTTTTTCCATCCTATACCTAGTAAAGTGATTTGTTTGTATTTTACGCCAGTGTCATCGAGCTCCAGACGTGGAAGGGAGTAGCAAACGGTGTTTCCGGTTCTTAAATTTAATGCAAAGGTATAGCCAGGTTAATATTAAAAATGTTAGTAAAAATAAAATGATGCATTATATTATGTTTTCGTCTTCCTTTTATAATTTGTCTGACATAAAAGGTACTGAGAATGTTCTTCAACTATTCCAAAAAAATAACAGCTTTCCCATAACATATGAAAAAAAACATTATTGGTGATCACATTTCTTTCCTTTCCCTATGGCCATTATGCCATCTCAGCTGAAGAGACAAGAGAATAATGAAGAATTTTGAGCAGTTAACTAGAACATCGCACTTCTCCTCCTCCGCAACGATAGGCCTACCACCCATACTCTGCGCTCGCGAGTCATTTCTTTCACTCGTCTTCTTCTATTGAGTGCTCGCCTTCAATGATCACCGTTTGGACAGGGTTGCTCTAAAGCAGCCATGGCGAGAACGTGACTCGCGAGACATTGTGGCTCGCAGTGATAGCTGTGCATTTCGCTTGCTTCTAACCTCCGCCAACCCCCACCCTCTCACTCACTGGAGTCAAACTCCGCTCCATTTGTATTTGTCTCTGACCTGCGAGTGGTATATGTATCTCTCGAAACCATGTACGAAAGTTCCAAGTATAATGGGAGGAAGCATTTTTTTGCTGTCAATATGATGAGAATATTAAATGTATGATTTGTTCACAAGTATTACGAGGAAAACGGTTGTATAACACAAAACGGCATTATACTACGTGTTACTGATGAAACATTAAAAGGTTAAATGTTATTGTTGTTATTATCATCATCATCATCATCTCTGTACGTCGACCCTTTTTCAGTAGATGTACGAATAATGCGGTTAGCTCTTCAATTTGAACTCACTGATTTACTATGTGATGTCAAATGAAAACTAGATCTAAGGACTTGACAAATGTTGAACTTTCAAATCTTTGCCAAAAAATAAATATCCGAAGCTTCGTTCTTTCTCTTGCTCTGTTGAAGCCATGTTCGCTACAACTTACGTTTGTTAAAAATTATTTTCAACAATGAAAGTAGTAAAAACCAAATTTAGATCACGACTGACAGACAAATACCTTCGTGATCAACTACGACTGCCAGTAAGTGACATAATTCCTGATTTTGAAACTTTGTCGCAGAGATATTCTGAAGACAGTTAATTTTAGGTTGTGATATTGTTCATTTATTGTTCATTTCTTTCTTCTTTATACGTACTAAACATTAGTTTGGACCTTGTACTGTATAAAATTATATTTAAGTGCTTAACGTAAGGAAAATGAAAATCCGTTAATAAGTCAGACAGTTGCTTCACTTCCCCTTCGGATGGTCTATGGCGAGTCCTTGGCATCAACCCCTTTGATTCGATTACCCCCTTTGATTTGATTACCTGGTTGGGTTTTTCTGAGGTTTCCCCCACCAAAAGGCAAATGCCGGGTAATATTTTGGCGAATCCTCTGACCTCATCTCATCTCACTACATCTCGCCAAAATGTAAAAAAAATTGTACAAAATTGTAAAAATTGTAGAAAATTACTAAATTGTAAAACTATAAAAATTTGTAAAAATTGTAATTGTAATATTGTAAAATGTTGACATGTTCCACATCTTAAAGCTTCATTGCTCATGTAAGATCTATGGAATAAATGAATGAATGAATGAATGAATGAATGAATGAATGAATGAATGAATGAATGGGTGTCCGCCTCCCTCCATAAGTGCTATGCACGTTGCAGGTTACACAGTGGCTCGGCGCATGATTACATTTTCGCCACCGCTGCTCTAAAGTATTGAAACCCAAACGAGGACGTTAGACTTCCTTAGCACCATCGAGGACGACCGACTGGCGTTAAATCTCATCTGTCGATTTTGTACTCCTTTTAGTTTTAATTTTATATTCAACTCTATTACGGAATGTGACCAGAAGTGTTTACTTTCTTTAAGCGGGATTTGAACAACTTTGGCTATAAACGACTACAGGTAAGTAATGTTCCTGAGAACATTGTTGTTCTTTGTTTTACTCCGAGTGTTTACGTCTGGTTTTCATGTTTTAAGATTTAAGACCAGCTGCCACTTTATTGCAATCGGCCGATGTACATTTGTCTCAAATGAAACCACGTCTTTTATCGTTCTCGGAAGATCGGTTTGGGCCTATAAAATGCAGAATAGAAGAATAGAACCTGCAATAAACTTCTATTTCCTTAACATCCAATACTCCCACGAGGTATTTTATGGCTGGGGGCTCATAAAAGCAACCAAGAAAAATAGTTTTCCATTTGCGGTCAACCACAAAATAGTGCTTATTTTATACTGCATACTCCAACCCCCTCTCGTCGTCACAAAGTTTGTCTGATGAGCAGATGCAATTTAAATGAAATTCCATTAAGAATTAAATTGAAATGCCACGTCAGGATCCTATGCCTAGGATCTGCGGTTCCCCATTCCTCTTAGAGTTTTATTATTTCTCGCTTGAGTCTAATAATGTTTTTAATTTCCGTTTCATACAGTGTCTGATAATTGAAATGGCGGGTAATTTAATTAAATTGGTGTGTGGTGTCACCATTCTGTTATCGCTTGTTGCAGGATGAAGCCAGGAATGCTGGGGGCAGCAACGGGGGCCTGAAAGCGGGAGAAAAGAAGAGGTGGATCCACGACCCCAACAGTAAGTGATGACTCCTGTCTCTCTTGCATGCCTGTTCAGTGCTCACATCGTTTAAAAGTAGCGTCCCCGGGTAGAAAGCAATTTACACCTAATTCGCTCTACATAGACCACTTTGTTATTTCTTCGCCACTTAGCAAACACTGAATTTGTAGTCTTGGTTGCCGTCCGCGTGAGCAAACTTGTGGTTGATTGGTTTTTGCGCCTTGGAATAGGATTGTTTTTTCTGTGTTAGATTCTTGTGGTAGGAGTTAGAATAGGTACGAATTGCGGCATCGTATTTTGTTGTGGACAAGAAATATTATTTTAAGAACTAGATTATGTATACGTGGTACAGTCATGAAGTTCTAAGACTTGACGCCTGGAAGGTAGGCTCCCACTAGAATCTGGATGTATCACAAGATGCCGCACGGCGTACATTTAAACAGAACCACATCCTCCCTCAAAATAGTCTCTGTTGGCCGTTATGCACGTTTGCCAACGTTGGTATAGCTGCTGGAAGCACCGTTGAAAGATGTTGGCAGGAAGGTCCCGTATGGCTTCCCTTGTGGCAGTCATGACCTCTTCGGAAGAATGAAATCTACGACCACATAGAATTGCTTTCATGCGAGGAAAGAGAAAAAAATCGCATGGTGCGAAATGAGGTGAGTATGGAGGATGTGGAAGAACTGTCACCTGTTGTCTTGCAAGTTCCTCTTGGACAAGGACAGAGCGATGTGCAGGGGTGTTGTCACGTAGCAACAGCCAATTCTTTGTACTCCATAGCTCAGGTCGCTTACGGCGAATTGAATCTCGTAAACGGCCAAGGATCTTTTTGCAGCGGGTTTTGTTCACAGTTGCACCTTCTGGGATGAATTCCATGTGAACAATTCCATTTGAATCAAAAAACAGTTCAAGCATCACCTTGTCTTTTGACCTGTCTTGTCGCGGTTTTTTCTGTCGTGGTGATAACGGCGTTTTCCAGGTGGCGGATTGACGTTTCAGTTGCGGATCGTAAAGGAAACACCAAGTTTCGTCTCCAGTTATTATCCAGTTGAGAAACGTCGGATCATCGTCAGCACTACTGATGAGGTCACCACAAATCGTCATGGGATCATCACGTTGGTCTTGCGATAGGATTCGTGGCACACTGTGCTGGGTAACACGAGACATGTTCAGGTCATCAGACAGAATTTTGTAGCAAGTACCATGGCTGGCCCCTACTGTTGCTGCGATATCGTCTACCGTTTGGGAGCGGTTAGCACGCACCAACGTTGCAACTTCTTGGATCTTGCGTTCAGTTCGAATTGTTTGTGGCCGGCCAGTACGCACATCATCTTCCAAACTGGCTCTTCCTTGCAAAAAACGTCGGTGCCACCTAAACACAACACTGCGACTCACTGCGTCCTCACCGTAAACTTGCTGCATCATTTGAAACGTTTCGGCAGCAGTTTTGCCTAATTTCTGGCAGAACTTGATGTTTGCCCATTGCTCAAACTGTGACATCTTGGGTTCCGACGTGCGCATTCAAATCACCGTCACAACAAAGACCGTAGTTCTGCTTACAGTGCATGCACTCAACTTTCTCTTGTTGGGTCGAGAGACTAACTGACAAAGAAGGCCTATCATACCATGGCGCCACCTATGCGCTATAGTGAACCACAACGCCACTATGCGCTCAGTATTAGAACTTAATGACTGTACCACGTAAATTTATTTTCATAGGGTCAAGTAGGGCTAATATGATACAGTAAAAAAGAAGTCAAGCTAATTTGATACAGACTTTAAAAATGTATCAAAAGCTCAGTATGAAAATGTTTAAAACAGCGATTACACTGGTCAACAATGATTTTGTAAAATGTAAAATTTATGTCGTTTCTTGTGTAATTTCATTCATCTGCTGATTCCAAAAATAAAGTCAGAAATTTTCTACCACCCACTATGTTTTTTTGAATTTTGGAAACATTGGTTTATTTTTATTGCTATAGTTTTATAGTCCATAACATACTAATGGAAAGAAAATATTATTTCATTTTATTGCTTTAACAATTGACCTATAACTTTAGATAATTTTATTGTTGCCTGTGAAGTCGGAATTCATAAAAACGAATTTTATTTCTCATTAGACTGTAAAAGTTAGTATTAATTCTCGGTTGAGTTGGAGCTTACATGAAACAAGTTTCATAACCTGTGTTTTCTAATTTTAATTATGGTAAAAGTTTCTTATAAAGTGAAACATAATCTCGAAATACTGTGTAAATCACATAAACAATTTTTGTTATATTTGTGGTTAGTTAACTTTGAAAGCACATAGGCGAATTTTTACTACACTAGTTAAAAGAGCTTACGAGAGTTATTTTGATTACAAAATAGATGAGGACAGGGACTGGGGCTCTGAAATCTGTTGTGTTCCATGTAATTCTATTAACTGGCTGGCTGAAAGTATCCCGTCATATGCCTTTTCCAGTTCCAATGATATGCCGGGAGCCTAAGGATCATTCAACAGATTGTTACTTTCTAGGAACCACAGATCAGAGGATTACAGAGAACTTGTCAGCGAGCTGATTCAGAACCATAACATGATGGGGTGTAATATGTCTCTCTAAATAACTTCTTGGATTCCCATCTATTTTTTATGCCCTCGAAACCTTCGGGTAGTGAGCGAACGTGGGGAGCGTTTTCTTCAGGATTTTTCTAAAAAGGAAAGGTGCTATCAGGAAAAATGAAATTCAAAGATTCTGGCAGACTACTGCTGGACACTGAAAAGAGATGTTTCTCAAGCCAAGTATAGCCTAAAATCTATTTTACACATGTTTTAGATAAGTAAACATGATTTTAGGTAAAATGTTACAAGATATTAACACTAGAAAAATCTGAATTACATTTAATCTAATTACTCAAAAACCTTGGGTGATAGAAACATTTTGAAAACAGATTTGAAATCAGCACAAAAAAATGCTATAAGAATCACCTATTCGTGATTTCTTAACAAAAAAATATGTTTAATTTTGTTGACCAGTGTTATAGAAGCACATTTTATGCTCTTTAAGGAGTAATATTGGACAAAGTCTAAAAAAAAATCACAATCAGTCCATAAATGTATTAGAAGAAAAGGCAGTTTTGATTCTTAAAGATCTTTTGATGTGATACTCGGGGACTTTTTTTATTGCTTTTATATGAAGGAAGATAGAATAATTTTTAAATTTTCCTTTTGCTCAGAACAGTGTCGGCTTCATTTTCTCTAAAGAAAAGCTGTGAATGTTGAACAGTCTAACTGTTATTAGTGGGTTAATGAGAAGGGCTATTATGATACACATTTTGGGGCTATTATGATACACTGTAAGGGCTTTTATAATATTATGTTTACAATGAAAAAATTGATCGAGTTGATAAATTTTATAAAATAAAGCAATTTATTCCTCTGATTGAGGTTCTGGATGATATGTACATCTGTTATCAGGCAGTACATCTCATTTGACGATATGTGTCAGAGGAAGAACAATTGTTTGTATACATCTGAAGTCTGATTAGTGGAATATGTATCTAATCAGTGATGTATGTATTGGAGGTGGAAAGGAACTGGTCACCCTATCCCATTGGCTCCTGGCCTAGTTGTCTCATGAGTGATGCCTTATTGGTGTTACTTATGAGGTTTAAACCTTCCTTCGGACAGTTGACTAAAGAAGAAGAAGAACAACAACAAAGTAATTTATTACCTCTGGGGGGGGGGGCGGTATTTAATAATTTCTTAGCTCTTGAGGGATGTTTGAATTGACATGTTGGAATGGCACCTACAATACAGTATAAGTTAAACAAAATTACACATAAACTTATTTTTACTTATTTACATAACAATTTTAGCTTAATAGTCATTCTTTTTTTTTAGTAGGTTATTTTACTACGCTGTATCAATATCTCGGGTTATTTAGCGTCTGAATGAGATGAAGATGATATTACCGGTGAAATGAGTCCGGAGTCCAGCACCCATAGTTACCCAGCATTTGCTCATATTGGGTTGAGGGAAAACCCCTGGGAAAAACCTCAATCAGGTAGCTTACCCCGACCGAAATTCGAACCCGAGCCACCTGGTTTCGCGGACAGACGCGCTAACCCAGGGCTGGGAGTCGGGAGCGGATCCAGTCTCTAAACGAGGACGCTTAATATTCATCCGTCACTGAATCAACGCTGCGCGGTGTTCGGCGGGGAAGAAAGGGGATAAAGAGAAATCATATGGCTCCCTGTGAGAGAGTAGAATCCGCTCTTGCTGCACAGCCCTGCGGTAACCGTTACTCCACAGGTGTGGATAATATAGACCTAGTCATTCTTCTTACTGCTAAAATTCAATGCGACTTTAGAAAATAAATGCATCATTGTTTAAAAAATATATATTTTAGCAATACAAACTGTTCACAATTTTCTCAATCTCTTAAAAAAAAAAAAAAAAAAAAAAAGAAAGAAAGAAAAAAGAATTTGGAAATATAGTAGTTTCCTAGTATTGTCAGTTTAATGTTGAAGTTTCAGTAATTTCTATAAATTGTTTTGGAAAAAAAAGACGTAATTACAAAAGTTGCTAAATCTTAGTAAATTTTAATGTGATTTCAACCAAACTTTTACACGTGATACATTAAGCATCTGTGTTTATCTCAGTAGCCTTACTTCATTATTCTGTACAATAAGGCCAGACTTATAGCAATGTATCAGAATAGCCTTATAGGTGTATCACAATAGCCCATACAGAAGACTATTATGACACACTGATTTTGTTTTAATTTTGTCCAAAGCCACCGGCGGGACTCAATCGGGTAAGGCTCTTGCCTGCCGATCTGAAGTTGCGTTCGGGCGCAGGTTCGTTCCCCGCGTGGGCTGATTACATGTTTGGATTTTTTCCGAGGTTTTCCCCAACCGTAATGTGATTGCAAGGTAATCTATGGCGAATCCTTGGCCTCATCTCGCTATCACCAATCTCATCGACGCTAAATAACCTAGTAGTTTATACAGCGTCATTAAATAACCAACTAAAAAAATTGTCCATTACTACAAATAAATAACAAATTTAACTCCAAAACCTTCATAAATGTCTAAAGTAACACATGACTTCATTTTTTTTTTAAGTTTGTATATGCTTTGATAGAAAAGTTACAGCAAAAGATTAATTTTTGTAACATAATTAGAGACCGGATTTTTATGCAATTACATAATATTATATTCCTTTCAACCTAACCGTATGTAAATAACAAATCTTTGTGAATCTTGTAATTACCATTAATATATTAAATTTTGATACTACATATTTTTACATATTTACCCCAAATTGCGTATTTAAGAGTTTTATTCATTTTTCACTTCTCTAAAAGGGGGGGGGGAAACTTCTGCTGGGGAAGTTTGCAATTTGAAATACACACATTTAAAAAGTCTTTTTACCTACCCAAGAAAGGATATATTTCGGGACGAAACATAACATTCTTAGTTCCAGGAAGTAATAGAGGTACTCACCCCATACCACCCACTGTAAATATGAGTGAACACTTTTTTCTTACAGGGAGCAGCTAAAATACATGTGTCCCACATCTCCTCTTATTTTCTCCTAATTCAGTAAAGCGAAATAGTGCTTGCAGTACTGTTGTGTCATTCATTTCACTCAGTTCTCTAGTTTTAGTAATTACAGTATAAAGTTCAAGTGAGTTTATCTACTGCTTTTAACTAACTAAAATGGCCTCCTATCTTCAACTCTAACGACAAAAATAAAATCATGAATTGCAATGGACGAAGCTTTCACTTACAACTTACAAATGGCTTTTAAGGAACCCAAAGGTTCATTGCCGCCTCACATAAGCCCGCCATCGGTCCCTATCCTGTGCAAGATTAATCCAGTCTCTATCATCATCCCACCTCCTTCAAATCCATTTTAATATTATCCTTCCATCTACGTCTCGGCCTCACCAAAGGTCTTTTTCCCTCCGGGCTCCCAACTAACACTCTATATGCATTTCTGGATTAGCCCATACGTGCTACATGCCCTGCCCATCTCAAACGTCTGGATTTAATGTTCCTAATTATGTCAGGTGAAGAATACAATGCGTGTAGTTCTGCGTTGTGTAACTTTCTCCATTCTCCTGTAACTTCATCTCGCTTAGCCCCAAACATTTTCCTAAGCACCTTATTCTCAAACACCCTCAACCTAAGTTCCTCTCTCAGAGTGAGAGTACAAGTTTCACAACCATAAAGAACAACCGGTAATATAACTGTTTTATAAATTCTAACTTTCAGATTTTTTGACAGCAGACTAGATGATAAAAGCTTCTCAACCGAATAATAACAGGCATTTCCCATATTTATTCTGTGTTTAATTTCCTCCCGAGTGTCATTTATATTTGTTACTGTTGCTCCAAGATATTTGAATTTTTCCACCTCTTCGAAGGATAAATCTCCAATTTTTATATTTCCATTTCGTACAATATTCTGGTCACGAGACATAATCATATACTTTGTCTTTTCGGGATTTACTTCCAAACCGATCGCTTTACTTGCTTCACAGATAGAAAAATAGTAATGTGTCAAGTGTGCGGTAAAAAAGTCGGGTGCGCTATGAAATCACAACTGGAGAGTCTAACCTAACCTATACCTGCCAAATATTGATATTAAATATTTTTATGATTTTGCATATTTTGGTACATATTCAGCTTATTTTTCTTACATAAATATGTACGAGGCGTGTTCTTAAAGTAAGTTCCGTTTTCAATTATAGCCGTCGCATCGCTGCAGTCGTTGTTTTGTGCATGCGTGTTTTCTTTTTCAGTCCTCAGGCAAGCTGTGCATGCAGTTTCAGAGCTTCAGTCCGTGTGTGTGGTTAGTTGTGATCAGTTGAAATGTTTAAAGTGATCGAGCACCCCGCCGACTGTGAGATGCGGTCTGTTATCCGTTTCTTGAATGTGAGGAACATCAAACCAGCTGACATTCATCGTAAACTTTGTGAGATGTATGGTGATGATGCCATTAGTGATGGAATGGTCAGGAGATGGCCACACACAGCTCGTGACACCCAAAATCTCATGTCGAAATTTGGTTGGGAACAAATTGTCCATCCCCCTACAGCCCGGATTTGGCTCCGAGTGACTTTCATCTCTTCCTGCACCTCAAGAAGTTCCTCGGTGGTCAACGTTTTGATGGCGACGACACCCAAAATCTCATCTCGAAATTTGGCTCGGAACAAATTGACCATCCCCCCTACAGCCCGGATTTGGATCCGAGTGACTTTCATCTCTCCCTGTACCTCAAGAAGTTCCTCTGTAGTCAACGTTTTGATGGCGACGAAGTGAAAACAGCAGTGCGGGAGTGGTACGCATCGCAGGCGGGCGAATTCTTCAATGAGGGGATAGAAAGACTTGTGCCACGACTCGATAAATGCCTCAATAATGGTGGAGATTATGTTGAGAAGTAATTGAAGTGTGGGGAATACAATGGAACAAAAATGGTTTGTAAATATCTTCCCGTTTACTTACTACACCCTTTTGGAACTTACTTTAATAACACGCCTCGTACATATTTCACACCTTGATATTACATAAAATTACGGTCCCTAATCATGATATCCCAACAGTATGTGTAACGGGAAGGTGTTGTTACGATGACATTCTTTCAATTCTTTTTTCCACGTGACAAACACGTATAGGATTTCTTCTCGTTAGATGTTCAGTCTTATTGAATCCGGAAGTTGGCATTCAGCTTAAGAGGTACTCACTACCTGTGTAGTCCACCCCCTGGCAGACACAAGTGTCCTTCTGCTCGAGAGACAGGCTGGTTGAGAGTGAATGGATGAGCACCTTGGAACGCGCTGGCTCAATGTTTCAGACCCATCTCATTACATCCAGTTCAGAAAATTCTCAATTGGTTTAAAGTGGAACGGCCAAGTTCTATTTTTTTATTATTAATACAATAAAATTAGTTGGTTTAGACTGCCTCCACTATTCAGAAATATTGTACACTTGAGCTTCAACTTCGAATCTATCTCCATCACATATTTAATGTGATTGATAATGTAATTATCTGCTAATTGATTTATCACTGAATGCTCTTCTATTAATTAATCTATTTATGCTTCCACTCGTCGATTGATTTATTCATACATCCATTTATCTGTATTCTTCTTTTTATTCATATACAACGTGAAAGTAATACAACTGTGCAGATTTTAACAGCTTATTTCAACAAAAAATTCTAATAATATATTAGTCCCAAGTGAAGACTTTTCTCAGAAAAACATATTTTTTCTCCTAAATGTTAAAATTGTTTCTGATTTTTACTCTTATCTTTATAGCTGCTCATAAGGATTGATTTATCCCTTTAACAGAGGAGGTTTGGAACTGAACGAGTTGCATCATCTGCTTGTCTATGCAGATGACGTGAATATATTAGGAGAAAATCCACAAACGATTAGGGAAAACACGGTAATTTAACTTCAAGCAAGTAAACAGATAGGTTTTGAAGTAAATCCCGAAAAGACAAAGTATATGATTTTTTAATTTTTTAAAATTAAGTTGGTTATTTAACGACGCTGTATCAACTACTAGGTTATTTAGCGTCGATGGTATTTGTCGAGGTGAGGCCAAGGATTCGCCATAGATCACCTGTCATTCACCTTATGGTTGGGGAAAACCTCGGAAAAACCCAACTACATAATCAGCCCAAGCGGGGATCGAACCCGCGCCCGAACGCAACTTAAGGTCGGCAGGCAAGCGCCTTAACCGACTGAATCACGCTGGTGACCAATATATGATTATGTTTCGTGACATGAATCTTGTACGAAAAGGAATTATAAAAATTAGAAATTAATCCTTTGAAGAGGTGAAAAAATTTAGATATCTTGGAGCAACAGTAACAAATATAAATGACACTCGGGAGAAAATTAAACGCAGAATAATTATGGAAAATGCCTGTTATTATTCGGTTGATAAGCTTTTGTCATCCAGTCTGCTCTCAAAAAAGCTGAAAGGTAGAATTTATAAAACAGTTACATTACCGGTTGTTCATTTTGAGAGAGGAACAGAGGTTAAGGGTGTTTCAGAATAAGGTGCTTAGGAAAACATTTGGGGGCTAAGAGGGATGAAGTTTCAGGAGAACGGAGGAAATTACACAAAGCAGAACTGCACGCATTGTATTCTTCACCTGACATAATTAGGAACATTAAATCCAGACGTTTGAAATGGGTAGGGCATGTCGCACGTATAAGCGAATCCAGAAATGCATATAGATTGTTCGTTGGGAGGCCGGAGGGAAAAAGAGCTTTGGGGAGGCCGAGACGTAGATGGGAGGATAATATTAAAATGGGTTTGAGGGATGTGGGATATGATGGTAGAGACTGGATTAATCTTGCTCAGGATAGGGGCCGATGGCGGGCTTATGTGAGGGCGGCAATGAACCTGCGGGTTCCTTAAAAGTCATAACTAAGTAAGTTTATCAATAAGCTGAACGGCCTTCTTGCAAATTAAATAAAAGGATTAACACGTTTCTCCTACCGTTAGGAAGTCTGACAACGCTACAGCATTGACTAAGGGATGGAACTATGCTATTCAGATCCAGTGCGAGTGCGTGTTTTTTCGTAGATGAACCGGAGAAGCACTGTTGCCAGACTATAGGCAGACTTTCAACCTAAGTTTCTAATTAACCATGGACTTAATTACAGGACATAATATACGTTTTTATTCATTTTAATGTAATCTATTGCCCCCTCGAATCTGCACTGTTATATCACTTCCAGTCTCTACATTTATATATATATATATATATATATATATATATATATATATATGTATATACATGTAGGCCTAGTTCCCCAGAAGTCTCTAAATCGACTCTTTCCCATCACAATGCTTGTTCTGCACCATATCCTCCACCACCACCACCACCACCACCACCACCATCAATACAAATCTGCATTTCTAAGTTAACAGTTCTTTAGACCTACATTCCATCACAATTTGATTTATAGACTTTTTACTTTAGTAAAGATAAAGTTAAGCCCATAGAATCTCAGTAGCACAAGGGCCAGCTTTCTTTGTTACTTGCCAGGGAAGCTACTCCTGGGAAGGATTAGGCCTATTCACTTTTCTTTTAATTAGTCTATAAGTTTTCTCAATATTGTTCGTAGCCCTAGTATATTTTAAACTGTCCCTCTTTCTTCCATTTGTTTCCAGGATGTTCTTCATTGAGCTGCTCTGGTCCACTATCCTGCCTCCTTCCTGAAGAGGTCCGGCCACGCGCACGTGGTCTGCCGATATACCTCTTTCCCATCCTTGGTTCCCACGTTGTCGGCGCCCATCTCGTCGGATGAAGTCTACACACGTGGCTCACTTCAGTCATACCTATCCTCTTCCTTATTTCGAAGCTCCGTATTCTGATACTCTTAAATGTTTTATTCTTATTCTTTTATTTAATTTAGGGAATTACATATAGTTTCAACTTAAATATAATAAAAAACATATACAGTATATATAAATTTATTTCCTTTCGATTATAATGCTGGTTTATAAAATTAGTAGGCTACGCCAGGAGAAGCAATGCTCGTGCTCGGATGCAGTTCAATTATTCAGGGTTTAAGCCGCAGTCGCATTTGCTGCGTTTTGCTACTCGACTTCTAAAAATGCGACAACCATATTGGACTTCAGAAACGAAGATGGTAACGGAGAAACTGAAATCAGAAACGTGTACGAACTAATCAGTTCTGGAGAATCTGAATTCAAAATAAATACTAATGGAATGGGCAATATTCAAGAAAGTATTGAACAATAAATATTCAAGAATGAATTTCGAAGAGTTGGTACAACTCATGTAAGTTAACAAGTTTTTTTTTTTAATTTATTGAGTATGCCCCAACTAGTATAACTCATATATAGGAGCTATAAAAAAAACACATACATATGTTATACAATGTAATTGAAAACGTCATGAAACTATAGCCCGTGAAAACAAACAATAACGCAAGAATTTATTAAAGAAAGAAAGCAAAATAAGAACATATAATAAGATGACATAAAGTTTTGGGCAGAAAGAAGAAAAAGTTTGAAACCATGAAATAAATCAACTGAGAATTAAAATAAATAATCTTCCCAAAAAACGTTTTTTTAAACAATTCTTAAAACACCGGCAATTTGGTAAAATTCTATATTCGAAAGGAAGTTGATTAAAAGTTGTTAAAAATGGTTAAGTCCTTTCGTTCCATAAGTTACTGAGCTATGCTGAGAAAAAATATATTGTCTTTTTGTCTTGTTAAATAAGTATGTATATCTTAAGTTAAGTGAACAATTTATTCTAATTGATTTATATAATTCCATCGCATACTGTAAATTGTAAGCGAGGATCTAGTTGCATGAATCTAAATATTAATGACTATTTTAAGTAAAATCGTTTGTTTTATATAAGTTTATGAATTATTAAAGAATAAATAATTTTTTTGGATATTGTGAGTTATGATTTTAGAGGACTCAATTTACTTTTAAATTGCGTCTGTCGAGTTAGCTCTGTGGTAGCGCGTCTGCCTCCAGACTAGCCGGATTCGATTCCCGACGGGGTCAGAAATTTTCATCTAAAATTTCTACCTGGGGACTAGAGAGAGATGTGAACCAATATGCCTGAGTTAAAACCTAAATCTCTCCGCAGTGCATATGAAGAGAAGGTATATGTCACTGTTGATAGTGATTCGTCCGTCGGATGGGGACGTTAAGCCTGGCGGCCCTCTTGATACTATTCGACGGGAGTAGGCTACGTCCCGACACCGGGTTTCCCCTTCTCCTACACGCACCCTAGTACACGACATAACTCATCACAGCTGCACATCATGCATAACGTGGCCCGTCGAAGTGGTGTTGAACTTGAAAATGGGTCACAGTCCTGCCATCTATCCGCAATATGTGGAACCCAAATCACGCAAGTGAAGTGGGTAGACATTAGACACACACACCTACACATACACACTTTTAAATTGGAATATCGTTTGACAGTTCCTGAAGAAACTGGGAAAGGAGTTTCAGAAACGAATTACTGTTGCTGTGGAAGAGAAAGAATAGTCAGCTGTTTTTTGGCAAGGCATAGACAATGAAGAGTCATATTTAGAACGAGTGTCCAGGTTGTGATGTGAGGAGAATAAATTAAAACGCATTGAAGAAGTATGATGCGATATAGGAAAAATAACGAATGGATATACAAAGTGGTTATAATTAAACCGACGGTGTTCAGCGTGGCACAGCACGGACTCTAATGGTCTTAAAGTGTGAAACTTCGTAGATATGCTAATTAACCAATGTGCTCGCGAATTACGCCAACAAATTAGTTCCAAGTCTCGCCACCAGATGTTAATATGGCGCTGTAAGCAGTCAAAACGTGCAATTGTCTGTAACTCTGACGTCAGTATGTTCTCCCGGTTGCGTTGCATTGTGTCAGTTCCCTCAATTCCCTAACGGAATCAACACCCTTCACCAAGCAACAGGGAACTGACACAATCAGCACATTCCGAATCTCACCGGTTCGGTGGCATCAATGACGTCACGTTGCAACGAAATAAGGAACAAAACTGCTGGAAGGATCGATGCTGTCATGGCGACTGTGTAAGTGGTTATCAGTGCTACGCTAGCAAAATTTTGCGAAATTTCCGTCCTGCCATCTCGTTCAAAGAAAAGAGATCATAAACAACTTATTTCTTGAATCGGCAGTAATAACTGGTCCGTTGACATGTTCGCTCATAAGCCATTAACACATTGTTTTTACGTTGTGCTCATTACAAACAATGCAGCAGAACTAAAGCAGAACACACCGCCATGACACAACAGTGCACGATGTCATTCGTCTGCTAATTCCCTCCCTATACAAGAACCAATCAGATTCACTGATGGCTGCTGATGGAGACTGCCACCACCTCTGCAAGTTGATGGCACCGGTGCGACACCGGTGGAGCATCAATGACATCATCGGTGGAATTCGGAACACCGTGATGCCATCGGATTGCTCACCGGTGAGATTCGGAATACGCTCAATGCAATGCAACCGGAAGAACATACTGACGTCAGAGTTACAGACAATTGCACGTTTTGACTGCTTACAGCGCCATATTTACACCTGGTGGCGAGACTTGGAACTAATTTTTTGGCATAATTCGCGAGCGCATTGGTTAATTACCATATCTCTGAGTTTCACATTCCTACGACCATTACAGTCTGTGCTGTGCCGCGCTGAACACCATCAGTTTAATTATAACCACCCTGTATCTTCGCTTCTGTAATCTTATCCATAGAAGCGTTTCGAGGGAAGGTGTAATGTGTTCGTATTTGCGGATGTTGCAAATGAAACGTTTGCAGGAATTATAAACGCATTTTAATCATTGGGCTTAATTAGAATTTAAATCTCTTAGTATTGGGTGTTCATTTCAAAGTGTGTCATGACGTCACTGTTGTTGGGTCACCGATTTGAAGCGAGTTTCAGCTTATATGTTAGAGAAGTTGCCTATTATTTAAGGCGTTCTTCAATCTGAACTTGAGAACGTGTACGGTATAACTTGAACGTCGTAGCAACAGATGGCGGTCTGTACGGTCTGTGTGCTACCATAACCTCTTTCGAACTGTGTTTTGCGCCGGCAAGTCGTACGCAGGGTATTTGTTATCATCGGTTGCGTACGGTAACATTCCACAACACAAATCAAATGCTCCGTGTCCATGTTGACCGTCGAAGTTAATGTCAACAAATACGTAAGTAATCGTCTTAACCCTCTCCCCATATCCCGACAGTACGTATTTCCAAACAGTTCACATTCCTGCCACTACCGGCGTTACCGTACGTATCGGTACGTACTCTTCAGAATGAACGCCGTACTTGCTAGCCAACTTCTCTGCCTCTTAGGTTATACACCTCCGCGGAAGTGTAGGAAGATTGAATTCTCTAGGCTCATCGGCTAGCCACATGACGCCATACAGCGAGTCAAGACACATTTTGAACTGAACACCCAGTAGAATGTCGCAGTAGTCAAAACATACGGTATTTCATACAAAAATAAAGTAAAATTCGAAAACTCTACAATGGAGTTGTACCACAGAACCAATTTAAGAAAGAAAATATTCTCATAGAGCGAGCGTGTTTTCAAGGCACAATCTCTCGTTAGTACGAGCTGATCCCATTGCACTTTGACTAATTTTGCTTTGATGTCGATATTTTTAGCGCGCCATATACATTCGTGGGCTGCACGAGCAGGCGACCTCGCTCTACTTCGCAGCTTCTCGTGTTCCTGGGGTCACGCCACACGCCTCCAGATCTGTTTGAGGTCTGCAGGTTTGCAGGACCGGTCAGTCGTCTGCTTAGCTGTAGGGGCCACTTGAAAAGACGCACTCCGCTACATCTTTGTCGCCTGCGTCTGATGTGCAAGAATTGTTGAGAGATCTTGGAGCCAGATACTTTCAGTGACTTTTATATTGATAGGAGTTGTTCAGCTGACGGCCATTCGAGAGGACCTCACCCGGGATTCATCCTCGCACTTAGACTTAAATTGGCCCATTATGCGCCCTATCTTCGATTATTGTTTCATATCAACAGTAGATTAATTAAAATGTGTCTCAGTGAAACGTATAGCAGAGTTCCTATAGGTCAGTTTCTGTTAGATGAGTTTCCAATTCACTGTGGGCTAAAGCAAGGAGATGCACTATCACCTTTACTTTTTAACTTTGCTCTAGAGTATGCCATTAGGTAAGTCCAGGATAACAGAGAGGGTTTGGAATTGAACGGGTTACATCAGCTGCTTGTCTATGCGGATGACGTGAATATGTTAGGAGAAAATCCACAAACGAATAGGGAAAACACGGGAATCTTACTGGAAGCAGGTAAAGAGATAGGTTTGGAAGTAAATCCCGAAAAGACAAAGTATATGATTATGTCTCGTGACGAGAATATTGTACGAAATGGAAATATAATAATTGGAAATTTATCTTTTGAATAGGTGAAGAAGTTCAAATATCTGGGGGCAACAGTAACAAATATAAATGATACTCGGGAGGAAATTAAACGCAGAATAAATATGGGAAATGCCTGTTAATATTCGGTTGAGAATCTTTTATCATCCAGTCTGCTGTCCAAAAATCTGAAAGTTAGAATTTATAAAACAGTTATATTACCGGTTGTTCTTCATGGTTGTGAAAGTTGGACTTTCACTTTGAGAGAGGAACATAGGTTAAGGGTGTTTGAGAATAAGGTGCTTAGGAAAATATTTGGGTCTAAGAGGGATGAAGTTACAGGAGAATGGAGAAAGTTACACAACACAGAACTGCACGCATTGTATTCTTCACCTGACGTAATTAGGGACATTAAATCCAGACGTTTGAGATGGGCAGGGCATGTAGCACGTATGGGCGAATCCAGAAATGCATATAGAGTGTTAGTTGGGCCGGAGGGAAAAAGACCCTTAGGGAGGCCGAGACGTAGATGGGAAGATAATATTAAATTGGATTTGAGGGAGGTGGGATATGATGATAGAGAATGGATTAATCTTGCTCAGGATAGGGACCAATGGCGGGCTTATGTGAGGGCGGCAATGAACCTCCGGGTTCCTTAAAAGCCAGTAAGTAAGTAAGTTAGTATCAACAGATGGCCTGCGTATTGAGTTGCACATATGCCGCGGATTTCTTGGACTATCCGTGATTTTATAGTATAAGAAGAAAGTCCTGGACGAAAAGATGGTGTCCATGATTTTGAATGCTCTCGGACAGAAATGTGGAAAATTTCAATAATTTAAAGGATAAAATTGAAATGACACCCATGTAGATGCAAGACAATACATCTTGCGAGTCGGCCTGAGTGGCGCAGTCGGTAGAGTGCTGGCCTTCTGTGGTGCTCGAGGTAGCGGATTCGATCCCGGCCCAGGTCGATGGCATTGTGTGTGCTTAAATGTGACAGGCTCATGTGAGTAGATTTACTGGCATGTAAAAGAACTCCTGCGGGACAAAATTCCGGCACACAGGCGACGCTGATATAACCTCAGCAGTTGCGAGCGTCGTTAAATAAAACATAATTTAAAATTTCACATCTTGTGAGAGCCTTCTGTTTGGTCATGTGATCAAATTGAAATCTTTCCTAGCGGACAACAAAGAGGAAAGTTCTAAAGACATGATTTCACACAAAATTTCTGTACATTTTTTTATCACAGCTATGTTTCTATGGAACAGTACGCAGAACTGCTGAAAATTGTAGAACTTTATTTCTATCTGGACATAATGCCAACGTTGAAAGAGCATTTTCTTTGATGGATACTCAGTGGACAGGAGAAGAGAACAAATTATTACTTAAATCAGTAAGTGCATTTTTGCAGATACGGTATAAGTTAATATGAAAATGTAAATTGTAGATCATTTCACAAAGTCATTCTGAAACGAACAAGAGTGCCCCTATTTTTCTCACAGTTTTGAGGAATATTAATGGTACAGTGATGACATTTTAAATTTTATTTCATATAAAAACATATTTTGCGATTTTATGTAAATACATATTATCAAATATTCACATAAAAACACATAAAAATTCATTGATTCTGGTTCACGTTAACATTTTGTTTAAAAAACTTAAAATTGTTTAACGACACGTTAAAAGTGTTAAAATTTTTAAAAAAGGTTGTGTACCTTAGATAGACGGCCCACAGGATTTCACCCAAACCTATTGTTAACTATTGCAGATTGTAGAGGAAATGATGGGAAGATTGAGAGTGATAGTGGGTGAAAGAAAAAAAAACTGAGTATCAGAGAAGCACCCTTTGCAATGTCTGCTTTGTCAATCAACCAACAAGACTAGTCCGGATTTCGAAACTGGTGGCTTCGATGAAAGACAAGTCTCCACAAGTTAATTAAACTACATACAAATAAATGGATTAACTACTTTTTGTTAAGTTTGATTATTTTTTGTTATTCTGCAAGTTGTGAAAAAAATGAACATATAAATGTCAGTTAACGCCACTTTAATGAATTCTTTTTTACTCCGTTTTGCTGTCAATATAAACAAATAGCTGTGGTCTATTAGTAAAGCGTGTTTCAATTTTTCCCCTATATGTACGTTTTCTGTTTTGTAAAGGCTTAATCTTCTTCAGGAAATGAAGTTTGAGGAATGTCCTATATAAGTTTTCTAAAATTCTCTTTATATAATATTAATTTCTTTTATTTTACAAAATAGAAGCATTTGGCACAATATTGTGAGTTTGTTTCGTTTTTCCTTCAAGTGTTATAAAACTAGATTTGATATTGAAAACACTGACAACATCTTCATCGCTGTTATGACAACCTATTCCCATTTCATTCATATAACATTTATGAAAATTCTGATTTCTATTCTAAAGTTTTTATTTGTAGTGATAATCACTTTTGGCTATATCACGGACATTGTGCTAACATATGAACAAAGCCACAGAATTTCTGGGTGCAAACCCAGTTGACTCCCGTTTGATTCCCTATAGGGAATCGGAATCGAAGTATTTTTTTAATTAAGCGTTACAGAATCATAACCCAACGAAATATCTTTGTATGATTCTGAATTAGGACAATAAGCTGATTATGAGTTTTATATTTGGTGTGAATCTGTAAGAAATCAAATAGATATTTAGTTAGAACTTCCAGACGTGTGGAAAGAATTTGTGTACTCCTCTAGTATAACAAATACAGACATTTTTCTATATTAGTGTTCCATTATTAAAAATCGATTTTTTTTGGAATACGATGTTTCGGAACTGGAGGAGTTACCTGTGGAATCATTGTATATTAAGAGTTTCTAAGGGAGAAAGAAACTGGCCACCCTACCCCAATATCTCCTGGCCTAGTTGCCTCATAAGTGGTGTCTCTCTAGTATTACTTGAGAGATTCAGACCTGTCTTGGGACAGTTGACTAAACAACAACAACAACAAGAGTCTCTATAAGAAAGAGCACATTATAGCTTAAATTTTACGAATTAATCTTCAATGTCATTTAATTAGTAATGTATAGTCAATGTTAAAGATTTAAATTATTAAAAATCATGCTTTGGTTGCCACAAAAATGTTCGATTATTAAATGTTTTCTGTTAGAATGGTTTGTGTTATTTTCAATCTCTGCTATTTATTTATTTATTTATTTATTCATTTATTTATTTACTTATTTATTTATCTATTCGTTCGTTGATTCATTGATTCATTTATTGATTTATTTATTGATTGATTTATTTATTTGTTTATTTATTTATTTATTTAACAGGGCAAAGTCCCAATTACAAAAGATAGTACAAATATTTGCTTAGAACGTAAAATTGAAGATAACATGAAAAAGAGATAAAAACATATACAAATGTAAGGTATAAGTGTAAGCAGAAATGAAAAATACAAATAAAAAAATATAAAAAAAAACAAATACATGCTACGTAAATTAAAGACAGAGATATAGATATAAATGAAAAATAGAAAATAAAAAAGAATGAATAGATAAATATAGATATCATAACCAAAATATGTGAAATGTAGATATAAATTTCAAATTATAGAGTAATAAATAGATAGCAATATTATTTAAAATCAACTACCTTCAGTATATTAATAAGAAAATGATGTTTATATTTCATGTAAGAAATGCTGAAATCTAGATCTCATGTTTTACATATTTCATTGAATTTTGAACACATTTTTAACACTGATGAATTTTTATGTGCTAAAGTGTTTGGTTTTTTATAATATAACAATTGACGATTTCTTAAATGTGCTGTTCTAACGTTAAATTGGATTTGATTTAGTGTTCATATTAACTTTATAATTTTGATAATCTCAGATTGAGGTTCTGACTGATATATACATCTGTTATGAGGCAGTATAGCAGAGGAGACAAGACCTGTACTGATCTCATGATGTGTCATGGGTATGGAGGGGGAAGATGGTTTTTTTTTCTTTTGTACGGAGAAGGGACTCGAAGCTTGCACTGCAGCCTGAGGCTTATTGTGCTTACCATTCCTATTCTGAGAATGGTTGGGTAGCCGAACAGCCTCGCTCTTGTAAAAGTACAGCACGCCACACCGTTAACTTAACCCGGGCTATTGTATGGATGATGATGATGATGATGATGATGATGATGATGATGATGATGATGATGTGAATTAATGATGGTGAAACGAGTCCGAGGTCCAAGGCTGAAATTTATCCAGTAATTATGCTTCAATTGGTTGAGGGAATTCCCCGAAAAAACCCAACCAGATAACTTCTCCCATTCAGGATTTGAACCCAGGTCCGCTCGTTTCATGGCCAGACGTACTAACCATTACTCCACAGTGGTGAACTGAGGTAGGTTTTAGTCTGAGATGAACTTCCGTGTGGGTAGGTCCGTATAATATTAACCATCATGAAACAAATTCTCTTTCTGATAGCTCATTCTTTCCCCTTTCACACAGCACACATGCCAGGTCTCGTCTCCTCGTCTGTACAACTCACTTGACGACATGTGTCAGAGGGAGAACAATTGTATAAATATTAAGTCTGATTAATGAATATATTACTAATCAGTGTTGTATGCAATAGAGGGGTAAAGGAACTGATTACTCTACCTCATTATCTTCTGGCTTAGTTTCCTCATGAGTGATTCCTTATTTCTGTCATTTATGAGGTTCAAAATTGTATTCGTCCAGTTGACTAAGCAACAGACAATAATTTTGAATTTATAGTTCAGTTTATTTAAAATTTTGAAGTAATAACTTCGTGTTGTGTTTCTACTACATTATCATAAATCAATACGCAATAGTTACAGTACGATTATTTAATCCTGACAGTCCCCGGCGATGTGAGCCTGGGTCAGGCGAGTCCATTTAATTTCGCCAAGGGGTGTTTGGATTAGTCTCTCGCTTTCCTTCGGAGCGATCGCATTTCATGCTTGCGATAGAGCTTTATGTTTCTAGTACAGTTAAGCTGTACTGCATTCCTTTACCGACCGCTGGCTCTTATCTCTATTCCGTAGCTCTAACCACTGCTCCTATTACTTCCCCTCTTTCGTGTCGCTGAGCTGTCAGGACTAAATAATCGGTCTAAACATTTTGCTTCATTCTTGCTGATGATTTTTGTATCGTACAGTTCAGTTTCCACACTTCAGACCTAGGAAGAATGCTGAGGACCTTTACTTTACCAATGATATGCTGCTGCCTACAGAAATCCCTTATACCCACTCACATTGAATCGTAAAGATCTTGAAGCTATTAAATAGTTTAAGGACAGATTTCAATTTTCACGACGAAAACCTCTGACCCCGCCGGAAATCGAATTCGGGCCGACTAGTCTGGAGCCTGACGAGCTACCACAGAGCTAGCTCGGCGGACTTACCTTGTTAAAAATTCACTAAAAGGTTAGCCACTGACGTGGCTCAGTCGGTTAAGGCGCTTGCCTGCCTGTCTGAAGTTGCGTTCGGGCGCGGGTTCGATCCCCGCTTGGGCTGATTACCTGGTTGGGGTTTTTCCGAGGTTTTTCCCAACCGTAATGTGAATGCAAGGTAACATATGGCGAATCCTCGGCCTCATCTCGCCAAATATCATCTCGCTATCACCAATCCCATCGACGCTAAATAACCTAGTAGTTGATACAGCGTCATTAAATAACCAAGTAAAATAAAAACAAAACTAAAAGGTTAGTTATTGTGATTTGAGTTTTGTTTGAGGAGATTCCAAGAAAGACTGTTAAGGCTGGTTCACAATAAACCGGGAACGAGAACCAGAGTGAAAACGAGAAGGAGAGAACGTGAATATGAAAATTTGTTATTCATAATAAACCGAGAACGTAGACGACTATACATATCGATATGTAAAGTCGATATTACGCATTCTGTTGTTATTTGTGTATAATTGACCAATGGGGTTCTCTCATGAGTACAAGGCAGCCAACATAAACACAGGTTAACCAACTTCAAAATTTCAACGGTACTATAAAATAATATGCCCATGCATCTTTATTATCACAACCTATTTTAAGTCTATCATAACGTAAAATAATTAGATAAGAAACATTTGTAATAGAACAAAAATGAACACAACAGTAGTTATTGAATTGAAGCATGAATATGTAGTGTATAATACAACCAATAGAGTAATAAAATATGATTCACTTACGATCGATGTTCAAAGATGCAGCTATTGAAAGCCACGTATTCTCCTTCATTTTCTCATCTTTATACGAGGCGCGCCGCTTATCGTAAACGTGAGGATTTTCCTCAACACTCAATATTAGAATCTCATCAAATAAAACTTGCTCCATAATGCACAGCACAGAACAAAATAATGCATAGGTTATGTCACGGTCTTCTTGCTACAAAATATACGACGACAAAATAGCTTTTATATGGCAACAGAATGAATCTAGTGGGCTGTGATCGGACACGTGAACGCCAAAGTTGAAACTTGGCCAACTCTCCGTTCCCGGCAAGCTTTTCATTAATTGTGAATGCTCACATTTAAATGTACACATTTTAACAATTTTACCGTTTTCGTTTTCGTTCCGATTCTCGTTTCCGGTTTATTGTGAGCCAGCCTTTATCTGTCGAAAAGAGCTGAATTACTGAATCAATTCGCGCATATTTCCCGCATTAGTGTTGGTGAAGGGCGCCGTCAAACAGACCCCTTTTTATGGAACCCCACAATCGAATTACGAGCCGCCGCTGATGGGTGCTTCCTTGCGACACGTCTCTTCGCTTACCGCGCAATGTCTAAGCCGGGTCAGGTTCTCAGTAATCCTCTACTGAAAGCTCTTTACGGTTACTTAGACGCCGCTGCGCAGTAAGCCCCCGGCGCTGCCATAGGAAGCAGAACCGGCTGTTATCTGCAGATGCGCTCTTGTTCGGAATCAGAATCGTCATAAACGATTCATTGCGCCGAGGGAAAAAATCGCTCCGATTGTGACTTACTGCAATAATGGCGAACAGCGCAGAACTAATCCCCTTTCACCAGCAGATGGTGATTGCCTCTGACAAGATTCTTTACGATCAAAGCCCTTCATTACGTCTGAGCAAATACCACCAGCCGCTTCCCATTCAGTCGTTTGTCCTCTTTCCTTCCATAGTCATTAAGTTACATACTGCTATGGTTCACTTTTAATATGGTTTGGTTATTACAGTTCTTGAGCGAACTATCTACCGGCGTTATAGCATGTCATACCACTGTAGCGAAGATCGAAACTGGTGGTATGTGACAGAATATTTTGAAGTAAATACATATATAGGATTCTGCCCAAAGCCAGGCGGGTATTTCACTACAAACCCAGCATTCTCCAATCTTTCCTATTTTCTGCCCTCCTTTTGGTCTCCGGAAATGATCCACATGTCTAAATGTCGTCTATCATCTGATAGCTTCTTCTGCCCCGAACTCTTCTCCCGTTCACCAATTCTTCCATTGCCTCCTTTAGTAAGCATTTTCTTCTCAGCTATGACTCAGTAGATTCCTTTTCCTCTTCCTGATTAGTTTCAGTATCATTCTTTCTTTACCCACTCTTTCCAACACAGCTTCATTTCTCATTCTGTCTGTTCATTTCACACGCTTCATTCTTCTCCATATCCACATTTAAAATGCTTCTATTCCCTTCTCTTCACTTAGTTGTAATGTCCATGTTTCTGCCCAATACGATGCCACATTCCACACAAAGCACTTCACTAGTCTCTTTCTTAGTTCTTTTTCCAGAGGCCCGCAGAAGATGCTACTTTTTCTATTAAAAGCTTCCTTTGACAATGCTATCCTCTTTTTGACTTCCTAAAAAAACTGATATAATATTTCCAGTAACTTCTGTCCTATAATTTTAGGGTAAAACCCTAGATCATACATACCCAGATTGCTCGGCCTTATAGGTTTTGACTGTAACAACTTTTGTCATGTTTACTATGCTGCCATCTAATTGTTACATAAGGAGTCACGCCATAACTTCCATTAGAATTGCATTAGCGACTGTATTGCAATCTCGTGTTCGTTTACGACGGACGGGTGGCGATCCTGGCGGTTGTTCTCTTCAAAGTGTTACCGATTTTAACATAGGGATGAGAATCTATATGTGATCTGGGGTAAAACTAAAAATTACGAAGTTACCAGTAACGTTCCATAGCACACTATTTACATTCTGTAGGCCTATAGACACCGTGCATGGGTCTCAAAATCGTACTGGTGGCGCTGCGCAGTGTCTCAATTCCTAATTAACTACAGGCTCGCAGTCATTCACTAGTCATGTGTGATATAGAAATTACATGCGGCTTTCTGCCGATAAAAAGTTGTAATATTAGTAAGAATGGGTTTATTGATTCATAGTGTTCTGCCCAATGGCAGGTCTTTCACTGCAAACCCAGCAATCTCCAATCTTTAATTATTTTATATAGACTCAGTGGAAAGTTCAATACTGCTAGAGGAGTGTAAAAATGTAACTACAAAGTTCCTGAAATATCAGTGAAGTTGAATAATTTCGAGGGAAAAATTGTTCCGGAGCCGTGTATCGAACCCGGGACCTTTGGTTTAACGTACCAACGCTCTACCACTGAGCTACCCGGGAACTCTAACCGACACCGATCCAATTTTTCCCTCTATATCCACAGACCTCAAAGTGGGCTGACAACCGTCAAGCAACCAACTTCGAGTGCACACTAACTCCGTGTGACTTAAATTGTGGTTTTCTGTTAACGAACAGTGACGTGTATTATGCAAATCAAGATTTCAGGTATAACTCCCTGTAAAGTTGATTTGAATAATTTCGAGGGAAAAATTGTTCCGGAGCCGGGTATCGAACCCGGGACCTTTGGTTTAACGTACCAACGCTCTACCACTGAGCTACCCGGGAACTCTAACCGACACCGATCCAATTTTTCCCTCTATATCCACAGACCTCAAAGTGGGCTGACAACCGTCAAGCAACCAACTTCGAGTGCACACTAACTCCGTGTGACTTAAATCTTGATTTGCATCAGTGAAGTTGTTTGGCATTTAAATCAGATTTCAGACCATTGAATGAGGACGAACAGTCATATTACGAAAACATTGATCTTATATTATTATTTATTGTTGCTAATATTATACATAATATATATGTAAAGAATTCAGTAATTATGTAATTTTTTAAATTTAAATGATAAATTCCTGTCGTTGTTAACTTAATGGTTATTTATAAACATAATACTATATATATTCTATATTTTATATCAGGCCTAGTATATAGTAATACTATGATTACAAGCAATGTAGCCTTAGGCCTATTTACTTTCGTCTGCGTACTGCATGGATCCACAATTAGCGTCGTTGCGCCTGAGTTTTCTGTTTTGGGAATGAATAAAAACAATATCGGTTGGTGTGTTCCTATAAGCATTACTACACTCAAGAACACAGCAATTTGCATTACCTTTCCGCATTTTAGTATCATCCATATTTCTAATCATTTAACCTGAGATTTTGAGTATATTCCTACGCTTCAAGCACAACTCTATCGCTGCTGTCCCGCAGTTAGTAACAACAATCGCCACCAGAGGAGCTTGCACGGTGCCTATATACTATATTGTACATTTCATTCATGTTCAGTAAATTTCTAATAGTATATTATTTATGTTATGTAGGGTTTCTTTGTATACTTGACATAGATTCTTCTTTGCATTTCAAAGCAATTTTTGTGCCTCCAGGTATCAACTTAATATAAAAAATTACTGTTCATTATATTTTTTACGATTTTGAAATGGTACAGCTCTCTGATTTTATTATACTACAAATTCCAAGTAATTCTCGCCATTCTGATGTAACTTGACAAGGTTATATGAGTAATTGTTATTAAGTTTTTTACACTTTTTGTATTTTTAAGTAATGATAAACGCTTGCTTGAGATTATGTTAAACATACGTACAGTAGACGTGTTTTGAAACGTTTTAGACTCATTTTGTTTAATATTATAGGCCTATTGAACCACTGTTTGTGATAATTTGCATGTCAGTGCTATCATTGGTGAGTTGTTAAGGGTAAATTTTTTAAGAAAAGCACTTCAGTAGAATCTGACGGACAATCTAATAATTTATACATCGGCATTGTCATCCTTCGCACTGTCAAACATGCCCACGAATTCGTGACTGTCTGTGCCATTTTCCTAATCGACAAGTGGCTCATTCTTTCAGTAAATCGAAGAACTTCATGACCCATTCAGCTGATTTTTTCTCACCAAAGGGACTCAGTTTCGATTTTCCAGCGCATTCTGTGAAATTTAGAATGGACTCAGTGATCGTGCTATGGAGTTTTCAATTCTGAAAGGAAATAATGAAAAATATGTAAGTTCAATCATAAGACTTATCTCTTTGGAAATATTATTATGAAATTTTAAATTATATTTACTAAAACTTTTCATTCTTTTAAAATATAATAGTTACTTATTAATATACATTTACATTTATTCTTTTGCCCTATGATTAACTGTTCGTACGGATCGAAGTACATACAATTATTAAATCAATACGTTTCCTTATTTTCAGAAATTATCTACATATATAGCTCTCTTTAACTATGTCTAAACATAGCAAATCACCCATGATCACCATTTATAGCACGCATTAATCTAGATAGAATATCATATGTAAATCCAGGCGTATATATGTATATATATCTTAAAACGCTCTATTAAACTTTTCATTACCTTCCTTTTGCCCTCTCTTTGTCCCCCCTCTATTAATTAACTTTTACACAAGCTAAAAACATATACAAATTTTACGAACCACCACTTTGATTAATTTCCCCTCTCTTATTTCAGCACATCACACAGTAAATTCCACAAGCATAATTATAATTTTCGATAATGATCAAGTAACAACATAAAACACAAGATTTATTAATTGCAACATTGTATTAATAACAATTGATCATAAAGTAATTTTAAAACATTTTATTCTTCGTAAATTTTAAATCCATGACATCTTGTTACTTTTATTTATAATCATATTTTAATTAAAGTTTTTAACATCGCTGTTACCTGCATAATTTAACTACTTATCATTTACCATGTATATATACTTGTAACATGAGTTATATGTATACGCAACTATTTTTCGATTCCTTCAAGTATTGAAATTAGTTCTAACAAACTTACTTGTAACTCCATACATAAAACTCATGAAGATCCATTTGCCATGTGTATTATATTGTTCATTTGTCAATTTATTCAAGTTCCAGATCACGTATTTTATCATATCTGATGATGCCCAATAAGGCGAAAACGTTTATATATTTTATACTTTCATAGCAAATAAATATTTGCAAAGAGATAAGTCTTATGACTGAACTTACATATGTTTCATTATATTACTAGACTTATCTGAACACAAAAATGAATTGCAAATTACTGAAAGGAAATGTTTAGAAGAATGCGTGGAAAGAAAGGCAAGAGCAGTTATTAGGGATAAGAAGAAGGTGGAGAAGGAGGAACAATGATGATGAGGTGCAAAAGAAAGAGGAAAGGGATAAAATAAAGGAAAAGAAAGTAAACGGAAATATTTTCAAAAGAAATCTCAGAGGAGGAGGAGATGATAATGATGATGATGATGATGATGATGATGATGATGATATTCAAAACTTTGTGACACTTTCATTAAAATTTTCGACAAATACTGGGCGAACAACCCTTCGCGCGTCCGGTCTTTCATGGCTTAAGGCTAGTCGGCGGAACCAGCTCCTAAGACTAGAAAATGTACAATGACGACGTAAAAAGACCAAAAAAAAAAAAAGGCATTTAACCTTAAAATATGCAACGGGAGCTAAAATAGGCGAAAAAGGCGAAATAAAAATTGGGCCTATCGTCTCCAAATGTGTGGAAACGTGTTTATCTCTAATAGGTCTTTCATGTATGTATGTATTTATTCACACTGCAGTGGTTATATACCCGGTGGCAGTGGTAACTAATTACACTCAATAATGACAATAATAAGCTTATTAATTAAAAATACAATTAATAATACTAATAATAATTAATACTAACAATAATTAATAATAATAATAATAATAATAATAATAACAATAACAACAACAGGGAATATACTAAATTAAATGAAACGATCACTTAAAATAACATTTGAAATAAATCCAATTTGTATCTTAAAACTAAGACCGAACTAAAACCCACGAGTATGATATGTTCATATCTGCACAAGTACCTTTAAAATTACACTCATTTCGCTGTCAACTCACTCACTGCACTGGAACTACGACACATTTCACTGATTCTATCTTGATTTCACTAACACTTCAAAAACATTTCACTGTTCAAATACTTTGCACTGCCACTATAAACTATAAAGCTTCCCTGACAGGAACACGTTTCACTTACACAGCACACTTCACTGACACGACATACTTCTTCACTGATACAACACACTTCACTGACACATATCATTTACACCCTTTAAATACTGTGTATAATTACCGTCTATTAGTAAGATCCTTAAGCCTATTTTTAAATAGATTTTTGGTTGTTGGTAAAGCCTTTAGTAAGTCTGCAGGTAAAGCATTCCAGTCCCTGATAGTACGATTGAGAAAAGAAAACTTTCCAGTGTCCGTCCTCTGCCTTCTTTCCCACAATTTATATGAGTGGTCGTTCCTTGAAGAGTAATTTGGCGGCTGCAACCTATTTTTTATTTCTCTCCAGGCAGGCTCACCTCTGTATGTTTTGAACAGTGCGCATAATCGAATTCGCTTTCTCCTGTCCGTGAGTGTGTCCCATTTTAATGGGACATACACTCAGTTTAAAAAAGACATTTTGCCTAACATCCGGGCTCTAGAAATAACTTACGCTACAAACTGTAGGTATATTTTTTAAATGTTTATTAGTAAATCTGTAGCTACAAGATATGGTTTCAGCATTTCAGCTGTATCTTGTTAGGACAGGCCTGCAGAACTGTAGCTCTTAAGAGCGATTGCTATACTCCCCTTTCTTACCCCACCCACCTTTTCTACCAGTGCGGTCATGACGTTCTAGTTACGCTTGGCTGCACTAACATTCATTCGCGGCGGCAGATATACAATACACTATCAAGAATTACGAATGAACAGATAATAAAATTTTTAGGAACATACCTTTTGAAAGTAAGAGAAAAATGAATGAGGGAAATAAATAAATTAAAACTCGTGTAGAATAAATTTTAAAATGCATGTGTGCATATAATGTAAAAAGGTCTCCTGATGTATATATCGTCCTATTACTAGTAAAGCCGATTAAATCCACTTTTTGTGTAAAATAAGTTAAGTACAGTCCCCAACATGTCTCTCCGTGCTCTGTATTTTACTAAAATGAAATAAGTCCGAAATGTTGCTCGCAGGTAACAAACCAATTACTTTATTTGAAGAATTTATTATGATTTTTCGTGCATTAATAAAGTTTTAATTCCTGTTTTTACAAAACTTGTATTACTGGTCTTAACTGGTTTTACTAGTAATAGGACGATAAATAAATTGTACGTTGATAAGTGAGTGTTAGCTATATGACCGGATGTCAATGCTGTCATTCAACATTGTTACGCACTCCAGCCAAATAAATAAATAAATAATAAATATATATATATATAAATAAATAAATAAGTAAATAAATAAATAATAAATAAATAAGTATATAAATAAATAAGTAAATAAATAAATAAGTAAATAAGCAAATAAGTAAGTGAGAAAGTAAATAAATAAGTAAATAAATAAATAAGCAAATAAACAAGTAAATAAATAAATAAGTAAAAAAGTACATAAGTAAATGAGTAGGCCTAAATAAGTAAGTAAATAAGAAAATAAGTAAGTAAATAAGTAAACAAACAAACAAATAAATCGCATACTGCAGTTTATATACTGGAACATGGGAAAATCTAAACCTGTGAAGGAATACTACTTCCAAAGGAAATGAGAATATGATTATTTTGTTCTTGAAGACGAAAGAATTGCTTGTTTACTGTGTCCCATCCAATTTATTTCCACTCGTCATTTCAATATTAAACCACATTTCAACAAAGTCCATATTAAGAATTATGGAATGCACAAACTTTCGGGTAAGCTCATTATTACGAACTATATATTGATTATTTATTTATATACTGTAAATTTAAGGACGTCACTCGTTGTGTTCATTTTGAATTGAAATTAATAGTGACTTTCAAGTTTCATTACTTAATTGCTATAAATTTATTTTTCCGTCGGTGATGGTAGAAGGAGAGTTTTCGAAACTCTAAAGCAGGTTAAGTGCAAAGAAATCTAAAAGAAACTACCGACAGGAAATCTAGCATAATTGTAAACCTTGAAAGGAGATAACGCATTATAAAAACAATGAATTTATTACAATCCTTTTTGAAAATTACATGCCTCCACTGATGGACCTTTGACGACAAGAGAAGGTAAATAACCCTACGCGGAAGTCGATCATCCCCAATAGAAGTGTCCACACCTGTGGAGTAACGGTTAGCACGTCTAGCCGCGAAACCAGGTGGCCCGGGTTCGATTCCCGGTCTGGGCAAGTTACCTGGTTGAGGTTTTTTCCAGGGTTTTCCCTCAACCCAATGTGAGCAAATGCTAGGTAACTTTCGGTGTTGGACCTCGGACTCATTTCACCGGCATTATCACCTTCATCTCATTCAGACGCTAAATAACCTAAGATGTTGATAAAGCGTCGTAAAATAACCTACTAAACTAAAATAAAATACCAATAGAAGTGGAGTGAGACTGACGTCATATTTCCCCTCCTTACGAGTTCTGCAGGCCTGCGTTAGAAGATTGATCTTGAAACAAAAATGAGAGTTGCCGAATATTTGGTAACCCCTGTACTCGAGTTTGTATTCTAAATGGCTGTTTAGAATTAATCTGCTTACGGCAGAGGCAGTTCGCAGTTGATTCCGCGATGGGCACTCCGTTGTAACACACCTTGTGCTAAGACGCCCGGGTGTTATCGCCTACAGCCTCGGGCCCCCCTTACGGACGTATGTGTGCGTACAGTCGGCATCCTCACACGCCCTCCAGCTATTTTCGTCCTTAGCGAACAGGAATTCCGCACTGCATATAAGGACCATTTTCGCGTGATCCCAGAGGCAAGGCTTGAGTAATCTAGGAAAGGGGCGAAGCTCTCGTACGGGGCTTCTTGAATAGGAAATGAGGGAAGGGGGGTAGCTTTATGTAGACCTATATAAGGGTAGGATTTAAGACTTTAAGCTGAATCAAGGATTTCAAATTACTCCATTATCAGTTTGTGTTCGCGGCGGTACAGTTGAGATGGAATTAAAATGTACCCCGTGCTCCGTAGTTTTATGGTTGCTTGTGTCCTGGAGGCAGGACGTGTTATTAGCTAAACGACGCGGTGATCACAGCAAAGAAACAGGTGATTCCGAAACATGGCGGCTTCGGAGAATAAGATGGATGATCAAGCAAGAAGAGCGCAATTGAGTTTGGTATTTGCATTCATTCATTCATTCATTCATTCATTTATTTTATTCCATAGATCTTACATGAGCAATGAAGCTTTAAGATGTGGAACATGTCAACATTTTACAATATTACAATTACAATTTTTACAAATTTTTATAGTTTTACAATTTAGTAATTTTCTACAATTTTTACAATTTTGTACAATTTTTTTTACATTATTTTTTTTTTTTTTTTTTTTACATTTTGGCGAGATGTAGTGAGATGAGATGAGGTCCGAGGATTCGCCAAAATATTACCCGGCATTTGCCTTTTCGGTGGGGGAAACCTCGGAAAAACCCAACCAGGTAATCATATACAGATACATCGATTACAGCGGTACAAGTGGCGTAATTCCAGGTGGATGAGCTCTCAACATTGGCGAATCACTCGGTGATAGCAATCTGTGCTAATTTAAGTATGTAATAATAGACGTTTGTGCGAGATCGTGCGTATTTGCTTGTTTTCCGCACAGAACCAATATGCGGTAAGTGTGAAATACCACATTCAGTATTCCCAACGTAACACACATAACAATTTCCCTCTCCTTACCGCTTAAGCGCGACATTCATTTTACTGCTTTAGGCTTTTAACATATTATTTTTAGAGACGTGTAACATATTAATAATTATAAATTGGAAACTTACCACTGCAATTTCACCTAAATTGAACTGTTAATTATTGTTTTTAAATATTTGCAAAAATTAAGTAAAGTCTACTACTCCACGAAACTTATTGCATTCCTGATACAAGTAACATTAAGGAAGTCGTGAAAAAATCAACGAGATTCCAGATGCCGATGTTATTACTGCAATATGTTATATAAATAATATTGTTAAAATATTAAAATGAAAAATAAATCATTACATAACCTTACCGTTTGTTTTAAGTTCGCATTTATAGACTGGGGAAAAAAAAAAAAAGACATTCGTGTTTCACAGCCTGCTGGAGTATAGTAAACACAGAAAACATTTTACAGCAACAATGTTGAAGAAAGATATTTTGGTGTTCCGAAGTTGGCGTCATTAAACAGAAACCAACATGGAGATTTCATTGCAACTAATTAGAAATTCGTCTTTCAGGTATGTAATAAACGATCTTCGCACAAAATAATGTACGCTACACAAGCGGTATGTTTGTTTTCATGTTCTCGGAAATTAAAAAAGCTCAACTACGTTTCTCTTTTTCAATCTTTTCCTCGACCATGAAAACGTCAACATACCGCTCTTGTAACGTATATTACTATTGTGCGAGATCGTGCGTATTTGCTTGTTTTCCGCACAGAACCAATACGCGGTAAGTGTGAAATACCACATTCAGTATTCCCAACGTAACACACATAACAACATAACATTTCTTCAACTACGTTTCGCTTTTTCAGTATTTTCCTCGACCATGAAAACGTCAACATACCGCTCTTGTAACGTATATTACTATTACATCCTCAGATCACTGCATCCGCTTACGTTTGATGGGACCCGTGGAGACACTTTTAAACCATGTGAATATGCTACTATTATGCTATGTAGAGCCCGGATATTTAGGCATTTATAACTAGGGAGCGGATTTTTATGTGCTAAAAAATTTAAATACTATATTTATTTTATGTGCAAAAAAGTACTAAAATATTTGTTAAAAAAATATATCTTATATTTTTTTAATATACAAAAATACCTTACTTAGCTTGAAAAAAAAATGTTACTAGGTACCAACTACACTTGAGTGCTAGTAGTTGGCCGAGAATTGCAGTGAACAACAAAGGTCATCTCCAAATTCTCCATCACAAATGCATGCCGATTATCTCTGAACAACGACTTATACTGTGAAAACGATCTTTCCACATCACAGGACGTCAGACGTCCACATTTAAAGAGAGGAATGACACAAACACATACACCGTCAATTTCACCTACAGGCACATCCTCCAATACTTGAGCAACTTTACACATTTTTAAATCTACTGTTTTTCCCAAACACATTCTGGAATTTGTCCCTTAGTAATTGTGCTTCTGAACCTGGTAGCGAGTCTATTTTATTTTCCACGGCACGCACCTCCCTGTTTCAGACAACAGGTTTTTTTGGATGTTTCGAGTTTTTTATGGTGTCACACAAAAAGCTTAAATTTGCTAATAGGAAAGCCAAATCGTTTTTTAAACAACCATCTTTCAGTATATCTTGAAGGATATCGATTGATGAAGCCTGTTAACAGGGAATCACAACAAAGTATATTGCCTTACTTGATAGACATGAGCGAGAGGCGTGAGATTTGTTTAAATTAAATAATGTTCATACCCGAGCTCTTATCTGCTGTGTTTCACAAACAAAGCGTGCAATGAAATCATCTTCAGCAACAATAAACATTCCTAATGATGTGTTGCAAGTTCTCTCCTCCTTGTCCATGTTAATTTATTCTCTAATAATAACATTGATATGCTGCCTAGCAGTTCTCAGAACTTGAGGCGATACTATTATGAAAATGGATCACGGATGCACCACACAGCGCTTAGAAACACGAAGCAACCAAGAATTCTTAAAGAAGATAACATACTTCTGAGTGAAATAATTGATTTAGTTTTAAAATATTTAAAATTTCTTGTAAAAATTATTTAATAAAAAACTCCAAGATTTATGTGTTTATAATAGATTTCCTGAAAATATGTATTTACATAATTTTATTTTTTTTTTTGTGAAAATATGTTTTTATGTGAAATAAAATTCGGGTTTTAAATTTGAAACTTCATGTTCGGAATTTTTAACTTTGTTAATTGTGTTTTATCACACGCAAAAAGAATATTTAATTACATAGGAATTCGCTTCTTAGTGATCACAGCAAAGAAACAGGTGATTCCGAAACATAGCGGCTTCGGAGATTAAGATGGATGATCAAGCAAGAAGAGCGCAATTGAGTTTCGCATTTGCATATGCAGATACATCGATTACAGCGGTACAGGTGGCGTAATTCCAGGTAGATGAGCTCTCAACATTGGCGAATCACTCGGTGATAGCAGTCTGTGCTAATTTCAGTATTTGATAATACACGTTTACATCCTCAGATCACTGCATGCACTTACGTTTGATGGGACCCGTGGGGACACTTTTATACCACGTGAATATGCTACTATTGTGCTAAGTAGAGCCCGGATGGTTAGCCATTTATAACAGTTAAAATAGGCAAGGAAAAAAGACAATAGAAACGTAAAAAAAGGCTCAATAATCTTTGAAAAGGCAAAACTGAGGTTTTTCCATGAACTTATAACACCGGACTCAGATTCAGCCGACCTGTGGAAGAACTTACGAACAATAGGCTTAGGGCGCAGCAAGACTCAGGTAGACGGGACACCATTCACAGTAGACGAACTGAATGACCACTTTGTTTTGACACAAACAACGGGCGTGAACGAAACAACAAAACAACATACAATTGACGAACTAAACAGTATTACCCTACCAGAGAGGGAAAAGTTTCACTTTCTGTACCTTTCACATGATGACGTAAAGAAGGCAATAAAGCGTATTTCGACCAAATCTGAAGGATCAGATCGGATTGGAATAAAACTGCTCCAGAAAATTATTGACGTAATACTACCAACCTTGACCCACATTTTTAACGCCTCACTCATAACCTCTACATATCCTCGACTTTGGAAACAAGCTCTCATTAGACCTATCCCGAAAAATAAAATTCCTGAATCTCCAAACGACTACAGACCAATTAGCATCTTACCAGCTCTGTCAAAAGCACTGGAGCGCGTAGTACATAAGCAACTGACTGACTACCTCAATGAGCATTGCTTACTTGAAGACTACCAATCTGGTTTCCGTGCAGGACATAATACTACTACTACCCTTTTAAAAGTGATTGAAGACACTCGAGAAGCCAGCGACAGAGGAGAATTAACACTACTGACATTACTAGACTTCAGCAAAGCTTTCGACACAGTTGACACGGATCTCCTTTTATACAAACTAAAAACTACAATCTTTCTAACAGTGCCGTTGCTTGGTTCGATTCCTACCTTCGCGAACGCCAACAATGTGTATCAGCCGGTGGTCATTCTTCCAATTGGCGTACCGTCAAGGCCGGAATCCCTCAGGGCTCGGTTCTTGGGCCATTACTTTTTACGCTTTATATAAACGACGTAACAAAGATCTTAAAATATTCAAAACACCACCTATACCCTGACGACTTACAACTTTACATTCATTCCCGAACTTGTACAATCAATGACTCTGTGACCAGAATTAATGAAGATCTAGCATCTATAGCTCAATGGGCGCAAAAATTTGGACTCAGACTAAACCCAGACAAATCACAAGCTATAATAATGGGCCACCAACGAGCATTAAACAAAATAGATCTAGCCACTGTATCAAATACAAAAATAAATAATACTACAATTACATATAGTAAGACAGTAAAAAATTTAGGGGTATATTTAGATTCAAATTTAAATTTTCAAAGTCAAGTGACCTACATATGTAAGAAAACTTTTTCCATAATTCATTCCCTCAAACACTTAACCAATGTTTTACCTCTCAGCCTTAAAGAGAACCTGATCCAAACTTTAGTGATGCCCCACTTCGATTATTGCGATTCTTTATTCACGAATCTAAATACTGATCTTGCCCATAGACTACAGCGTGTTCACAATATCTGCGTTCGTTTCGTTTGTAACATTAGAAAATTCGATCATGTAACACCGTCACTAGAATTGTTGTCTTGGAGTCCACTTAAAGAAAGAAGATTCTTCAACTCTCTCCTATTACTATTTAAAATCATCCACACCTCCACACCCTCAGACCTAGCATCTCGTTTTGTTTACCTTTCACTACCTCGAACCCGGAACATGTACCTTCTCTCTATTCCTCTGCACAGAACATCCTTCTACTCATCATCTTTCAGCATATCTATTCCACGCCTCTGGAATCTCTCCCTGACCACGTCAGAGACTGTCGGACAATATCAAAATTCAAATTTAAATTAAAAAATCACATTCTAGTTCGTGGAATTGTTTGTTGAACACATGTCAGGTTGCGCAACTTCACCTTAACCCATGACATATAGTAAATATTGTAACTATGCTGTTGTAAAATTGAAAATTAATATGTAATGTATTTATTATTATTATTATTATTATTATTATTATTATTATTGCTACTATCATTAATATTATTATTATTATTATTATTATTATTATTATTATTGTCAGTTATCGATAACATCATTGCTATCTCCGTTTTCTTTCTTTTCGTTGTATTAGCTCGATGAGAGCACTATAATGTACTTTTGACTCTGTTGACCCTCTATAGGGCTTTAACTTAATTTGTATCATTTTCATCAGTGTTTGTATTTCTTTTTGTATTTATATGTGCTATCTGGTAGGATGGAAGAGAAGGCCTTATGGCCTTAATCCTGTCAGATTAAATAAATTATTATTATTATTATTATTATTATTATTATTATTATTATTATTATAAATTTTAAAAAGACATAATATATTTTAGCAATAAATTTAAATTATATCAACAACTTACATGTTTACTTCGTAGGTGACACATTTGACTTACAAAATACTTTTTTTTCGTGATTAACTGTCTTTTCACATACCTTACATAACAAAACTGTTCCATCGCGATGGAAACACATGGGCAACACATTCACTAACGTAGGCATGAAGTTTACTTTTCAATGGTTTACTGAATTTAGATATTCTAGATAACCGATATTACACCTTTTGTCACCCGACAATAACTGTTCCTCACTCAAATTTCTTTCTCCTACAATAATAAACATGTGTAGCACAAAACTGTAACAGTAAGATTTAAAAATATGAAAGCAAAGAATTGAAAATGCAACGTGACAACCTCTTTGAGAACAAGCTTAATATTTAAAATTATAAAGCTGATTGTTGATATCGTGAAGGCATGATAATATTATATTTGTAATTGTGGATTGTCGATCATTATTCATATTGCAAGGCAGGTAGCAAATTTTGTGTTGCGGTTTGCAAAATTTGGAAGTGTAATGTCAGTTCAACGTCGCTTTAACCACGGGTATGATGTTACGAGAGCTTCGAATTACAAGTCGATAAGGTTGTGGTAGCGCACGTCTGAAGAATGTGGGTCTATTAATTTGCCATACATTGGTGGCCTTAGCATGTTTTCAACACTGAAGCTGCTGTTAGCGCTGGTGTGATAGCAAGTCCCAACGTGTTCAGGCAATACGCAATGTGGATCTCTAGAAATGGATCGCATTTGTTTTTCATACCACAGATCCAACAGGAAGACAATATAGGCACGGTATTTCAGCGGAATTGGGAACTACTGTAAAAATTCTTATTATATGGTCCTTTCATTTTTGTTTTATGAATTTAATTTGTACTCACTAGGTAGCTAGTTAAATAAATAAAACAAAATAAATAAATTTCCTTTTACGAAATGGATGAAGGGCATATGGTACGATGTGATGGCTTCCCTTTTACGTTTGTGTTAGTGATAAGACTTATAGGTGAATACAAAGAGACGATGGACTGCTGGCATAGGAAATTGTAGTCTCCAGACAAACTATCGCAGCATCGCTTTTGTCCGCCATAAATTCCTCTTGAATTTGTAAGAATTCGAATAGTAAACTTTTGCCTGTAGAGACGTTAGTTTTGTTTCTAGTTATTGGTGTTTTAGCAAACTTAATGGATGACAAATAAATTCGCTGAGTATTTTTATTATGCGTGTAGCTCATGTGGATGGTCACACATCGATCTTAAGGAGAAAAAAAAAACAGAAATTGAGCTGTGCGAGTTAAACTTTCGTTGCCGATAAAAATGATGATGGAAAGATAGTGAACTGGAGGCAGAGAGAACTGTGGCACCAGTGAAATTCGTCTGCATCAGTGACTTTGGCCATATATTCTGTTTGCAATAGTCGAGCACAGAATTCATCCGACTGAACTCCAAAGTACATATTCTACTCGTGTTGGTGGTTTGAGTGGAGGTAAGGGCAGTTAGAAGTGGCGGCTGGCAGAAGGGCTGCCCTCACTCCCTCCCATCACCGCATCTACATTCAAACAGGACTTTCTCCACTTCTGGCTTTCCCAAGCGAATTGCCATTGCAGACGTCATCTGTTCAGGTGTTATCGCTAGGCCGCGAGTTTTTAGGTCCTAGAAATGTGTTTTAGGTGCCTGAAATAACCTCTTTCAGTACCTTGTTTAGACTTTATAAAACATAAAATCGTCGGTTTACAAGCAAAACAAATTAAGTCAAAAATATTCTAATTGAGGTTCTGGCTGATATGGAACATCTATTATCAGACAGTACACCTCACTTGAAGTTATGTGTCAGAGGAAGAACAATTCTTTGTATGCATCTGAAGTCTGATTAATGTAATATAATATAGCTAGTCGGCGATGTATGCAATGGAGGGGGAATAGAACTGGCCACCCTACCACATTATCTCCTGGTCTAGTCGCCTCATAAGTGGTGCCCTCTTGGTATAACTTGTGAGGTTCAGATCTGTCTTCGTACAGTTAACAAAACAACAACAACAATGTGCAGTGTTGCTAGAATGTTTTGGGACGCCTTATAATTCTTATAAAATACTGACCTGGCCTTAAATTATTATTAAAGAAACTAACAATGTTTCTAACTGTTGATTAACAATAAGAAAGACTAATTTGTAGTGCAATTTCGGTATTTATATGAGACTGTTAGTCCTTATAGAGAATTTATAAGTTTTTCAAATAAAATAAAAAAATTTACATTTTCAGTCCCTATTAAAGTTGAAAAGGAATGAGTAACTAATTGGTGCACGATTCTCAACTGTTTATGGGTGATGTAGGCTATATTAAATAAGAAAAGATAACATATTTGTAAAAAAAAAAATGTTTTTGAATGTCCTAGCAGTTTCTAAGTGACAAGACTGGCAGTGTATACGTATCACCACAAACTCTCCAGAAGTTCGAAGTATCACGACCCATCACCGAAACGAGTGTGTAAACTGTGTGACAAACCATTTGCAAGATACTATTTCAGTGAGTGTTTAAAGAGAATATCGCTGCTGGAATACAGCAGAACCCAAAACTAATGCAAATTTGTGCGCATTTCTCCTTATTAAAAGTATAGGATAGAAAAACACTATAGTTAAGTTATTAACAAAATTAGTACAATGTTAACAAATTAGCAAATTTATTGACATAGACAAAGAAACCTGGGAAATGCCTGTTATTATTCGGTTGAGAAACTTCTATCATTCAGTCTGCTGTCGAAAAATCTGAAAGTTAGAATTTATAAAACAGTTATATTACCTGTTGTTTTGTATGGTTGTGAAACTTAGACTCTCATTTTGGGAGAGGAACAGAGATTAAGGGTAATTTCAAGGGAAAAATTGTTCCGGGGCCGGGTATTGATCCCGGGACCTCTGGTTGAACGTACCAGCGCTCTACCACTGAGCTACCCGGGAACTCCACCCGACACCGTCTCAACTTTTCCCTTTTACATCCACACAACTCGCGTGGGCTGACAAAACGCCTGAGACCCACAACGAGTGCACAAAATCTCTGTGTGACTTGGAATTGTGGTTTTCTGTTAACGAACACAGTAACGTATATATTATGCAAATCTAGTCTTTCAGGTGAAGCTCCCTGTGAAGCAGATTTGAATAAAAAGGGAAAAGTTGAGACGGTGTCGGGTGGAGTTCCCGGGTAGCTCAGTGGTAGAGCGCTGGTACGTTCAACCAGAGGTCCCGGGATCAATACCCGGCCCCGGAACAATTTTTCCCTTGAAATTTTCAAATCTGCTTCACAGGGAGCTTCACCTGAAAGACTAGATTTGCATAAGAGATTAAGGGTGTTTGAGAATAAGGTGTTTAGGAAAATATTTGGGACTAAGAGGGATGAAGTTACAGGAGAATGGAGAAAGTTACACAACACAGAACTGCACGCATTATATTCTTCAACTGACATAATTAGGAACATTAAATTCAGACGTTTGAGATGGGCAGGGCATGTAGCACGTATGGGCGAATCCAGAAATGCATATAGAGTGTTAGTTGGGAGGCCGGAGGGAAAAATACCTTTAGGGAGGCCGAGACGTAGATGGGAGGATAATATTAAAATGGATTTGAGGGAGGTGGGATATGATGATAGAGAATGGATTAATCTTGCACAGGATAGGAACCAATTGCGGGCTTATGTGAGGGCGGCAATGAACCTCCGGGTTCCTTAAAAGCCAGTAAGTAAGTAAGACAAAGAAACCAACATTAAACCTATACATAGAGTTGTAAACTATAGGAAGTAGTACTTGAGTGTCGAAACTGTTTTTCTATAGTATAAAATATTGAACTTTGTCAAAGGTACCGGTACTGTCACTTAAAATTATGTGTATAGTGCATTTAAAACTCCACAAAAATTGTTTCAACTGTTCAAACCGTTGTTGGCTTTGCAATAAATGACTAAAACCTACTTTAAGTGTTCTAGATAAAACGTTTGGCGCTTTTCGGTGAAAATTAGTTTATAAGCAGGAAAAGAATGTTTTACATCAACAGATATGGTGGTTCGGCACATATCAAACTGGAATGTATTAATCTACTACAACGAATTTCCCCACAAGAATATCTGCTGCACACAGTTCATTCAGGCCCTTGTTCTTTTCTAAAACGATTTCTATTTTTGTACGCACTTTTTCTCCCACATCTCCTGGCTCTTTCTTGATCTTTTTGTTTGAACTCCTCCAGTAAAGCCATGTTTTCATAGATAGGTTTCCCTGAGGCTTCCAATTCTGAAATGATTGGCACAAGAAACATATAGTGGGACCTAATGTAAGCCAAATCACGGAGGATGGAGGAATCTTCTTGTAATTATTTTATCAAAATGACACAAGCAGCATCTTCCGGTAGATTTTTTATAACTTTCTGGATCTTTAAGAAATGTTCACTGCAGTACTCTGCTGATTTTTTTTTTCAAAATTAATTTTTGTAGGAAATGTGTTATTTTGACTATCTTCTGTGAGGCCTATGTGATTGGACTGTACAAGGCTGCCGTTTATAGATTTGTTGTAGGTGTAATATGTGTATTGTAGGTTTCTCCGCCCCTTAAGCTGCTCTATATGGCTGTATATAGACACATAATAAATCGGATCTATTGATCCTTTGTTTAATGGGAGAGACCTTTTAGAACTCCTTATCAGACGAACTATTGGGTATGCGTAGAGGCAAACAACAGGAAGATCTGGAGAAATGGTGCCGTTATGTTTAACAGAGATAAAATTCAATTGCATTGCAAAACGAACTATTCAGGAAATTTCGCCATCTAAATAAGTAAGTAGTAGTGGTGATGGTGATGGTAAGTTGTACTATTCTATTCAATAGGTTTTTACAGAAGCCGGAGACTCACTGCTGCCCTCACATAAGCTCGCCATCGGTCCCTATCCTGAGCAAGATTAATTCAGTCTCTACCATCATATCCCACCTCCCTTAAGTCCATTTTAATATTATCCTCCCATCTACGTATCGACCTCCCCAAAGATCGTTTTCCTTCAGGTCTCACAACTAACATTCTATACACGCATTTCTGGATTCACTCTAACGTGCTATATGCCCTACCCATCTCAGACGTCTGGGTTTAATGTTCCTAATTATGTTAGGTGAAGAATACAATCCGTGCAGTTCTGCGTTGTGTAACTTCCTATATTTTCCTGTAACTTCATCCCTCTTAGCCCCAAATATTTTCCTAAGAAACTTATTCTCAAACACCCTTAGCCTCTGTTCCTCTCTCAAAGTGAGAGTCCAAGTTTCACAACCACACAGAACAACCGGTAATATAACTTTCAGTTTTTTTGAAAGCAGACTAGATGAAAAAAGCTTCTCAGCCGTATTACAGCAAGCATCTACAGTACATTAAAATGATTTGATATAAATTTTACAAAACATTAATGAAATATTTGAATTTTGAAAGATCCGTACAATATATAGCAGCAGCAATTTTTTTTTTTATTTTGCCTGGCAGAGTTAAGGTCTTGGCCTGCTCTTACACTCTGACAGGTAAACATATGCGAGTATTTATATTATTATTATTATTATTATTATTATTATTATTATTATTATTACTACTACTACATTGACCACTTTTCGCTCTAGTAGTAATATTATTCTTTTTTCTTATAACAAAACTATGTTTGACAATAACAAACCGATGTTAAATTTGGAATGTGACGAAAAAATTACAAATTTGTCAGAATTAACATATCCTTAGCCGTTAGGAAAATGGATTAGAGAGACCTGATTTGTCTCTAAAAATTTTGTTTCACTCATGACTTGTATGGACACACTCAAGTTTCTATCGACTTATAAATATGTATGTAACCTACCAAACGGGAAAAAATTGCTGATCATCAGCTACAAGACAAAACTGACAATACATTTAAAATGATTAAAATTTACTTAAACGAGCAATTAGAGGTGACATTTCGTAAAAGTAAATTTATTCGTTGTATTTGATACTCATAAAATGGATGTCTATTAATTATTTTGAGTTTATTGAAAACTACGACGCGCGTTCAGAAAGTAAGTTTCCTTTGGGTTGTTGAGAGAAAGAGAATACAATTTCATTGGAAGATTTATTGGAACAGACGCAGCAATTGTTGAGCTGTGTTTTAACATATTTCTCACCGGAACTGAGACACTTCTAATCAACTTTTGTACCCCTGTGTCGTAAAAGTCTGCCGCCAGAGATCGGAACCAGTGTGTCATAGCCGTCTGTAATTAATTGATTTCTAAGGACACGTTTCAATTTGTATTGTCTTGTAAATAGGCCTACTACCCAGCAGGAAACAATTCCAAATCATCAGCGACAAAACAGAAAGGATAATAAATACTAAATCGAAAATATTATAATGTTAGATGTCTCTGATTGTTTGACATTCAGCGGATTCTTACGTTACATTGGTGAACTGATATATATGAGAGAAACTGTCTATGACATTCAGATGTAAGTGGCCTTAATAGTTTGCGTGGAAATGTTCATTTGTTTTAATATATATGTTGGGGACATACTTGTAGAATGTATTTCTGTCTTTGATGTTCCTGCTGAAAGCAATATCTGAATACGGTCGCCCCCAGAGAACTCCAGCCCTCACCCCCAGCCGCCCCTAGCAGAGAGGGATTAAAGGAAGGAGACCTTCCTCCTTGCCCTCCGGAGTACATGAGTTTTATCTTAACGGCCTCAGATATTTCAATTAGGCTTCCGGCCCTGTGCGCAGACTTGCAGATTAGAGATGACCGTGCGGACACTGGCAGGGGTGTGTGAGCTGCAATCATTACGTACCCATCCAGTCTGAGGTGGTCATAGCGTTTGATGCTTATGTTGAAGCCCCATCTCAAAGTGCAGAGGGAAATTAAGCGACAAATGAACCTCAGAAATTGCATCGTTCCACTAACTTCTATTTGCATTAGGTGAGCAGAAATGTCTTTGTGTCGATTAATCAGGATGTTCCTGCGGTAGTATAGGAATAATGGGTTCCACCGCTGTGGAGTAACGGTTAGCCTGTCTGACCATGAAACGAGCGGGCCCGGCTTCAATTCTTGGTTGGGATAAGTTAGGTTAGGTTAGGACCGAGGGACTTGGCTCAAGCGTTCCGCATGGGACTCACATTCGGGAGGTCCGTGGTTCGATTCCCGGACTGTGGTTCTTCCGTGGTTTTCCACAGTTACTTAGCATTTCAATTCAGGAATCCGCCCCTGAGCACGAATTCTACTCTTTCAAGGGCGAGCTAAAGCTTTTCTGTATATATTATATTTTATGTTACAATTATTAGCAAAATATATAAATAAATAAATAAGTAAATACGTAAGTATGTAAATAAGTAAATAAATAAGTAAATAAATAAATAAATAAATAAATAAATAAGTAAATGAGTAAATACATAAGTAAATGAGTAAATAAATAAGTAAATAAATAAGTAAATAAGCAAATAAATAAATAAGTAAATAAGCAAATAAGTAAATAAATAACTAAATAAATAAGTAAATAAATAAATAACTAAATAAGTAAATAAATAAATAAGAATGAATGAATGAATAAATAACTAAATAAGTAAATAAATAAATAACAATGAATGAATAAATAAATAAATGAATAAATATCGGGTTGGAATTTTCATTTCCATGGTCCATTTTCATTTCCCCTCCGTGTAGAAAAAGAATTTAGATTTCATATGCTATCATTCAGCTTCCTCAACTCATTCAGGTCAAGACGCACGTCTTCATCCGCGTGCGGGTGGGGGCGTCCTCTCTAACCGTTCCTGGGTTCCCAGCCTTCCGCAATATCTCTGTCAGGTTTCATTCCTTAAGAGCATTTCCAAGGGCGCTTCGACACCTTGGAATTGATCCTGTGCTGCTTGGTCACCTTGGTGGGAAATTTAGAGCGAGGGAGGGTAGGAGGCCCCCATTGGGTGAGCGGGTGAGGGGTCACATGCGGCCGATGGGCTGGTACACCTCATCCTCATTCATCCCATAACATTCGGGATGCACAGTAGGCCTCAGTATGGCCGACATGCAAAGGGTCGTCCTAACCAACCCGTAGCCATCGTGACCTAACCTAACCTAACCTATCCTATGATGAAGGATGAGTTGAATGGAGAAAAATTCTCTCCGGCACCGGGATTTGAACTCGGGTTTTCAGTTCTACGTGCTGACGCTCTATCTACGAAGCCACACCGGATTCCTATTCCGATTGAATCCTCTCAGTTTAAGTTCCACCTCTTAGGTTCCCTCTGGTGGCCAACCCTCATACACTGCATCATAGATGTATGACAGTGCCACAATGTCCAACACATTATGTTCAGAGATGCACTCATTATGAGTGACTAAGTGGCCGGGATCCAACGGAATAAGCGCTGTTTTAAATCACTAAGTGATTATTTTTCGCATATCATATATTATTACGATGTACCGAAGTGCATATGATATTTCCATGCAGAATTTTTCTCCGTTCCACTCATCCTTCATCATATGATGACGCAGAATTTCTGCATGGGAATATCATATGCACTTCGGTACATAGGCCTAGTAATAATATATCTAACCTAACCTAACCTTCGGCGATGTTTAATGAAATGATGCTAATGATGGGGAGGATAGAAAAAAATGCCGTTACGTTTTTATTTTTTCCTCGTTTGAATGAGCCTGCATTTTGAACTTCTGGGGTTCTGACATACGAAATTGTACTGTATTGTTAAAGTGTCATAATAGGAATCTAAGAAAAAAGGTGCATTCAAGTTGAAGTCTAATACTGCTTTCCATCGTCGTTGTAGAACACAATATGGACGTGACCCATGATAAAGACTCTGTTTCTGTCCATATCTATTTAAATGAGTGTTCTATTGTATTTATAAACGTGTACGATTGTTTGCACTTGTAAAGTTCGTTTCATAACAGCAGTACTAGGTTCATTTAATAATAAATTATATGTTTTAGTAATTTAATTAATGGAGAATTCTTTTAGAGCATACACCAGGCGGCGTTTATTATCCATACATAAAACGGCTGCCTTGGGCAGTTACCTCTTCCTTCATTATTGTTTTTAAATACGCCATAGAATCCTTGAAAAGCAACGTTTCATACATCTAAATACTGCGAGTTGTATAAATATAGGCGTTCTGAGAAAACTGTTACGAAATAGTACCTGGAGCTTTGTTACGTACATTTATTATGCAACTGTCCTGAAAGTTACAATATGGGTTTATCTTTTATGGATGTGAAACCTTCAAACATACACTGAGATTAATATTAGGCCTATAATAAAATTTTATGTAAATTGTTCTTTAATAAAAATAATAAAATCTTTATTGATTTTAGGAAATAAATGACTGTAGAAAATTAGTTCACTTTCACATATAATAATGATAATAATAATAATAATAATAATAATAATAATTTATTTAATCTGGTAGAGCTAAGGCCAGTAGGCCTTCTCTTCCGCCCAGCCAGACTCTTAATTCTAATTGAATACCATTGGCTTTTATTACCTTAATATGTAGATCGTAAAACAACATGAAAGTGAATAATGAAAGAAAAAGTAAATAATGAAAGTTAAATAAGTAATGTTAGTGAGACAATAATAAACATTGGTAAGAAATAATAATAATAATAATAATAATAATAATAATAATAATAATGAGAATTGAATTATATATACTGGGTGTTCAGTTCAAAGTGTGTCATGACGTCAGTGTTGTGAGTCAGCGATTTGAAGCGAGTTTCAGCTTTGATGTCAGAGAAGTTGCCTATTAATCAAGGCGTTCAATCTGAACTTGAGAACGTGTACGGTATAACTTGAACGTCGTAGCAACGGATGGCGGTCTTAAGGTCTGTGTGCCACCACAACCTCTTTCGAACTGTGTTTTGCGCGGGCAAGTCGTACGCAGGGTATTTGTTATCATCAGTTGCGTACGGCAACATTCCACATTACAAATCAAATGCTCCGTGTCCATGTTGACCGTCGAAGTTAATGTCAACAAATACGTAAGTAATCGTCTTAACCCTCTCCACATATCCCGACAGTAAGAAAAAACTCACCTCAGTACATGTTTCCAAACAGTTCGCATTCCTGCCACTACCTGCGTTACCGTATGTATCGGTAAGTACTCTTCAGAATGAACACCGTACTTGCTAGGCAACTTCTCTGACACATAGGTAATACGCCTCTGCGGAAGTGTAGGAAGATTGAATTCTCTAGGCTCAACGACTAGCAACATGACGGTATACAGCAAGCCATGACACACTTTGAACTGAACAACCAGTATATATATATATATATATATATACATATATATATACATACATACACTGGCGACACGTGATATTTTTTATGTACTGTAAGATATGAGATTGACGACTGATGACCAAGACAAAAACTAATAATAATAATAATAATAATAATAATAATAATAATAATAATAATAACAGGGCATGCAAATTCAATACAAGTAGGCCTATGTTAGTCTTTGACTCACAGTTCTGTAAGATAAATGAGGATTCTTTATTAATACTTTTTATTCCAATTAATGTTTTAAACTCTTTATGTAGATTTGTTAATAATTTATTTCATAAAATAGATTTGATTTAATCCACCAATAGCTCCAATAATAGTTGATTATAAGATTAAATTACCTTAGGGATAACAGCGTAATCTTTTTTTTATTTTTTCTTTGTTGTATTAGTTTAGGTGTATAATACTGTTATGATTGCTGGTTGATCATCTAATTCTAATTATGAAAGGATAAAAAAAATCCAAATACATTAATATATCTTGCAACTGGCAATTTATTAGTGGTGAAGTTCGATTCTCCTCTCCATTTTAGTAGCGAAGATGGCTCCTAAGATATTTGCCGATGCTCCGTCGTACGTTTGCGAAATTAATTTCTTGCTACAGTTAAATTCTTCTATATCATCAAATACAACTTCAGATATTCTTTCTGCTGTCCTGTCCTCTGAAAGTCCTGTTAAGTCTTGTATTTATTATAGCTTACTTTATTTATCTTTATGTAATTTTGTTTTTTATTCATTTCATTTTTCATATCATTTTAAATTATTTATTATTTCGTTTATCCTATTCTTTTAAAATGACAAATGAACTGCATTTAAGAAGGTTACAAGGGTACTTGAAAATACTTATTGTAGTCTCTGACAGGGTCTCCATCACCCAGAAAGAAGGATCGTAGTATTTTAGGATACGCGGTCATATCCTCAAACGCGGTTAAATTCAAGCCATACCCCTCCCTCTGCATTCTTCCCTGTTCACTGACTTCACTGCTAGAAAAAACCGTTTGCTGTAAGATACAGTATTTGGATGGTTCCTCGGAAATTATTTGAGCTGTGCAGTGGCGACAACTCACGACAAAAAGTGGAAGTTTAAAGGAAATTATTACGTCAGGACGCATTGAAAATCGAAATCTGTAATTAAAATGTTTTCTATCCTTAGAGGCACGAAATTAAACTGTAGGATCATCCTCATAGCCTTCATAGAGGAATCTCCACTGTATGTATGTATGTATGTATGTATGTATGTATGTATGTATGTATGTATGTATGTATGTATGTATGTATGTATGTATGTATGTATGTATGAATGATTGTATGTGTGTATGTATGTATGTATGTATGTGTGAATGATTGTATGTGTGTATGTATGTATGTATGATTGTATGTATGATTGTATGTATGTATGTATGATTGTATGTATGTATGTATGATTGTATGTATGTATGTATGTATGTATGATTGTATGTATGTATGTATGTATATATGTATGATTGTATGTTTGATTGTATGTATGTATGATTGTATGTATGTATGTATGTATGTATGTATGATTGTATGTATGTATGATTGTATGTATGTATGATTGTATGTATGTATGTATGTATGATTGTATGTATGTATGTATATATGTGTGTATGCATGTATGTGTGTGTGTATATATAACCATTGAGAAACTTGAAACAGCTATTATTGTTAACAAGAATTGTTGTTAGAAAAATACTTCTTTAGTCTATTCTTAAATTGGTTTGATGTGTGACAGCCCCTGACATTATTCGGTAGGGAATTCCAAAGCCGAGGAACAGCCACAGTGAAAGAAGATGAATATGAGGATGTTCGGTGGGAGGGAATGGATAATATTGAGGAGTGTTGTGATCGTGTGTCTAGGTTATGATGGGTGGATAAATTTTGAAAACGAGACGCAAGATAGGAGTGGAGAAATGCGATATGTGAAAGAGGAGGGAAAGACAGTGGATTTTCCTTCGATCTTCTAGACGAAGCCAGAACAACATTTCGAGGGATGGTATTACGTGATCAGCTCGGTGAATATTGGAGAAGAAATGGACGCACTTATTATGAACGGGACATCACGAGTGTTTGCACTAAAATCTTTTTCAGGGAAAAGGGTAGAAAATTCTTCCATCGCCTAAACGAGTGGATTAGTGAGAATGCTTTTTTGCAGGTTTCTGCAACTTGAATGTTCCAATTTAAACTTTTGTCCATATATATACCTAGGTCTTTTACTGATTCACTGAACGGAATTTCGGTGCCATATATTATAATTGGAGACAAATTTGGTATTTTAATAGTGCTTAACAAACGTGAATGGCCCACAATTACTGACTATGATTTTTCTGGATTTAGTTTAAGTCAGAATTTCCGCGTCCATGTCATTTCTTATTCTTTCTGTCCATTTCACACGCTCCATTCTTCTCCATATCCACATTTCAAATGTTTCTAGTCGCTTTTTTTTTCGCTTCGTTGTAATGTTCGTGTTTCTGTCTCATATAATGCTACACTCCAGATAAAGCACTTCATTAATTTCTTCCTTAGTTCATTTTCTACATGTCGGCTAAAAGAACTACAGTTTCGGTGCGTCTCCCACAGATTGGGACGGACGCTTCGATAAATGACGTAAGTCATGTGACCGCCATTAGATTAAAAAGTAAAATTAGTTGCAAAATCAGAATAAGATCTTAAAACTCTGCTTTATTAAGAATCAAGTAAATGTCATTGTGGCATATACTTTCTCATTGCAAAGTTTTACTTTTTCCGCAGCAATTTAGCTCATAGTGTAAATAATATTATAGATGTTGCTACGGTTTACAGCTTAATTTCTTTAACTATTACCCAAAGGACACATAAATGAGATCACTTAATATTCACCCAAATAAGAAGCTGAACTTTCATTTTCTGGATTGAACCCAAACATCATTCCCTACAATAAAAAAAAAAATAAGATACTTGACGGTATGCATAAATTGTTTGATTTTAGTGGTTCGCCGTGGTATGTTATTGTTTCTTTTAAGTGGGTTTTTAACGACGCTGTATTAACTACTAGGTTATTTAGCATGGATGGAATTGGTGATAGTGAGATGGTATTTGGCGAAATGAGACGGAGGATTCGTCGTAGTTTACCTAACATTCGCCTTACTTACTTATGGCTTTTAAGGAACCCGGAGGTTCATTGCCGCCCTCACATAAGCCCGCCATTGGTCCCTATCCTGAGGAAGATTAATCCAGTCTCTACCATCATATCCCACCTCCCTCAAATCCATTTTAATATTATCTTCCCATCTACGTCTCGGCCTCCCCAAAGGTCTTTTTCTCTCCGGCCTCCCAACTAACACTCTATATGCATTTCTGGATTCGCCCATACGTGCTACATGCCCTGCCCATATCAAACGTCTGGATTTAATGTTCCTAATTATGTCAGGTGAAGAATACAATGCGTGCAGCTCTGCGTTGTTTAACTTTCTCCATTCTCCTGTAACTTCATCCTTCTTAGCCCCAAATATCTTCCTAAGAACTTTTTCTCAAACACGCTTAACCTATGTTCCTCTTTCAAAGTGAGAGTCCAAGTTTCACAACCATACAGAACAACCGGCAATATAACTGTTTTATAAATTCTAACTTTCAGATTTTTTGACAGCAGACTAGATGATAAGAGCTTCTCAACCGAATAATAACAGGCATTTCCCATATTTATTCTGCGTTTAATTTCCTCCCGAGTGTCATTTATATTTGTTGCATTCGCCCTATGGTTGGGGAAAAACCCGGAAAAAACTCAACCAGATAATCAGCCCAAACGGGAATCGAACCCACGCCCGATCGTAAATTCGAATCGGTAGGCAAGCGCCTTAACCTACCGACCTATTCTGGTGACCAGTAGGTCAGTGTTAACGTTTGCGCTTCCTGATCAGGGTTCGATTCTCGGAAGTAGTTGAAGAGAAAATTAATCTCATTCGATGGTACTAGGTATCAGGTTATTGTCTTATGACTGTCCTGTGATCTTACTGCTGAGATCCCATATTGCAGCCGCGGCGAAAATGCGACTCACGAGCACATTGTGGCTCGCAGTGCATTTCCCTTGCTTCCTACCTACAACCCCCACCCTCTCACTCACTGGAGTCAAACTCCGTTCCATGTATATTTGTCTCTGACCTGCGAGTGGCGTATCGTCGCAATGTCTCTTTCAAAACCATGTACCTCTATAAAAACGAAAGTTTCAAGTAGGATGGGAGGATGCATTTTTTTTGCTGACAATATGATGAGAATATTAAATGTATGATTTATTCACAAGTATTACTAGGAAAACGGTTGTATAACATAAAACGACATTATAAGTTACTACATGTTACTGATGAAACATTAAAAGGTTAAGTGTTGTTGTTGTTATCATCATCATCGCTGTACGTCGATCCTTTTTCAGCAGATGTACGAATAATGCGGTTAGATCTTCAATTTAAATTCACACACTTACAATGTGATGTTAAATGAAAGCTAGATGTAAGGACTTTACAAATGTTGAACTTTTCAAATCTTTGGCAAAAAATAAATATTTGAAGCTTCGTTCTTTCGCTTGCTCTGTTGAAGCCATGTTCGCTGTAACTTACGTTTGTGAAAAATTATTTTCAACAATGAAAATAGTAAAAACCAAATTTAGATCACGACTGACAGACAAATACCTTCGTGATCAACTACGACTGGCAGTAAGCGACATAATTCCTGATTTTGAAACTCTGCCGCAGACATATTCTGAAGACAATTAATTTTAGGTCGTGATAATGTGTCCTATGTTTTTATTGTTCATTTCTTTCTTCGTTACACGTACTAAACATTAGCTTGTAACCTTGTACTGTATACAATTTTATTTAAGTGCTTGACGTAAGGAAAATGAAAAACCGTTAATGTCAGACAGTTGCTTCAATTCCCCTTCGGGTGTCCGCCTCCCTCCATAGGTGCTATGCACGTTGCAGGTTACACAGTGGCTCGGCGCACGATAGCATTTTCGCCACAGCTGCCATATTGCATTCATCTCGTGTCCAGGGAGCCCCGCAGATGTACGAGAAATCGTAGCTTGCCTTCAATATACCGTCATAGCAAATAGAAAAGTGTATTTTGAGTACCCCTGGACCCTAAGCTGTGAGTTTCTGTGTGTCACTGATTAAGTGGCCGTGGCGAAGTAACCGGCAATTCCTGTTGACAGTAAGTGGAAGTAGTTCCCTCGGTCCCATTTGCAGCCACTTTACTGTTCGCAAAGTCGGTGTCTGAATTGTCATAAGCCCTCGCAAAATAAGTTTGCAACTCGTGGCAATTAGGATAAACTCCAGACCGTCTCCCTGGAAACTCCGTCTCTCTCTGCATATTGTCTGATCGCCAAAGTTGGTCGCCTTCGCTTCTCCAATAGAAGAGCCGAACAATACGAAGCTGCCTTGTTAGTGCGTAGCAGGTACTTCCTCCATCCAATGCCCAAGTTTCGTCTCCATATGGGAATGCAGTAAGCTACAAGAGCATATACGTAATGGAATCAATAATTTCGTAAACTACAGCTATTGCGAACATCGATGAATAAATAGAGGTAGCTACTTACGCACTTCTGGCGAAGTGCATCAACATCGGTTAAAAACGCAGTAATCATAGATTACGAAACGACGGTTAAACAGTAACCGTGATTAAAATGTAATTTCTGTGCACCATTCATAATCACCGATTACTTAAACATAGTTAGCTGACACATCATTTAACCAGAGCAAAGTCTATGATGGTACACTGTTTCTACAAAATGACTAAAGGAAAGCATTCATACCACAGCAAAGATAATAGTCAACATCTAAAAACGACTGCTCTCACTCCGTTCTATATCGAAGTGAGCATGTCCTACATTTTCGCGTTGCATTTGTTTGCCTTTGGGCGCTGTTATATTTGCGAGTTGCATTTCTTTGTTTTTCATTGCCGTTAGGTTAAAATCGTACAAAATAGAAAATTGAATGCAAAAATGATTATATCCCAATGTGAGGTTAAGTATCGATAGACTTACTTAATAGATTTAAATATATTATATAATAAAGAAGGAATATCCATAAAGGAAAAGGATGCAGAAGATTAGTAGAAATGTGTGTACGACCCAAGATCCCATTTACACCAGGTTACTGTTCATTATCCTAAGATCCATCCATAACCTCTCTTTGTTCAGTGACAGAGAAAGAGATATTCAAGTATTCCCTCCTAAAATACAGAAAATAACAGTTACATAGAATCTTAACATAAGGAGCTGGTCAACAGAAGAAATATGACTGTTTTTGAGTTATTGCAAGTGAGCCATTTGTAGATTTTGATAAACAAAATCCCTCCTGAAATTTTCTGTCACCTAATTCCTCGTAAAGATTCTCTCTTTCCACTAAAGAAACTCACGCTCTATCCATATAATTCAAGTACTGTACAATAATAATCGTCTTCGAAGTAAACATCTGTGGCTCTGGCCGCCATTTTGCTTTACTTGCTCTACTAATCACTGGTTATCTCCTTTAACCGCTCGAAAATGGCCGGTTATAGATTACTGTGGTTAACCTCCTATTTAAGTCGTAACCGAGGTCGATCCATTGTAAAAATGCTTAACCAGAGGTTAGATGACAATTTTAATGGTGGTTACACTAACCGACATTGATGCACGTGGGCATTCATCTGCAAAGCAGTCTACTCCATCTGTGATGCATTTCTGCCAGCTTTGATGTAATTGGAGTAAACTATCCTGAAAATATTTATTCGAAATTAACCAAAGGTTTACGTTGCTATTGTTATAACTTCCAGTGCTGCAGAGAATCTGTTGTTGTAGTTATCGTCGTTGTCTAACACTGAAGTCATTAGCAGTCTTGCTATCCAATATTTTGAGGTCTTAGAATCTTCATGCTTGACAGCGGTGTAGTTGTTCAGGCGGTGTTCATCCATTTCTTCCTCCGGATGTTTGCATAAGATGCACTTCGGTGAAGGGAAAATGCATCTAACACTGAAGTCATTAACAGTCTTGCTATCCAATATTTTGAGGTCTTAGAATCTTCTTGCTTGACAGCGATGCAGTTGTTCAGATGATGTTCATCCATTTGTGTGTGTTCTGTCAGTGAAGTGTGTTTTGTCAGTGAAGTGTGTTGTGTCAGTGAAGTGTGTTCTGTCAGTGAAGTGTGTTTGTGTCAGTGAAGTTTTATAGTTTATAGTGGTAGAGCAAAGTATTTGAACAGTGAAATGTTTTTGAAGTGTTAGTGAAATCAGGATAGTATCAGTGAAATGTGTCGTAATACCAGTGCAATGAGAGGTACTTATGCATGTGTGAACATATCATACTCGTGGGTTTTAGTTCGAACTTAGGGTTAGGATACAAATTAGATTTAATTTAAATGTTATTTTAATTGATCGTACTTCATTTAATTTAGGATGCTCCTTGTTAGTTTTATTGTACATTTATTGTTATTATTTATTATCATTAATTATTATTTATTATTATTAATACTTATTTATTATTATTAATAATATTAATTATTATTAATGGTATTTATTATTAATTGTCATTATTGAGTTTAATTAGTTACCACTGCCACCGGGTATTTACCCATTTGCAGTGTGAATGAATACATACATACATACATACATACATACATACATACATACATACATACATACATACACACATACATACACACATACATACATACATACATACATACATACATACATACATACATACATACATACATACATACATACATACATATCTTCCTCCGGATGGTTGCATACAAGATGCACTTCGGTGATGGGAAAATATTGATATCGTAAAAGTGTTTTGCAAAGAAGTCGTGATCTGGTGTTAATCTAAAATGTGTTACTGCTGTTTTCCATTGCAGGTCAGGTATGACATCAGTATTTTTTATTAGGCATTTCCTCTTTTTTTTAGTTGCTGTTTGAAGTCTGTTATCATTCATAATTTTGGTTTTCAATTTTATGTGACGTTTCGCTGTGGAGTTGGTTTAAGTCTTGGTAATTATTTGAAAGATCCTTTTTTGGTAAAGAAATCAACTATTCCATTGCCAATAATCTCATAGTGGGAGGGTAGCCGTTGAAGGACAACTTCTTTGCCACAGCTTCGAAGTTTAGAAGTAATATAGCATTCTTTGCCGTCAGAAGTTCTTGGCCAGTAAACAGCCTGGATAGCTGCTATCGAATCACAATGGAGAACAAATTTGGGGAACATTGTTTTCTGTGTTAATAAGTTTTGGAGATAGATTTTTATGGCATGAATTTCATCATCAAAATCTGTTGTTCTTCCAACTTGACAGCCCATGTTTCTCGTCCTCCTGAACCTGTTCTACATCTCTGCAGAGAATATGTATCTAATCTTTCTTGTTCACTAATTTTCTCTTTTCTTTGATGTACTTACTAATTTTATGCTCGACCATGCCGAAATGTACTAATTATACACCTGGTAGTAGTCCTTCAATGCATGTCATTAAAGTACACCTACTCATTAAAGTACAGGTCTTCAGCCAATGATAACTCAGCTTACATGTGTTCAGCCAATGACAAGTCAGCTTTGTACCGTTATAAAACCGCAAGTATCGATTATTCTCGGATATGCAATCGAAAGAGAATTAGCGAAAAGTCACGGAGGCTGGAAATCCAATACTGTCGCAGAAGGTTATGTTCTGTTACTATAATAATTAGCGTTAATTGTAAATAATATTCAAATAAATTCAATTTGTCATCTCGTTTTTCAATGTCGAATTCAATAATCAAAGTTATACCAAGTTTAACGGATTACACAAGGTCAATGACATTATTGTTCCTCGGAAAAAATCAATACTTTCGCGTCTGCGCATATCTCACAATTCACGACCTAGAACAAGGTCACTTCCGATCTTGTCAGATACAAATAAAATGTATACATCTGAATACCGGTAATTTCAAGTTAGAAATACTGTATGGTCGAGCATAAAGCGTCGTATGAAACTCGCCTATAATGGTAATTAAGAAGCTCGTATGAAAATTATGAAACTCGCTTGCGCTCGTTTCATAAATATCCATACTCGCTTCTTAATTACTATCATTATAGGCTCGTTGCATAATGTACTATAATCGTTATATTTTCCTTTACAGGTTTTCGCTTCCATTCTGTTTTCTTAGCGTCCTCTTTTCTTCCACGTATTACCAATACTAGTGCAGCTGTCAAACTATTTTCTCTTTAGAAGATCCAACTTCAGTACCTTTTGCTAAATTTTTATTTTCTTTAATGTAGGGTTAATAGTAGTGCAATCGACATTCTTTACTCCCTTTCATGGTTCCGATTTTTATCTTAATTCCATATCTTCTTGTCTAGTGGTTACTAATTTTATCCCTTATTACTACCCTATATTCTTTCCTCCACTAAACTTTCCTTGCCTGCAACTGTTCACATCTGCGGGGATTCTTAATTGAGACATGATTGGGAACTTTGGTCCGAGAAACTGCCAGAGCAAGTGGTTGGCTATTGTTAAAGATCTACTGGAAAGGGAAGACTATAGTATTTCCTTGTCGCAATTTCTACATTATATTGTAATATTCTTTTTACTACTTTATATGTTGTTCTTTGAGGTTGTTTTTTCTTGATCTAAAGATCGTTTGACCGTATGCACACAAAATTATTTTCAACTCTGCACCCCTTGAGAGGAAGACTCGGTATGGATGTCATCTGCACACAAAGGCTTACGCTTTGCCAGAACAAGAAATTATTCATATCTTTTAATAATAATAATAATAATAATAATAATAATAATAATAATAATAATAATAATAATGATTTATTTTAGCTGGCAGAGTTAAGGCCGTAAGGCCTTCTCTTCCACTCAACCAGCAAAAAGTGTATATACATATGCACGAACTTACAAAGAATTCAACAATTTGATTTAGATGAGAATTACATGTATACAAGAATTATTTACAAATTAAACAACAAAATACTATGAACTATTAATTAAACACTGAAATAAACTGTGTAGCATAATTCAACTAAAATACATAGAATGTTAATATATTTCAAATAATATTAGATAATAGAAAGAGATTATTATGAGACAATTAAAATACAGCACAATCAGGATGATGTCTAAAGAAAAAAGTAACAATGTAGTCAGTGATAGTTTAAATCAGTATTATTGGAGTGAAGTGCTAATAAGGTTATCTTTTAAGCTGTTCTTAAAGGTGTTTATTGTCTTGCAGCCCCTAATACTTTGTGACAAGGAATTCCATTGACGCGAGGTGGATATTGTAAAAGATGATGAATAACAAGATGTTCTATGAAGAGGTATACTTAGCGTGCCACAGATAAGTGACCTGGTATTTACGTCGTGGTTAGAGTATAGATAGGAGGAACGAGACTAAAGGTAATTTGGCGTTGAAGTGTGCAGAATTCGAAAGAGTAAAGACAAAGTGTGTAAAGTTCTACGTTCTTTAAGTCGGAGCCACGAGAGACTTGCGAAGGACGGTGATATGTGATCATACCGTCGGATGTTGCACACGTATCTGACGCACATATTCTGAGCTCGCTGTAACTTGACTGACAATTCAGAACTTAGGTCACTTAACAAAACGTCACAATAATCGAAGTGCGGCGTTACTAGGGTTTGTACTAGGGTAAGTTTTAGTTGCTGGGACAAGAAGTTTCTCAAGCGACTCAAAGAGTGAATGGAGGAACAGATTTTTTTTTTATCGTTTCTTTAACTTGAAAATTCCAACTTAGATTATTATCAAAAAAGAAGCCAAGATTTTTTACGACAGATTAGGCTTTTTTTCTTTAAAAAATTTGTAATATTAACTGTCACCTTGACTGGGAGGTTAAATTTAATATCTGTGCAAGACATCTCTCGAGAACATATAGACCTCTGATGGAAAAAGCAGAACATAATTAATTAGAATATTAATATATAACCAATAAGCTGTAGTACACGAAAAGAATGGACAGGAAGATAAATCTTTATTAGGAGAAAAATTGTGAGTCGGAGAGAAATGTAGGCAACCAGGGAAAAGATAGTGAGATCGAAATAAGATGCACAAAAGTTAGGAGGTAGGCTAAATCTTTAGAGTGGATGAAGAAAAAATTATGGTGAAACTGATCGGGAAGAGAAAAAAGAATTGGTTGGATCACTGGCTTAAGAAGAAACTGCCTACTGAAGGATGCACCGGAAGGAATGATGAACGGAAGAAGAGTTCGGGGCAGAATAAGATATCAGATGATAGGCGACATTAAGATATATGGATCATATGAGGAGACTAACAAGTAAACATTCTCATGGGAGCGGATAAAAAAGTTATTTTTTCCTTCCACCATGTTAATAATATCAAAACAATTGCTTATACAAATTTTGACCTCTGGAGCGCAATTACGAAGGCAGTACACAATAAGTTCGCCTGAGGCCGTTTACAGAAAGTAAACACAATTCCATTGGAAAAATTTATTGGAACAGGTACAGCAATTGTTGAGCTATTTTTCAACATATTCCCCACTGGAATTGAGACATTTGTCATACCATGTGATCGATAGAGGGGTGCAGACGATTGTCACACATTGGTTCCTATTCCAGGCGGCAGACTAGTACGACACAGGGATAAAAAAGTTGATTCCACTGTATGAAAAATGTCTCATTTTCGGTGGGGAATATGTTAAAAATTAGCTCAACAAATGTTGTATCTGTGTCAATACATTTTATCTTTTTATAGAAGTGTTTTTTCTTTCTGTAAACGACCCCAGGTAAACCCATTTTTTACGGCCGTCGTAATTACGTCCAAAATTTGTATAAGTACTTGTTTTTGACGTTATTAACATGGTGGAAGAGAAAATTTACTTCTTTATCTGCACCCATGAGAATGTTTGTCTCGCACTATGGCGTCGTGGCCTAAGGCATCCTGCCTAGGACTCGCGTTACGGAATGCGGGCTGGTTCGAATCCTCATGGGGGAAGAAATTTTCTCATAAAATTTCGACCATTGTACGGGACCGGTGCCCACCCAGCATCGTGATGCACTTGGGGAGCTACGATAAGTAGCGAAATCCGGTTGCGAATACCAGCTATATCGGCTGGGGGATCATCGTGCTAACCACACGATACCTTCATTCTTGTTGGATGATCGTCCACCTCTGCTTCGGCATGTGGGCGTGAAGACAGCAGCTGACTGGTCGGTCTAGGCCCTTCACGGACTGTAGCGCCAAGGATTATTATCATGAGAATGTTTTCTTGTAAGAGGGAGGCTGAAAATAGGAAAGATTGGAGAATACTGGGTTTGCAGTGAAAGATCTGTCCTTGGGCAGAAAGCTATGAATGACTGAATATCTTTCAATCAGCAGTATGACCAGCGAATAGGGATTATAAAGAATGGACACTGAGCGATTTTTCCTGTGTTTTGTTTCTCCGTGCGCCAGCGGCTAGTTCCACTTTCAAGCGCTAGAGGTAGTGTAATCGAGCATACGCTAAGATAATAGAGTTGAGACACAGGATCCAAACATCGCCTACCTCATTTGCATAATCCAGTAACGCTTTGCTTCAAATAAATTCAAGTTAACAGCTTTTTCTTATTTCTCAGTGACAAACTAGTTGTAATAATAATATTTTATATTTCAGATATCATAAATTATATTGTAAAATAATATAATACATTATAAAATTAAGTATCGAATTCGTTTAATATTTGTATATAATATTATATAGGTATATGGTTTTACTTCTCGTAAGAGTTTTGTTTTTCCATTTTCAGCGCTATCAAATCATTACATATTTTAATTGTTGTTGGGGTCAACGTCTCAACTCTCATTATAAAGGAACTCTAGAGTCTAGATATTATAGTTAATGAAGGATTTGTTATTTTATGGATCCAATTTATTTTATTTGAGTACATAATGTACCTAGATGTATTAATTATATGTGTTATATTTCCGCTGTGTCGACTGCTAGCTGGTTTGATGTCAGCGCCAATTCTAGGGAGAAAGCTGAATGTGACGCTCTAGCTGGCTTGAAGGTCATTGAAATCGGTCCGGCTACATCAAAGGTACCGACGCGAAGTGTCCATTCTTTATAATCCCTATTCGCTGGTATGACTGTGTAGTATAAATATTGGTTTTTCACACCCAAGTACTTCACATTTTACGCTTGTTTTGTCCATGGCAGTACAAGAAACTTATACCACTCTTACGCTACAGGATTCTTCATTTCCCTCCCTCTCATTTTCATTTCCCCCATCTTCAGAAGAGCACGCTTTAAAGTTCAGTGAAACCGCGAAGGTGCAAGCAAAAGAGAACAAAAATTACACGAACAAGAAAGAAAGGAAACTGTAGGAACGAAAATGTGAGGGAATAAATTAGCACAACGAAAGGAGTCAAGGGTTAGAGGGGTGGGCGCAGGATGGAGATAAAGATGAAGAGGAACAAGAGGGGAGGAAAAAACAGAATCAAGAAACACTTGCCATCTCCCATTTCTATTTCTGTCTCATTTTGCGCGCTGCTTCCAAAAACGGAAATAAGATAAGGAGAAAAAGCAAGGAGCGGCGCTGTGATGAATAATTAAACGACCGGCTGGCTGCGTACAGATTGAGAAAGTCGAGAAGTTGGCGCCCCTGAATATTGCATCTTCAGGCCTGTAGCATCTGCACTCCCAACAAATGAACGTTCTACATTGCGTCATAATCACGTGTTTTCGTTTTATAACTGCATCGTTATACTGAAGATAAATTGCTCGTTATATCGAGGAATTGGAATTGAAGCCATGCCTCATTTCCTGAAAGGGTGGGCCGCTCAATAAATCTTCCATTTTTTTCCTCCTGCTATCATGTACACGTAAATTTCTACATAAAGCACTTCTGATAGTTATATGTACGGTTAGCGTCCCCCTGTAGGATTACAGACGAGAAAAAATTATGTATCTACTACTCCATCCATTATACACCGTGTCCCTTTCAAACCTCCCACATTTTAATTAATCATTGCTAACAAAGTATGCGGAATTATGAAATGAGACTGGTATTAAAAGAAAGAGAAACTCAAAGAATTGTTATTTCATTTGTTTGAACTAAATTCATCTGTCACATGTTGGACAACAATGGCATAAACAACATGGCGACTCCGCAGCAACGCGGACAAACTGTTTTCTGGTATGCAGGGACGAAATCTATAATTACTTACTTACTAACTTACTTACTGGCTTTTAAGGAACCCGGAGGTTCATTTCCGCCCTCACATAAGCCCGCCATTGGTCCCTATCCTGAGCAAGATTAATCCATTCTCTATCATCATATCCCACCTTCCTCAAATCCAATTTAATATTATCTTCCCATCTACGTCTCGGCCTCCCTAAAGGTCTTTTTTCCCTCCGGCCTCCCAACTAACACTCTATATGCATTTCTGGATTCGCCCATACGTGCTACATGCCCTGCCGATCTCAAACGTCTGGATTTTATGTTCCTAATTATGTCAGGTGAAGAATACAATGCGTGCAGTTCTGTGTTGTCTAACTTTCTCCATTCTCCTGTAACTTCATCCCTCTTAGCTCCAAATATTTTCCTAAGAACCTTATTCTCAAACACCCTTAATCTCTGTTCCTCTCTCAAAGTGAGAGTCCAAGTTTCACAACCATAAAGAACAACGGTAATAAAACTGTTTTATGAATTCTAACTTTCAGATTTTTTAACAGCAGACTGGATGATAAAAGCTTCTCAACCGAATAATAACAAGCATTTCTCATATTTATTCTGTGTTTAATTTCATTTATTTCCCGAGTATCATTTATTTTTGTTATTGTTGCTCCAAGATATTTGAACTTCTCCACCTCTTCAAAAGATAAATTTCCAATTTTTATATTTCCATTTCGTACAATATTCCCGTCACGAGAGATAATCATATATTTCAATAATTCATTACAGTGCAAAGAAATTACCGGAGAGAATATGGCGGAAATGCACCTGATGGGAAAACGATTAAGGCATGGTGTGAGAAGTTTCTGGCGACACGAAAATCGTCCACGCTATTGAAGTACGCCAAAGGGATAAATTATTCTTTATTAGATTTTCTATGGATATGGATAAAATTCACAATTCTACTCGCAGTAGTTACCGAATATGAGGGTGTTAAACATTTGGGAAAAAAACATTTCTTTCTGAGAAAACTATGAACTTTCCACCAATGTGGCACTACATTTTTCTCTTACATACAACATGAGTTATTCGCTCTGAATACTTGCAGGGTTGTTTCATTTCCATCCTTTACTTACTTACTTACTGGCGTTTAAGGCACCCGGAGGTTCATTGCCGCCTTCACATAAGCCCGCCATTGGTCCCTATCCTGAGCAAGATTAATCCATTTTCTATCATCATATCCCACCTCCCTCAAATCCATTTTAATATTATCTTCCCATCTACGTCTCGGCCTCCCTAAAGTTCTTTTTCCCTCCGGCCTCCCAACTAACACTCTATATGCATTTCTGGATTCGTCCATACGTGCTACGTGCCCTGCCCATCTCAAACATCTGGATTTAATGTTCCTAATTATGTCAGGTGAAGAATCTTTGCTGTGGTCGTGCCAGAGGATCAGTCCCATTCCGAGGCTTATTTGAAGGATTCGTAACAAGCTGTTTTCTACGGTGATGGGTTGTTAGCCCTTCGCCCAATCCCCAAGCTGGAGGACACCCTCATCGGCTGTCCGCGACTGCTTATTCAATATATTGACAGCTACACTCCATATCTGGAGGCCATCTCCTCGATCCACAACCTGAGGACGCGCCATGCCGTGGTGATAGGAACCCACAATACATGGTTCCATTCTGTATAATAATTAATTAATTTGAAGTGAAGTGCGGTTGTGTGTTTTTGATTCAGAGTAAATAGCTATTCTTACATATTTTGATAAAATTGGTTATTTCATGTGCATCATTCCCGCACAAATTGAATCGTAGATACTGAATATGAACAAAAACTGCCCAATACTTAATTAAGAGAAATCATTATACATACTGGCAGGAATACACAGAGACGGTATGCCTAATACTACTGATATGTCGTGTATTTTCGCCAAAATCTTGAAATAGCTCTTTTTTCAGCATGATAATCATTTCTGTTATATTTCGTTTAATGAGGATCTAAAAATAAAAAGGCGTTTTATGTGACAGGAACAAACTGAAGTGTTAAAATATTTCACATAACCATTTGAGTATTATGAAATTGACATTTTCTGGCCTTTTTATTACCTCTGATGCGCATAGAGTAAGCGACAGACTTTGGTGTGAAAACAACTTTCATGACAAAAAAAAAAAATCAAGACTCAGTCTCCTGCTGGAACTTCGGTGATAACACTTTCTTGGAAAGTTGTGATTGTGCGTCAGAAAATGCCTGACCTCACACGGGTAAAAATCAACTGTGTATCCAGTATCTACGTTTGCAGGTCTTGGTCCGTCCAACTTGTAGTTCCAATTTAGCAGCAAGTGATTTCCACCTTTTTATTCCATTAAAAGAAGAATTGGGAGGGACTAAAGTTTAGTTCAAATGAGGAGGTCATTAATGCGGCGCAAGAATGATTGCGCAAGAAATCGCCAGGTTTCTTTCGGGAAGGAATTAAGAAGTCATTAAGGGGTTGGAGTAAATGCGTAGAAGTCGGGAGAGATTGTGTAGAAAAATTACCTACATTTCAGTCCTGTACTTTATTGAAGGGCGTGACTTCTGAAATTTTTCTTTATTCCACTTTCTCTAAATTTTGATGCTCACCTCTAACTGAGGTTTTGGCTGATATGTAGACTACATCTAGGCCAGCGTTTCTCAAACTATGGTCCGCGGACCAACTGTGGTCCCCGAGGTCTACCCTTCAGGTCCTTCAAAAAGGACAGAAGAAAAAAGAATTCAAACGAATTGCGTACCACACTATAGCTGAAAATCTCAGAGTTTGGAAATGACACATGGCAATCACCTTTCACTTTTTCTCCCAGTACTGACATTTTATGAAATTTATTACCCTACCTATCTACCGACTTGCCAATCTACTCTCGGCAACGAAAGACGGATTTAAAGCACTGTGAACTTGGTGTTTCTCGCCATCTTTTCCCTGCACATCAGCTGATGACATGTGGCTAAGTACATTGGCATATCTTTCAGATGTATTCTCAAAACTAAACGAACTAAATCTCCCTCTACAAGGTAAATCTTTGACTGTCCTCAATGCTCATGAGAAAAAAGTGTTCGAGAAGGAACTTGGTTTGTAGTAGTAGTAGTAGTAGTAGTAGTAGTAGTAGTAGTAGTAGTAGTAGTAGTAGTAGTAGCAGTAGCAGTAGCAGTAGCAGTAGCAGCAGCAGCAATTTATTTATTTAACCTGGTAGAGATAAGGCCGTCAGGCCTTCTCTGCCCCTCTACCAGGAGATTCCAACTACAATATCAACAATAAAGTTACAATTAAGTTAGTATTAAATTTACAATTACAATTACAAATAATATTACAATTAGTATTAAATTTACAATTACAATAAAATCAAAGTACGAAAAGATTACCTGAACAATTAAAGCTAGATAATTTATCATAGAGAAACAAAGAATGTTTTATATTTACTGAATTACAAATTAAATCTAGAATAACTAAATTGTATAGTGATGAAATTACTGAATATTGAAATATTTTGTGATAGATTAAAGAAACTATTTACAAGTAATCAATTACTGACCAAGAGCCTAGTAAGTTTTCGTTTGAATTCAATTTTATTTCGACAGTCCCTGATGCTAGCAGGTAGCGAATTCCAGAGTCTTGGCAGGGCTATTGTGAAAGAAGATGAGTATGAGGAGGTGCGATGGGATGGTAATGTTAGTATTGTTTCATGACGAGAGCGTGTGTTCAGATTATGGTGGGAAGAAAGGTAAGTGAAGCGAGACGACAGGTTTGTGGATCACTTCCGTAAAACAGGATTTTTTCACTTTTTCCAACACTAGTCTTTTTTGGTTGAAAATGATTTCGTTATTGGAAAAGAATTATGCAGTGACATATGTTCGCATCTCGAAACTCTGAGGTCAAATTTTTAAATTAATTTTCCAAGTAAATATGACGAATTTTCATGGGTTCGTGATCACTTTCATTGCTATTGAAAATAAACTTTCATTGCGTGAAAGAGAACAGTTAATTGAACTTTTGAATGACACCGGACTTGAAATGAAATTTCAAGCGGAAGGTATGGTTAATTTCTGGACCTCATCACAAGTGAAAAGAGAATACAGTGAACTGTACAATGGTGCTTTAGAGACTATAATTCAGTATCTGTGTGAGAAAGGGTTTTCATCACTAACATTAATAAAAACAAAGTACCGAAATCGACTCGATGTATGTAACGATCTCAGACTTAAGCTTACCAGCATACGTCCAAACATAGAACAACTGTGCAAGAATCGGCAGGCTTATCCATCGCATTAATGTGAGTACCGACATTTATTTATTTTGTTCAGTTAATAAGTTAAGGTATGTATTAACGTTTGAAACGGCGTTTTTATGACTAAAATTTTCTTTGTAATAATGTTAGCTGCAAAATCCTAGTACAGAGCATTGTACGCATAAACAGCAATAACTCAGTGAAAGAAATTTCAAAATTGAGTAATTTTTAGAAAATATATGGCATTTTGAAGAAATAGAGTAATTTTTAACTAATTATTTTATTTTTAAGGAATCAAAAAGTGAAATTGAAGTTTCTGATATATGGTTATGTTAGTCTACTTTCATATGTTGTCTGATAAATATCTTAAAAAGGTTGGTTACAAAAATGTAGATTTTCCTCCAAAACGTTAATACATACCTTAAACATCATCCAAACTCTAATAGCCTTGATTTATTAAAAAAAAACTAAAATAATTTTTCTGTTAACATTAACTTAATTATTTAATACTAATATAAAATTAAATCACTTAAATTAAGTTTAATTAATTAATTCCCTTTTAAATTATAAATATACTGGTATTAAAATATGCTACAAAAATGATAAATTAGATTTCGAAGGGAACAAGAGTAAGGTGGTCCGCGGAACTGTTCTGACTTAAAAAAGTGGTCCCCGCTTCAAAAAAGTTTGAGAACGCTGATCTAGGCCTATTATCAGGCAGTACATCTCATTTGACGATATGTGTCAGAGAAAGAACAGTTGTTTATATGCGTCTGAAGTCTGATTAGTGTAATATGTAGCTAATCGGCGCTATATGCAATGGAGAGAGAAAGGAACTGGCGACCCTACCCCAGTATCTTCTGGTCTAGTTGCCTCATACGTGGTGCCTTGTTCGTATCACTTGTGAAATTCAGACCTGTTTTCGGACAGTTGACAAAGCAACACAATTCTGATGCTACCAAAAATCATCTACAGTTTTTCGCCCCGCCTCAGATTGGAGGTGATGAGACCTATAATAAATTTAGATGAAATTAGTTTTGCTTTCATATGTTCCTTTAGTTGAATTTGTTTTTGTCAACTGAGCCTGAAATGTCTTCTACAGTGCACCGTTTGAAATTTCAGCGAGAAGCTTCTCTCTCTAAGAGGAACAGAGTATAAATAGATTATTTCAGTGAATTCAGAAACTGCAAGTTAATACCACAAAAATGATGCGACTACGGTATTCTTGAATCAATCTTCATCACTAGAATGTATTTTCAACAGTCTCCGAGCTCAAGTTTTAAATCATTAATAGAAAATCAACTACAGCACAAGATGCAAATATCCCCTCATAGTATCTGTGTCACGCGTCAGCATGACGTCACGCCAATATAGTCTATAAACAACTCAGCTTATCTACGTACAACCTGGGACAGAAAACGGCCCCTAGTAATTACCAACCACACCAAAACCAGGACATCAATTACAATATATATAATCTTGAATGAAAAGTAATTGTGGATTACATATTTAAAAAACTGAACTTAACTAGGTTACAAGGAGGAGGGAGGATAACAAAGAACGTTAACGTGTTGTAGGTATGCGGTAGTAAGCAATAAACAGTCCCTCCTGTTACTAGGTTACAAGGAGGAGGGATGATAACAAAGAAAAGTTAACGTGTTGTAGGTATGCGGTAGTAAGCAATACAACAGTCCCTCCTGTTACTAGGTTACAAGGAGGAGGGAGGATAACAAAGAAAAGTTAACGTGTTGTAGGTATGCGGTAGTAAGCAATACAACAGTCCCTCCTGTTACTGTTACTAGGTTACAAGGAGGAGGGATGATAACAAAGAAAAGTTAACGTGTTGTAGGTATGCGGTAGTAACGAATACAACAGTCCCGCCTGTTACTGATCGGCAGGGGTAGTTTTTATGGAGATTAGTTTTATCATTTGTGTTTTTGAATATTAGTGTTGGCGGAGATTAATGGAAATTTTGGAAAATACAATTATTTTGGAATTGGAGTATTAACTCAATATGAATATTATTTTCCAAATAATTAACATTAAAAGTTCGTTGGATTTTGGTAAAGTTACTTTATGGACAATAGATAATAATATTTGTTGGATTGAGACTGTATTTAACATACATTCATTAAAAACGAAAAAAAAAAAAACTTGCAGCTTCAAATTAACACTTTCAAATTGTTAATGAATGTTGAATTGTCCGTCTTTTGAGTTCACTCGTGTAACCAGAACACCTGGAATGACATGTAATGTAGCTTATTTGGAGATATAACAAATTCAAGTAAAAAAAAAAAAAAAAAACCGAAACAAACTCAGAATATGGAATTCGCTATAAAGCGACGTAATAGTAATAATTCGCGAATATATTCATATTTCGCTGTTAGAACTCTATTTCGCGATTTGTCGCGGTTGTTTTATCTACATATTATTAATCAGAAACACTTAATTCGTAAAGATTAGTAAAAATCTATTGTACATCTATTACGTCGTGATTTTCGCGATCTTCATAAATACCCGGCCCTGCTGATAGAGAGGATTCGCCCTAACGTTTAAACTCAACGGCGGGAAAATTTCTTTTGTATAAAACAGAATATAGTAGAAACAGGAAAAGAGGTATGCAAGGTTTCTTTTACCGATTATCTGTGTATATGCGTCATCAATTACATGTGAAATCGTCGACCAAGACTTCCAAAGAATTTTACTTATTACTTTTGTTGCAGAATATTACTTTCAACACAATCTTGTACACTTAGTTACTATGAGCTGTAGTTGTGCTTTATGTAAATAATTGAGCAGAAGATTATCCCTATCGATAGGATAATTAATCTTCCGAGTGTCTGTAAAACTTTTCCAAATTGCCTACAATCCGTAGCTCGCTTCCACATCTAGAAAGTAGAATTCTTGTTACCAGAAAATTGAATTTAAATCGGAAAACCAATTTACACATCAAAGGAAATAGGGGGAAAAAATGAGACGTCAAACAAAAGCTGTAGTACAAAGCAGAGAGTTTTCAGCAGCAGAGGTACAAACTTGACAGAACAATCGTAGTATAGGGGCTAATACTCCAGGGTGATAAATTCTAGACGTTGACGAAACAAAACAGAAACAGATCTGCATGCTGTATCAACGTCTCCTATGAGATGTCACCAGCTACAGCATTCGATGTTCTCTTTTATGTTTAGTAAATCTTTTCAATACGTATGTGATGTTTTCACATTTGTGCAAAACACGGTTAGATTATCTATGTTTAAAGGATATTTCGTACACAGTTAAGCACTTGCATCTAAATTGATACTGTATTCAATTCAGTCATACAATTCAACTAAAACTGGAATCCCTCTTTAACTTTTGCCCTCTTTCAGAAAAAAATCTATTCAAATGAATTTACAGCTATTGGGTCGTATTCAAAGACGTTCTTAGCGCGGGCTTCCGGTCGATGATCAGAGAACTAACGTTTTTCGTACTCATAAACCAGTGTTAGCGATGTGATATGATATGAATTCTGTACAAGTAACCAGTCGATAGCCGGGGCTAGTTTAGCACGCTCGTAGCGCGGGCTAGAGAAATGTCTATGAATACAACCCATAAAGTTTACTGTTTACATTTTTTATTGTATTAAGTCGTCTTATATGTAGACTTCGAAGTTGAGGCACATTACTCTGAAGTTAAGTACACACAGAATAATACAGTGTTTACAAAGCCGCTGGAAAGGTAGTCCTCTTGCCTCATACACATATCATGTCAGTTAGTTGGGGCTTTTGCAATACAGGCTGAACAAGAAGAAAAATTAAACGTTCCCCTAAAGGAAAAACGTAATATTATTTCGGAATATGTATTATATGTCTTTATTGTGTTAAATTCTATCGACCTGGTTAACATGTTTCAGTCTGTTATTGACCTCCTTCAGAACTGGTTGTTGCTGGTCTTGGCGCTTTTTTTTTCTTTCCTGCGGGGGTGTGTTTGTGTAGTGTAATGTGGAGTCAAAGAGTGTGTGTGTTCTGAAATTGAGTTGTGTGCTGAGAAGTTGTGTAATCAAGATGTAAATATTATGTTGGTCAGAATTTTTTAATTTTATGTTTTATTTAGCGACGCTCGCAACTGCCGAGGTTATATCAGCGTCGCCGGATGTGCCGGAATTTTGTCCCACAGGAGTTCTTTTACATGCCACTAAATCTACTGACATGAGCCTGTCGCTTTAAGCATACTTAAATGCCATCGACCTGAGCCGAGATCGAACCCCCAACCTTGGGCACAGAAGGCCAGCGCTATACCGTCTGTGCCACCCAGGGCGACTGTTGGTCAGAATACATTGTATTTTCGTCTCTAGGGTGTAGAAATGTAATATTTTTCTTACGCCAATATCAGTTATAAGGGCAAAACTGTATTTTACAAAGGTACTGTCTAACAATTTTTATAATAATAATAATAATAATAATAATAATAATAATAGCAGTAACAGTAGTGGTAGTGATGGTAGAAGTAGTTACAATAATAATAGCTACACTTTATTATTAGAATATCAGAACACACGTCATTTGTAATATCACATAAATTACGGAAGCAAAGGAAACGAAGCGACATAAATAGGCCTACAGTAATTATAAAATACAGGTCACAAAAATAGACTTGTCTGAAATTTATAATGAGATTACAATAAAAGAAGCAACATTTAGATCAAGCATTTAGAAAATAATATGTAAATCTAACCTCTCTATGAGTAAAATCGTGTTCGGGTGGATAATTGAGCATAGATTACGAAGGAACGAAGATAATGTTATACTTAATACGAAAATAATTCAAGTAATGCATTTAGTAAGAATTTAATATTAGTAAGAGGACATAATGAAAGTTTTGTAGGTTAATTTGATAACAAAATAGAGTAAACTGAGAATCAGATGAATTAAAATGAAGTACCGGTATCACAGATTAATAATATTTATTTAAAATGTAGACTACGTGCAGTATGTTAAATATAATAATTAATTAATGTCCCATTTTCAAGGCGTTGAATAATATTTACTTTGTCAGAAATGCTCACACATGAACGTGTTTGTAACATGATGCCTTATCGGTAGCCGAGGGCTTGGATTTTCATCATAACAACAGACCACGTTGTACTGTTATGCTGCTTTCTTTAGGCTCAAACGCATTCTACTAAATCGACGGAGCAGTGTATTCCCAGAATTGTTTTTCCTTGTAAATTGGCCGTGATATCATTTCTGTATTTACTCAGCTATGCTCTATAACGGACAATTTGTATTTTTGCGATGTCAAAGCGACTGAAATGTTGAGAAATAGTTCATGCAAAGAAATAATAATCGAAATTACGAAAGGTAGTTTAGACAAGCTATATTTAAGGACAATTGTACATTGTAGACTGGTTGTACATTTACACTGATGGATCTCTCATGGATCAAAATGAAGGAGCTGGAGCAGGAGCTACTTGCCAATACTTTTCTCTTTATAAAAATGTTGGCAAGTACACAACAAATTTTGATGGCGAAGTTGAAGCCATTTACACATCACTTCAAAATGTATTTGTTTGGCTAAACCAGTGCAAAAACATAGTCATCCTGTCTGACTCCAAAGCTGCAATCCAGTCCATCAGCTCAACTACATCCCCTAAAATGGAAAAAGTAAAAGAAATTCATTGCATGGTAAAACAAATTCAAATGCTAAATAAAAAAGTGGTCTTCCAATGGATCCCGGCCCACTGCGGACTGAACGGTAACGAGAAAGCAGATATGTTAGCAAAGAAAGGAACTTATATCAACTTAAAAACAAATTTCAAGTTCCCATATGAATCAATAAAGCGAGTCATAAAAAGAATAAGTTACAGCGATTGCCTCAGTAAACACCTCCATCGTATTGGAGTACTGAATTCACCTAAATGCTTACTGTGCACCAACGAAGAGGACATGGAGATGGAGCACCTGGCTAATTGTGAAACTCTTAGGACATTTGTGGACCTTCCATCAAAATATTGGGAAGCAAGAAGGATGATGACTTCATTGTTAAATCCAGAGCATTAGATACACACACACACACACACACACACACACACACACACACACACACACACACACATTGTAGGCCGTCATTTGTCGGTTAAGCATTCTCAGTAGTCTTTCATCGATGTACTTTTCACACACATTTGTAAAGGCAATACGAATGTAGCATTCTTTAAAGGAAAGCTACACACCTGTGTATTTATGCGTGGATAGCAAGCAGGCCTATACCACGAACGCCGTTTAATTACAGTTACCACACAATATCGCTGTACTTTTCTGTATTGCGTATAATAAAGGACTAAAAAGCCATTTTAACTACGGGGTTCATTCAATTGTCGGAAGCCTGCTTTTCAAGGAAAGAACAAATTGCATTGTGTCGGTATCACGGGCTCTTGATTAAACACGTTCAGTCAAATCGAATTGCCTCTTAAAACAGTTGAGGAGCGGGCGCCGCAATAGAGTAACCAGGGGTTTGCAAAATGTGTTTCATGCACTTCGGAATCACTATCATCAATTAATTACTTACTTACTGGTTTTAAGGAACCCGAAAGTTCATTGCCGCCCTCACATAAGCCCGCCATAGGTTCCTATCCTGAGCAAGATCAATCCAGTCTCTATCATCATATCCCACCTCCCTCAAATCCATTTTAATATTATCTTCCTATCTACGTCTTGGCCTCCCCAAAGGTCTTTTTCCCTCCGGCCTCCCAACTAACATTCTATATGCATTTCTGGATTCGCCCATATGTATTACATGTCCTGCCCATCTCAAACGTCTGGATTTAATGTTCGGTTCCTAATTATGTCAGGTGAAGGATGGAATGCGTGCAGTTGTGTGTTGTGTAACTTTCTCCATTCTCCTGTAACTTCATCCCTTTTAGCCCCAAATATTTTCCTAAGCACCTTATTCTCAAACACCCTTAACCTATGTTCCTCTCTCAAAGTGAGAGTCCAAGTTTCACAATCATAAAGAACAACCGGTAATATAACTGTTTTATAAATTCTAACTTTCAGATTTTTTGACAGCAGACTGGATGATAAAAGCTTCTCAACCGAATAATAACAGGCATTTCCCATATTTATTCTGTGTTTAATTTCCTCCCGAGTGTCATTTATATTTGTTACTGTTGCTCCAAGATATTTGAACTTCTTCACCTTTTCAAAAGATAAATTTCCAATTTTTATATTTCCATTTCGTACAATATTCCCGTCACGAGTCATCATATACTTTGTCTTTTCGGGATTTACTTCCAAACCTATCTCTTTACTTGCTTTCAGTACTATTCCCGTGTTTTCCCTAATCGTATGTGGATTTTCTCCTAATATATTGTGAATTTTATTAGTAACAACAATGTAATTTATTCCTCACAACAATAATTCCTTTCTACAATTCGCCTTAAACGCTCTCGGCAACAATTGGAATTTTCACTCAACACAGTATTCGTTATAACACTCCACTGACGAAAATGACAATTTACTTGGACTAGTACGAACAACAATGAACTGTTAATCTTAACTAATATTTACAAAGCACTATTTACAAATCAGAACTATCAGTTCTCAGTTCACAGTTCTTCTATCTCAGTCACTCGAGTTCACAGTATCTCGAACCACAGACCTTCAGAGACAGTTCACTGTACTCGAACTCAGGTCCCTCCAACTGCGGTCCACTGCACTCGAACTCAGGTCCCTCCAACTGAGGTCCACTAACGCGAATTCAGGCCTTCGGATGCTGACGCAGATGCGGACGCACACTCGAGTCGAACTCCGGCACACAAGTCTGGCTTGCTTGCTCTGGCTTACTCACTGATTGAATAACTGAAAACTGCTGTCGTTCCTTCGCGACCGTAATTTATAACCACAGCGACGTAGCCTCGAAAGTTCCACGCGTCTCTAGAGATGGCACTCCAGAGAAATCCAGAGCCCTCTCCTCTCTACCAGCACCAGATGCGCGCGCAAACTCGTCGCGTTGACGTAATACACCCTCTCTCTTCTCTCCACCGCGCGACGTCACTCAATGTTCCGTGGAGCCTGTGCGATCTGCTTTCTTGCGGGACGCTGGTCGTGAGTTCGAATCTCACGTCGCTGTCACAATATGTTCTCTTCTGTATTATTATATAAATTTGTAGGCCTATTGGACCATGTTATAGCATTTTCCGATGCATTTGAAATGTGAAAATTTGAAGTTTGAAATAAATAAACAATTTAAAGATAATTTCGAATAATTTCAAGGGAAAAATTGTTCCGGAGCCGGGTATCGATCCCGGGACCTCTAGTTGAACGTAGCAGCGCTCTACCACTGAGCTACCCAGGAACTCCACCCGACACCGTCTCAACTTTTCCCTTTATATCCACACAACTCGCGTGGGCTGACGATACGCCAGAGACCCACAACGAGTGCACACAATCTCTGTGTGACTTGGAATTGTGGTTTTCTGTTAACGTACATAATTTCCCTTGAAATTATTCAAATCTGCTTTACAGGGAGCTTCACCTGAAAGACTAGATTTGCATAATACATACGTTACTGTGTACGTTAACAGAAAACCACAATTAACAAGTCACACAGAGATTGTGTGCACTCGTTTTGGGTCTCTGGCGTTTCGTCAGCCCACGCGAGTTGTGTGGATATAAAGGGAAAAGTTGAGACGGTGTCGGGTGGAGTTCCCAGGTAGCTCAGTGGTAGAGCGCTGGTACGTTCAACCAGAGGTCCCGGGATCGATACCCGGCCCCGGAAATTTTTCCCTTGAAATTATTCAAATCTGCTTTACAGGGAGCTTCACCTGAAAGACTAGATTTGCATAATTTAAAGATACGTTTTTATCAAATTACTGTAAATCAAAATGTAAAGTATTCAATGAATTAATCACGCAAATTGTTTGGTTTTTAACATTCTACATTACGCTGTAACCTGTTTAACTCTAAATTTAATGACATGAAACTTATTAATTTAACATTCACCGTATCTGTTTGTTTCTTTGTTTTTTTTACGTAATTTCAAAATAGTAAAAAATGTAGGCCTACATTCTTATAAAACGAAACTATTTCCATTAAAGATTCCTTTACATTTCATGTCAACTCAAAATAACATTATTACGCATACACATTCTCTAACTCAATCTTCATTTATTACCTTTGAAGAAATTAAAATAAATTAATTTAGAAAATAGATTAAGTTTACAGTAATGTTAAATAATGTGTTAAGTGTTACGTATGTACTTACAGTAATTTGATCGAAACGTATCTGATGAGACGTTTTTGTTTACATTCTCCTCTCGCAAGTCTTGCGGAATGGATGATTGGAGTTACACTCACACCCTCAAGAAACAGAGCTACTGCTTGAAGCGTTGCAACACGTTACATTTCGTATTCTCATTGGACGTATCAAAAAACTTGTTTGACAAAACTTGTTCGCAATGATTTCATCTATTACCTCTGTGAATTAATGTAATAGGTTCCCTTCCACCCTGTAGGCCTATATGTAATGTTTGTTAAAGTCCGATAGGTGGCCCAGGTGACATTCGAGAATCCGACACTGATAAGTGGGCCATCCTTCCTCAGCCCCTAATAGAGCCAGATCCTATCAGCAGATAAGTAGGATGAGAAACTCCCGGGATCTTGAGCCCCAAGCTCTTCTTGAATCAGCGATGGAAAGCTGTCTATTTTTACTATTGCAGATGACAGATAAAATGAGGGGGAGGTGGGGAGTGATTATTGTATTTATATATTTATTTATACTGTAAGTGGGAAAGCATCCGGTGGCAGTGGTATACACAATATAAACAATACACAATAAAATCATAAACAATACACAATAAAATTATACAATACGCAATACAATTATACAATACGTAATACAATAAGAATACACAATACAATTTAACACAGTTATTACAATTAATAATAAAACATAAAATATCTAATTTTACAACACAACCTACATATGTATAGGCCCTACATAAGTTTCAATAGTCTTTAACTTCACTCTCATCTCACTCACTGTAGTGGCACTATGATGCATTTCACTGACACTATAATACATTTCACTGACACTATAGAACACATTTCATTGACGCTGTAAATTATCACTGATCGGAACTATTCCCTGCAGTCCACACCTGTGGAGTAACGGTCAGCGCGTCTGGCTGCGAAACCAGGTGGCCCGGGTTCGATTCCCGGTTGGGGCAAGTTACCTGGTTGAGGTTTTTTCCGGGGTTTTCCCTCAACCCAATACGAGCAAATGCTGGGTAACTTTCGGTGCTGCACCCCGGACTCATTTCACCGGCATTATCACCTTCATTTCATACAGACGCTAAATAACCTAGATGTTGTTACAGCGTCGTAAAATAACCCAATAAAAATATTCACTGCACTGTAAAACCATAACTTCCCTGACTCACCACGCTTCACTGATACAACAGCTCACATAAGACAAATAATTACACCCTGATGCATACTTATAAACAGAACTACATGTAAGCTAGTCTAAGGCCCTCTTACACGCTATTTTTAAATAATTTACAATTCAAACCAAGGGAGTAACTCGTCAGGCTAAATAAATACATGTCGCCTTAAAACATTAAATGTTAAATGTCACCTTAATTTTAATTTGTACTTTATACACAACTTTTTAAGTTATTTTTGAATCTCCTTAAGGAAGGACAGCCCTCAAAGACCGCTGCAGGTAGATCATTCCAATCATTTAAAGTTCTATTCAAAAATGAGAATATACCTACATCCGTTTTCTGTTTCCTACCAATGGGATGATGGGATGATAGGAACCCCGAGAAAATCGCTGTACAATTTCTGTTTTGTCCACTACAAATTCCATTACGGCCTGGCCAGTGACGTAGGAGAAGAGATAAAGCGTACCTCGGACCAAATGATGCAATTACATACAGTACATTGTTCACACCGTGAATGATTCGAGCTGCAGTTCTGCGCACCTGTGCAGTGTCTCCTGGTAATAATTATATTCAAAGCACCCGTTGCATATAATCATAATTTTGTAAGCAGTCAGTTTAGCCTACGGGAGAAACATGAATACAATATTCACATTTGCAGGATATTCCATGTGATTCCTCATCTACTTATTGCAGCAGAAATAACCCGATTGGTTTCGATAAACCAGGCATGTCAGAAATCAGACTCTAAATGTGCAGTTATGTACGCGGATCGCCGGTCTGTGCAGGTTGCATCAATCAAGCGTTGCTCTTACCCATTCTTAGCTGGAGGAGTTTACAATAATCTATTCTGCGCTTCTAAGGTTGGATTAAATAGACATTTGGACATTATAAACATAGTTAGCAGAACGAAAAAAACACAGTTATTATCAGTGTCTATATTTGACAATTGTTACTTACTTACTTATTTACAAATGGCTTTTAAGGAACCCGAAGGTTCATTGCCGCCCGCCATCGGTCCCTATCCTGTGCAAGATTAATCCAGTCTCTATCATCATATCCCACCTCCCTCAAATCCATTTTAATATTATCCTCCCATCTACGTCTCGGCTTCCCTAAAGGTCTTCTTCCCTCCGGTCTCCCAACTAACACTCTATATGCATTTCTGGATTCACCCATACGTGCTACATGCCCTGCCCATCTCAAACGTCTGGATTTAATGTTCCTAATTATGTCAGGTGAAGAATACAATGCGTGCAGTTCTGCGTTGTGTAACTTTCTCCATTCTCCTGTAACTTCATCCCGCTTAGCCCCAAATATTTTCCTAAGCACCTTATTCTTAACCTATGTTCCTCTCTCAGAGTGAGAGTCCAAGTTTCACAACCATACAGAACAACCGGTAATATAACTGTTTTATAAATTCTAACTTTCAGATTTTTTGACAGCAGACTGGATGACAAAAGCTTCTCAACCGAATAATAACACGCATTTCCCATATTTATTCTGCGTTTAATTTCCTCCCGAGTGTCGTTTATATTTGTTGCTGTTGCTCCAAGATATTTGAATTTTTCCACCTCTTCGAAGGATAAATCTCCAATTTTTATATTTCCATTTCGTACAATATTCTGGTCACGAGACATAATCATATACTTTGTCTTTTCGGGATTTACTTCCAAACCGATCGCTTTACTTGCTCCAAGTAAAATGTTGAACCAGTGATACGAAATGAAGCCTCCCACCGCAAAATTGTATTCCGAGTTGGAATCCTAGCGTGACATCCTATGTCGAAATGAGTCCTGAGTGGCGATCACAGACTCTTCATTTTTCAAAAATGTCTCTACGATGAAAGCACGTTGTACACCAGACCAACACCATGTTCTCAACTGAAACTGCATTCTATGGCTGACCCAACAGTCGTGGTCCCCCTCACTATATCTCTCTCCTCGTTGCGTATCGATAGTTTGAAATCCATCCGTTCTTTCTGACGCACCCTTTATATGAGATAGCTCATCTATATAAAATATGTATATTTTAGATATGAAAAACGTGAGGGACAGTTTTTTTCAGTTTTCTGAAAAATTAATATTTTGGACTTGTCCGGTTTTTGTTATAAACCCTTCAATCTATCTCATTTTTTATTTATTTTATTTATTTATTTAATAATAACATATACATAAAAACGTTACATTAAAATACCCCAAAAGAGCAAAGCTCGTGTTCGGGGACAGTTCCGTTACATAGATATACATACTTTGTAAACAAAATACTTAAGAAAAAAGGTCACACAAAGATGATAATAAATTTAGTAAATAATAATACTAGTAGTAACTGAGTGAAAAAATAGACGATGTTGAGATTGGTTGAATATGGTGTTTACGGATACACAGTCTTTTCAATAACCACTCTAACAGGTTGAGTCCCGCAGGAGTTCTTTTACATGCTACTAAATCTACTGACATGAGCCTGTCGCTTTAAGCATACTTAAATGCCATCGACCTGAGCCGGGATCGAACCCCCAACCTTGGGCACAGAAGGCCAGCGCTATATTGTCTGTGCCACCCAGGGCGACTGTGGTCAGAATACATTGTATTTTCGTCTCTAGGGTGTAGAAATGTAATATTTTTCTTACGCCAGTACCAGTTACAAGGGCAAAACTGTATTTTACAAATATATTTTCTAACAATTTTATAATAATAATAATAATAATAATAATAATAATAATAATAATACAGTAATCGGTAATTAGCAATAACTACAGGTTCACTTATGATGAATGGATTGATGGATGAGTGAGTGAGTAAATCAAATCTCAATCCGAAAAAAAAACCTAACATATTCTTCAATTAACCACTCCAGAAAAATCCCAACCAGATAACTTCTCCTAAGCAGGATTTGAACCCGGGCCCACTGGTTTCACGGTCAGATGCGCTGATCGTTACTCCACAGCGGTGGACAAGGTTTGACTCACTTAACTGTCACTCACCACGAACATTGAAAGTATTAAACAAATAACAAAGAAATTGAGATAATTTGTAGAAACAAAAGCCACCCTAAATAAGGGTTCGAAAGATCGGCCTACTAATCAATTCATAAAGAATAATAAGTAAACAAAACAATTTTGTGACACTTGGAAAGAAAAAGAAAAAACATTAAGATAAGAAAACGTAGGAAATCATTTACAATAAAAATTTTGTTGGGTACAAATGATTACTAATTATAGCTGAGGATGATTTTAACACGTGAGATCGTATGGCATCAATCGTTGCATCAGAAATTTTATATTGTTTAAGTTGATTTAAAGTTTCACGTGGGATCGTGCCACGGGCACCGAACATGAGCCCAAAAACTGTCCAATGTGTAATGTGATATTGTGCTCCAAGATGCTGACAACAAGGCTCATATATGACTTGTTTTTCACGACACACCTCTTGTGACTGTTGCTCATGCATCTCAGAACGGATTGTGGGATCAAGAATGACACCCTTATCCTTCTGCCGATCAATTATGTTGATATCAGCCCGTCTAGTAGAGCCATCAGAAGAGACGCAAACAAACCTCCTCATAAACCTCATAGGAAGCATTCTGACGGATTGAAGCTGCGATGAGAGAACGAACCGTATTATGTCTGTTGATTCGGAGCAATTCTCCATGATGGCAGAAACCCAAGACGTGAGGAAGCGTTTCTTGCTCGATACATCTTCAGCAATATCCTTATTATCTGCCCCATTTTCAAGGCGTAGATTAATATTTACTTTGTCAGAAATATAATAATAATACTAGTAGTAACTGAGTGAAAAAATTGACGATGTTGAGATTGGTTGAATATGGTGTTTACGGATACACATTCTTTGAATAACCACTCTAACAGGTTGCGTTCGACAAACGACGGACACGAGTTTGTTTTCCGCTTCGCAGAGACGGGTTGCTATGCCACAATCTCTACAGGCCTACAAAATTGAATTCCCAAGTACAGCCGATGGGTAATCTAGCAGCGTGTAATACAATGTAATGGATGTGGACTATTTAATACATAGTGTGTTCACGCTGACTACATCAGGTTGGATGTGTTCAATTTAATTTTCTTCGCTAGTGATCGAGCGAACAGCCTCTTATGTTCTTAGCAGCTTCAGTTATTTAAGGTAATTTTCTCCCCAACACGGCGAAACCTGTCGGAATTGCGAGTTGAACGCTCAACACAAGTTCTTGTCATAAATCCATAACACTGCAGCCGCCATTACCATCATCAACTTCCGAATCTACAAGATGACTTTAATGATGATAGAACTAATCTAAAATTATTATTTATCACCAGTGGCGTAGCGTCAGTGTAAGCTAAAAAGCTAAGCTTCCCCAATTAGTAATAATTTCATAATAAACGTGCAGTTTATGAACAAAATTATTTATTAACTAGCCGTACCCGTGCGCTCCGCTGCACCCGTTAGAAATAAATATAAAGTAATTACATAATTAAAATAGGACATTTGATCCAGGGAACATTCGTGTTTGGTAGAAGGATAAATCGTTTAATATGTTACTTAATTTAAATTGCATCTAAATAATTAAAATGCGATCATTTTGGTCCAGAGACACTCATTTGGTGCAATGACAATTCCTTTAACATGATTCTAATTTTTATTACATGCAACCATAGCTTAATGAAGATTGACATAATATAGATTTAATGTATATATTTCATTTTACTTGTTATAGGTTTCCATTGAATTATGGTAATAACTTAATTTTAACCCTTGTTTTCTACTTATTCAGTAAATGGTGCTTGGCCCACTATGGTTCTGAACCCTTCAAAGAACTTAAATTATATTATATAATATTACATATTATATTATATTATATCACATTATATTATATTATATTATATTATATTATATATTATATTATATTATATTATATTATATTATATTATATTATATTATATTATATTATATTATATTATATTATATTATATTATATTATATTATATTATATTATATTATATTATATTATATTATATTATATTATATTAGAAGTTACTGTAATAACATTATAGTATTATGTCCATCTAGAGAAACTACACTTTCCAATGGTGAAATAATAATTAATTATACAAATCGGTTAATGTAGCTTCCGATATTACTTCATACAAACACAGAAACATTCTCTCTAGGCTATCTTTCATAGCTTTCGATTGTTGCTGTCCAAGGCTCCTTATAGACGAAGTCATTTGTATTTTAATTCATTACACGGCCTTAGATGGCAGTTATTTTAATTTTAAAACTCATTTATCTCATTAAATATCAGTCCTATCAAAATTTTTCAAGGAATAAAACTTATCGAAAATTATTTTTAAAGAAACTTTTGTTATGTAACATTTTTCACAAAAATCAATAATAAGCGAGATATTTCGATTTAATTCAGGCCCCCTTATAATCCCCCATTTTAAATAATGCATTTTGCATGCCATATAGCCTAAAATCTAAGTTACAACGACCTTAATTTATATTACAATTTTCATCGAAATTCGTTCAGCCATTATCGTGTGAAAAGGTAACAAACATACAGACAGACAGACAGACAGACAAATAAAAATTTCAAAAAAGCGATTTTCGGTTTCAGGGTGGTTAATTATATATGTTAGGACGAATTATTTTTGGAAAATCGAAAATTACCAGAAAAATTTCGGCTACAGATTTATTATTAGTATAGATTTTAATAGAATTTATATTTCTGCGTTAAATATTGTGATGCGGCAGGTCAAGATGATTCGTGATGCAGCAGTAAACAAGAAGCCTGCACACACCAGCTTCCAAGCAGACAGGTTTCTTTCACTCATTCTTCTGTGTAATCCACCCCGCAGATTTTCCATCCCTTTCTAACTAAACTACCCTGGTCGCAAGGCTCGCAAGAAGTTAGCTTTTACATTGAAAATAATTTAGTTTCCGAGTTATCCCTTTCGTGAGTTGTGTTCAGTTGAAGCGTTAGTGTGCACTGTGGCTGATGTAATAAATAATGAGTGAAATAACAGTTCCTGACACCAATTTACTTGAATTTTTAGGACAATTCTATTATCAAGACTGACTTACGAACGAAAGTGCGATTTAAAAAACAAATGACCGTGTCTATTTGTTAGAGATATGAAATCATATTTTACTATGTACCATGTGAGGTCATGCCTTATTGGTGTTACTGACGAGGTTCCAACCAATCTTCGGACTGCTGACTTGACATTGGCTACTGTTTATTTTAAGACTATATTTTTGTAATACGTTTTCTCATATGTACATGAAAGACAACTTGAGTTAGCTTCCCCTGCTCAAAACTTCATGCTACGCCACTGCTTATCACTTAGTAATACATAATATTTCATGTAATGAATTAACAAATAATTATTGTAATTGCCCACATCTAATACCTTCCACACAAGTCAAATATTTAGCAATTATTATAGACCAGAATTTACGTTGGGATAAACAAATTGATTTCATCTGTACAAGTATAAGAAAGACAATTTATAAATTCATAATGCTTCGAAATTTTATCACTAAGGAGGCAGTGAGAATAATATTTTTAGCTTTGGTACAATCATTAATACAATATGGTATAATAAATTGTGGTGGAGTAGCATCATCTGTACTTAATCCATTAATTTTAGTACACAGAAGATTAATAAAAATTTGTCTAACCAAAAATATGGATTACCCAACAAATTTAATTTATACAGATTTTAAAGTATTAACGATTGAAGAAATTTATAAATATAGTTTACTAACTTACTACCACAGAAATCAAATAAAACATAAATCTAATCGACATGAATATCTTACTCGAAGACAAAAGTCTACTTTCCCATTAGTTGAGCCTAATGTCATAAAATAACAACGGGCATTTCCCATATTTATTCTGCGTTTAATTTCTCCCGAGCGTCATTTACATTTGTTACTGTTGCTCCAAGATATTTGAACTTTTACACCTCTTCGAAGGATAGATCTCCAATTTTTATGTTTCCATTTCGTACAATATTCTGGTCACGAGATATAACCAAACCTATCTCTTTACTTGCTTCAAGTAAAATTCCCGTGTTTTCCCTAATCGTTTGTGTAGATTTTTTCCTAACATGTTCACGTCATCCGCATAGAGAAGCAGCTGATGTAACCCGTTCAATTCCAAACCCTTTCTGTTATCCTGGCGTTTCCTAATGGCACACTCTAGAGGAGATTTACAAAGTAAAGGTGATAGTGCATCTCCTTGCTTCAGCCCGCAGTGAATTGGAAAAGCATCCGACGGAAACTGACCTATAAGGACGGATTCTGCTGTACGTTTCACTGAGACACATTTCAATTAATCGAACTAGTTTATTCTAAATACCAAATTCAATAAGAATATCATATAAAACTTCTCTCTTAACCGAGCCATCATAGCTTCACTCTCTTAAAAAAAAATTATATTTGACCAATTAGTATCCCATTTTCACCAAACACCCCCTTTAAAGTCTGAAGCAAGTATATTTTTCGGAGGGGGGAGGGAAATAAGGATATAATAGCCAAATATGAAGCGAAGTATTTCAAGTTACCAAATAAAAGCGAAAAAAGACTTTCATATAAATATAAATTTCAGAGCAGAAGTGGTGTAAGTCAAAAATGGGTAATGAGGGTTAAAGTAAACGTTCTGTAAAATATAGCGCAAAATAGCAATTAATATTCAATTCAATTAAACTATTAGTAGTCAGTGGATAGCAAAAAGGACATATTAATTGCTACTTTGCGCTATTTTACAGATTTTTTACTTTAAACCTCATTACCCAATTTTGACTTACACCACTTTTGCTCTGAACGGCTCAAATGTTAACAATGCTAAACCAGATTTACAATCTTAACCACAAATAAGAAACCAAAAAACTTAAATTATGCAATAGATTGACAATGTAATCAAAATTGTATGGTAGCAAATTGAGAATATAAAAAAATACACTTACTAAGACAAACACAGCAAAGATAAGATATGTGAGAAGAATAGCTGAATCGTAAAGAAAATGAAGTCGTACAGGAATTAGAAATCACACCCATTCTCTATCAAATTTTATAAAACGAAAATATGGAGACCTTTGGAACGTTTGATGAGCGAAATTTTGTTTGCTGAAAAGGACTATCTTCTTGAACAGTCTCCAACGATTATTATTATTATTATTATTATTATTATTATTATTATTATTATTATTATTACAATTCTGAGTATAAAACGTAAGTATATCAAAATGTGAATGTGATGACTTCATAAGAAACAAAATCAAAGTTAAATAATCATAAAATTTAGTTAGTCTTGCGTTAAAAAGTGTTTAAAAAAAAAAAAAAAAAAAAAAAAAAAATACACACATTATTCGACGTCATAATACATCATAACACACAAACAGCCAGGCCCCACCATAGGAACAACACACCCCCACCCCTACCATCGACAAATGCACATCGTAGAGTCAAGATCACCAGTGGTTCAAGAGACACTGAGGATGACGTGATATAGCGTCGAAACGGGCCATCTGTCGAAGGCATATACCTTTTTTTTTTTTTTTTTTAACAATTTTAACACTTTTTAACGTAAGACGTAAATTTTATGGTTTTAACAAAGTGTTAACGAGAACTTTAATCAATTAAATAATCACTGATGGAAATCATAATACTATAACAGCCACCGACGTAGCTGAGTCGGTTAAAGCCTTGTCTGTTGGTCTGGAGGCGGGGGTTCGATTCCCGCTTGTGCTGAATACCGGTTGGATTTTTCCGAGGTTTTCCCCAACAATAAGACGAATTTCAGGTAATCTATGATTAATACTAGGCCTCATCTCGCTATCACTAATTCCATCGACCCTAAATAACGCTGTTGTTGATATAGTGTTGTTAAATAACCAAGGAAAAAAATAGTATAACAACGAATTGCAGAACAAACGAGAAGTTTTAACTAGGCTATACTGAATTGTAGAAAGATAAGACAAGACAATTTTAGATACAAATGTAATGCGATGTACTGATCGTTACCGAAGCAATGTTTTCAGAAACCTTAAAATATAGTCTGTAATTCGAATATTAATACGGGCTATTATGTGAACTAAGAGTCTAACAATCCGCTGACAATATTACAAGAAAATGGCTGGTACATTAGAGAGCTCTACAAGGCGAGAACACGTATGAGAATCAATTGCGCTCAAAAAAAGGAAAATACGTAATTTTTTTACCTTCCCTTCCAAACCGTAAGCCCTCTCTCCCGTGTTCCAGAAAGCCCACTGAAGCACGCAACCAATTAAACTACATTCGTTTGTGAAAAGCAAAACTCCACGAGTTCAATTTGAATTTCCTTTCAACGAGATATGAAAACACTGATAGTAAGAGAATTGCAAAGCAACCTGAAAGCCCGTCATTATTTATCCGTCTGCGAATGGCTTATTTGTATTTGGCAGTGTTTTGTTTTGCTTTGTTTTTATGCAGGTTTTCATATTCTCTCCACGAGTACCCTCCTATCAAATACCAACTTCATTTTGGAGGGTTTATTTGCAGACAAACATTCTTCTCCCCTCTCCCTTCCTGTTCTACTTCCTTCTGTTTCCTCGAGTTCCCTTGTTCTGTTGTACTATTAGCAAACAAGTCACTCAAGTTTTTTGGATCTGTTCTCCCTACCTTACATTGTACGCACCGCCATAGCTCGGCTACAATTTCGACCTCACAGACTGAATTAACACGAAACTTTACAAACATCTGCTGCATTAAAACTGAATTTAAATGTCATTATAAGTTGCTAATTTAGGTTATAATGTCTAATTTATTTGAATGTCGTAGACTAGAGTAAAGCACACGCTTAAAGCTGCATGAGAGTTACGTATTTGAATTTCACCTACTACAAAATGGATTTAGAAAGGGCTGATCCTGCATTAACTGCGTGTTTACAATGTTACTCGGTTGATAGAGAAGACAAAATAATACAGTATTCACCAACAAGTATAATCCTTACAGATTTTGAAAATGGATTCGATATAGTCAAACGAAATAAAATATTTATTTTATGCAAGTTGTCTATGCGGATGACGTGAATATGTTAGGAGAAAATCCACAAACGATTAGGGAAAACACGGAAATTTTACTGGAAGCAAATAAAGAGATAGATTTGGAAGTCAATCCCGAAAAGACAAAGTATATGATTATGTCTCCTGACGAGAATATTGTACGAAATGGAAATATAAAAATTGGAAATTTATCTTTTGAAGAGGTGAAGAATTTCATATATCTGGGAGCAACAGTAACAGATATAAATGATACTCGGGAGGAAATTAAACACAGAATAAATATGGGAAATGCCTGTTATTATTCTGTTGAGAAACTTTTATCATCCAGTCTGCTGTCGAAAAATCTGAAAGTTAGAATTTATAAAACAGTTATATTACCGGTTGTTCTGTATGGTTGTGAAACTTGGTCTCTCACTTTGAGAGAGGAACAGAGATTAAGGGTGTTTGAGAATAAGGTGCTTAGGAAAATATTTGGGGCTAAGAGGGATGAAGTTACAGGAGAATGGAGAAAGTTACACAACACAGAACTGCACGCACTGTATTCTTCACCTGACATAATTATGAACATTAAATCCAGACGTTTGAGATGTGTAGCACGTATGGACGAATCCAGAAATGCATATAGGATGTTAGTTGGGAGGCCGGAGGGAAAAAGACATTTAGGGAGGCCGAGACGTAGATGGGAAGATAATATTAAAATGGATTTGAGGGAGGTGGGATATGATGATGGAGACTGGATTAATCTTGCTCAGGATAGGGACCAATGGCGGGCTTATGTGAAGGCGGTAATGAACCTCCGGGTCCCTTAAAAGCCAGTAAGTTTTTTTATTGGGTTATTTTACGACGCTGTATCAACATCTAGGTTATTTAGCGTCTGAATGAAATGAAGGTGATAATGCCGGTGAAATGAGTCCGGGGTCCAGCACCGAAAGTTACCCAGCATTTGCTCGTATTGGGTTGAGGGAAAACCCCGGAAAAAACCTAGTTTCGCGGCCAGACGCGCTGACCGTTACTCCACAGGTGTGGATGCCAGTAAGTAAGTATAGGTCTATATACAAAACGATGGCGTAAAATAAAGATTTTAAGTAACTTCCGATGCTCCAATGACATGGATATTGCTGTTAGGAGAGACGGGAATGGTTGTAATGCCAACGTAGCGATCTCGTATTGCAAGAGTATTACAATAAGCGCGGTTAAGTAGGCCTATGGTTGTTATAGTAACGTGCTGTCATCACTTGATGCTCTGATGTTAATATCTACAGTTAATTCACTTTGTATTACTGTATATCCCTTTATATATACGACTATGACAGGCCAAATATCAGAGGATTTCGTTGTAGACTGATCGATGGCTGAGAATCCGTGCACAGTAGGGTCAGCCTAGGTTTATCTCTCTGACACATGTTGCAAGACTAGTGTCTGTGGCTCTAGCGCAGCCTTCCATCCAGGTTCGATTCCAGGCCTGGTCATGATGGAGTTTGCAGAAATTTTTTTCTGGCTAAATTTGAATTTGTCTTTCGTATATCTGATGTAAGAGAAGTATTCAAGTATCCTGTCGTAAGGAGAGAAAAATACAGACGTGGACAAATTATTAGACTAAGGCCAAATTGTATAAAACTCCCTGACTAAAGATCAATTTTGATCGAAGATCGAAAAGTAAACCTAGTTCAGACACTTCTTCTATTGTATAAAACTTTCCTGCAATCAAATTACCTTGGTTCAAATGCAATCTAAGTTCACGTGAAAAGGATTTGGCAACATCGCATAAACAGGTGAAATACGTGATGCGCGGACCATGTTATACAGGTTTGTTCAGTGTTGCCAATCTAGCGATTTTAACTCTTTTTCAACAACAATTTCTTTTAACTTTTATATTGCTTAAATAGGGCTTTAGTGACCTTTTTAGCACCCCATAGTGACAAAATTTAATCTTTCTTTGTTGATAATGAGAAATCTAGCGACTTTACAACTACTTTTTGGCGACTTTTCGTACACACTGTTGGAGACACTGGTTTTTTCTTTGTGCAATGTAAATAATGGCGGACAGTAAGAAGAAGGTTGACTGTTCTCCTAGTTGTTATCATGTTATGGTGTTTGATACTGCTAAACATAATAAAGCTTTATAAAACGACAATTTTCGTTTAGTAATACAGTTAATTGAACATTTATGAATGTACCTATCATATCCATTAATAATTAATGGTTGTTAAAACATAATATAATTATAGGTTATGTTATTTGATACTGCTGAACACGATAGAGCCTTATAAAATATAAGAATGTTTGTGTATTAAGGCAAGAAATTGAAAGAAATATATATAAATGTACGTAACATATCTATTAATATTAATAATAATGGATATTTTATTTGCACAATCTGTCACTCGTATATTTCAAACAGAAAAGAAATAACTGAACTTGGATCATCTAACTTAATCGGAGAAATTTCTTCAGTCAAAGTTGACTTTGGTTTGAGACAAATTAATCTCAGATTAGACTTTATACAACACAAAATTCCAAGTTCAGCTGAAACAAGGATCAATTTAACCTCTGATCTAAGATTAAATGCTTTATACAATCGGGCCTAAATTAATTATATGTGCAACAAAGATGTATTTATCGGCAGAAATAATGAACAAAAATGTATTTTGCACAGAAATAATGAACAAAAATGTATTTTGCACAGAAATAATGAAAAGAAAATTGAGTCTGGAGGTTACTAATATTTTGTGAACATTCCCTTATTCTCTATTAACACGTTGATTTTGTCAGGGATGCTGGAAACCAAAGTTTGACACTTTCTTTGAATATCAGCATCATTTAGCCAGATATCAGACAGTGCTTAAATGAGTCCACGTTTTGTTGTAAGCCTCTTTTTGTTCACTTTCTTCTTCAGTATAGATCACAGATTTTCAAATTCGTTCAAGTCCGGTCTTCTTGCAGGCCATGGGAGAACAGACTGTTGAATATTTTCTGCAGTTTATAATTAAAACACCAGTAGTACCAACACAGCCAAACAAAATATACTTAACCATTGGAAAAATATACCTGAAGATATAAGCAATCATCTTTACAGCAATAGAGACTCTGTGAATTATACTGATAGTTGATATGACGAATTATATTATGTTTCCAAGAAAAACGTTTTAGTCTAATAATTTGTCCACGTCTGTATATATATATATATATATATATATATATATATATTCTATTGTTTCTAACTTAATGCCCACACACTAAGAGGCCCCACTAAGTCCAATAAAAATAACAGATTACTTCTTACAAATGGCTTTTAAGGAACCCGAAGGTTCATTGCTGCCCTCACATAAGCCCGCCATCGGTCCCTATCCTGTGCAAGATTAATCCAGTCTCTATCATCATATCCCACCTCCCTCAAATCCATTTTAATATTATCCTCCCATCTACGTCTCGGCCTCCCTAAAGGTCTTTTTCCCTCCGGTCTCCCAACTAACAATCTATATGCATTTCTGGATTCGCCCATACGTGCTACATGCCCTGCCCATCTCAAACGTCTGGATTTAATGTTCCTAATTATGTCAGGTGAAGAATACAATGCAACAGTTCTGCATTGTGTAACTTTCTCCATTCTCCTGTAACTTCATCCCTCTTAGCCCCAAATATTTTCCTAAGCACCTTATTATCAAACACCCTTAACCTATGTTCCTCTCTCAGAGTGAGAGTCCAAGTTTCACAACCATACAGAAGAACCGGTAATATAACTGTTTTATCAATTCTAACTGAAGATTTTTGGACAGCAGACTGGATGATAAGAGCTTCTCAACCGAATAATAACAGGCATTTCCCATATTTATTCTGCGTTTAATTTCCTCCCGAGTGTCATTTATATTTGTTACTGTTGCTCCAAGATATTTGAATTTTTCCACCTCTTTGAAGGATAAATCTCCAATTTTTATATTTCCATTTCGTACAATATTCTGGTCACGAGATATAATCATATACTTTGTCTTTTCGGGATAAAAATAACAGATAGCAAAATGAAATAATCAATTTCTTTATGTTTAGGTCTACATATTAAACAAAACTGTATTTGAAAACTGTTTTTCTTTTTGAAGTAAAGCCTTTGTTCAGTCTTAATCACTCATTACTTCTTCATTTCGTTCCACTCGCTCTTAATGAATTCTGATGGAGCTCATGTTGTGATGAAGACATCAGTGCAAAGTGGTGGGAGAAAACGAATACAGAAGGAAAATAATATCTTTCTCTCGTGGTACGTACTACGGTCGTGCACAACCGGTTACAAAAAATAGAAATTACTGTATATATTGCTATTGATAGCCTGGCGCTGTAGTCAGTATGCAAAGCTCTTCCGTCTTGCGGATTGTCTCAGGTTCTGTTTAGCGAATATTCGAGTTGTTCCTCACTCTTTGTGGGTGGACGGCAAAGGCAGACTACATTGAGCCATTCAGGAGTTTCAAGAACCCTTGCAAGGACACGATTACCATCTTGTAGGCCTACTATTTAATTGATAATTCTTCTTCTCGCTATATTCAATCATTCATCTATCCATCCATCCATTCATCGACTCATTGATTCATTAATCCATGGATTCATTGATTGATTCATTGATTCAGTCACTCCAATTGATAATTCTTCCTCTTTCACTACATCCAATCAATCATCCATCGATCTATCCATCCATCCATCAATCGACTCATTGATTCATTCATCCATGGATTCATTGATAGCTTCATTGATTGATTCAATGACTCACTCACTCACTTACTCAAATTGATAATTCTCTTCTCTCGCTACATTCAGTCAATGATCCATCGATCCATCCATCGGCTCCTTGACTAATTCATCCATGGATTCATTGATTGATTTATTGACTGATTCACTCACTCACTCGCTCAGCGAATTCTGTTATTACAGTTGGTATCGTCAAGAGCAAAATATATCATCATAAAAACGATTTATTAATTAAATAATGCATATGCTTAGAGTAATTAAAAGGTATTAACAAATACTGTTTTCGAGGAATGCAAGAGTAAACGTTACAATAGAATGTATGTAGTATTTATTTCTATTCTATTTAGTAAGTAATTGTAATTTATTTTGTTCTTCCATTTCTTTACACACCAGATTTCATATTATGCATTACATTTATTTCCTTTGTTGTTACCGATGTCCGTTTGTTCACCTACATATGTTATGAAGATAAGTATAATAATGTATGCAATCAATTGTAGGTTTATATTAAGCAAATACATTTTTTAAATTACACATGGTAAATTTACTTCAAATTTTTACTCCGTTTGTGTACTCAGAACATGTCAGTATTGTGTCTAGCCTGTAAGGCAACCGGTTGAAATTCGAACATTCTGTCGGATGCTTTCCTTAACGGATGCTCCCTGACCGGTCGAATGAAAACCGGTTGTAAGCCCTATTCTGCAACTCTCTAGTACGTATCTACTACCTGTCTGATATAACGCCACTGGTGGCGAGTTCAGGAACGAATTGCCTACGTCATACTGCATAAACAAAACCCAAGCCTTCTCCAGGAATGGTAGATACATGCAATGGATAGTAATAGCTTGGATCACAAAATTCCAACCGTCCTACCAACATTAATATTTGAGGAAAAGAAGTGAAACTTGGAGGGAAGATCAAGGATCTTCAAAATAGTCTTTTGGAGTGATGTCCATTATTTATTTCTTCTTTATTTATTTATTTATTATTTTTTATTTATTTATTTACGTATTTATTTAGTTATTTATTTACTTATTTATTTAGTTATTTATTTATGTCTTTATTTATTTATTTATGTATTTATTTAGTTATGTTATTATTTAGTTATTTATTTAGTTATTTATTTATTTATTTAGCTATTTAGTTATTTATTTAGTTATTTATTTATTTGGTTATTTATTTATTTAGATATTTATTTATTTAGTTATTTATTTATTTAGTTATTTATTTATTTACTTATTTATTTATTTAGTTATATATTTATTTAGTTATTTATTTATTTAAGTATTTATTTAGTTATTTATTTATTTAGGTATTTATTTATTTATTCAGATATTTATTTATTTAGTTATTTATTTATTTAGTTATTTATTTATTTACTTATTTATTTAGTTATTTACTTGTTTAGTTATTTATTTAGTTATATATTTATTTAGTTATTTATTTATTTAAGTATTTATTTAGTTATTTATTTATTTAGGTATTTATTTATTTAGTTATTTATTTAATTATTTATTTATTTAGTTATTTATTTATTTAGCTATTTAGTTATTTATTTAGTTATTTATTTAGTTATTTAGCTATTTAATTATTTATTTATTTAGTTATTTATTTATTTAGTTATTTGTTTAGTTATTTATTTGTTTAGTTATTTGTTTATTTATTTAGCTATTTAGTTATTTATGTATTTAGTTATTTATTTAGTTGTTTATTTATTTAGTTACTTATTTAGTTATTTATTTAGTTATTTATTTATTTAGTTATTTATTTATTTTTTTAGTTATTTATTTATTTAGTTATTTATTTATTTAGTTATTTATTTGGTTATTTATTTAGTTATTTATTTAGTTATTTATTTAGTTATTTATTTAGATATTTATTTAGATATTTCGTTATTTATTTAGTTATTTATTTATTTAGTTATTTATTTAGTTATTTATTTAGTTATTTGTTTAGTTATTTATTTGTTTAGTTATTTGTTTATTTATTTATTTATTTATTTAGCTATTTAGTTATTTATGTATTTAGTTATTTATTTAGTTATTTATTTATTTAGTTACTCATTTAGTTATTTATTTATTTAGTTATTTATTTATTTAGTTATTTATTTATTTAGTTATTTATTTGGTTATTTATTTAGTTATTTATTTAGCTATTTCGTTATTTATTTAGTTATTTATTTGTTTAGTTATTTATTTATTTATTTAGTTATTTATTTATTTACTTATTTATTTAGTTATTTATTTATTTAGTTATTTATTTAGTTATTTCTTTGGTAGTTATTTAGTCATTTATTTATTTAGTTATTTATTTATTTATTTATTCATTTAGCTATTTAGTTATTTATTTATTTAGTTATTTATTTAATTAGCTATTTAGTTATTTATTTATTTAGTTATTTATTTATTTAGTTATTTATTTATTTATTTAGTTATTTATTTATTTAGTTATTTATTTATTTAGTTATTTATTTAGTTATGTATTTATTTAGCTATTTAGTTATTTGTTTAGTTATTTATTTATTTACCTATTTAGTTATTTATTTAGTTATTTATTTATTTATTTATGTATTTATTTATTTAGTTATTTATTTATTTAGCTATTTAGTTATTTATTTATTTAGTTATTTATTTAGTTATTTATTTATTTAGTTATATATTTAGTTATTTGTTTAGTTATTTATTTATTTATTTAGCTATTTAGTTATTGATTTATTTATTTAGTTATTTATTTATTAATGTATTTACTTAGTTATTTGTTTGTTTGTGTGTTTGTTTGTTTATTTATTTGTCTATTTATTTATTTATTTACTTATTTTTTTATTTATTTAGTTATTTATTTATTAATGTATTTATTTAGTTATTTATTTGTTTGTTTGTTTGTGTGTTTGTTTGATTGTTTATTTATTTGTCTATTTATTTATTTATTTATTTAGCTATTTAGTTATTTATTTATTTAGTTATACATTTAGTTATTTGTTTGGTTATTTATTTATTTAGCTATTTAGTTATTTATTTATTTAGTTATTTATTTATTCATTTAGTTTTTTATTTATTTATTTAGTTATTTTGTTAGTTATTTAGTTATTTATTTATTAATGTATTTACTTAGTTATTTATTTGTTTGTTTGTTTATTTATTTATTTGTTTATTTATTTATTTGTCTATTTATTTATTTACTTATTTATTTATTTAGTTATTTATTTATTAATGTATTTATTTAGTTATTTATTTGTTTGTTTGTTTGTGTGTTTGTTTGATTGTATATTTATTTGTCTATTTATTTATTTATTTAAACAAGGCAAAGCCCCAATTACAATAGACAGTACAGATATTCGTTTAAGAAACATAGAATTGCATATAACATGAAAAAAGAGATGAAACAGATACAAGTCTAAATAGAAATTAAAATGGAAAAAAAAGTATACACTCATACGCCCTTATTTTAGCAAACTCCTCAGTTCTCTTGTCGACATAATCAAAATCTCAACTTAGAACAACAGCTTGTGCAGTAATTCTGGACTAGAACATGCAGTGGTACGAAGGTACGTTACTTCATTTAATCAGGACTTGAGCGGATATTGTAGGCAGAGTTCGTGTATGTGGCTGAGAAAACAATCGCAGTCCTGTTACTGCAACGTGACAACGTGTTCACCCCAGCGAGAAGTGTCGAGGGTCGGAACGTACACGGAAACCACAGCTATCCAGGGAGAATCGACCCCCGGTCCCTCCGGATCTGACACAGGGGCTGAGCTATATTGAATTCTCCATTGAAATCGTTCACGTTAAATTGAGTTTGCATAATGGATGCGGCCTCTCGGAGCGGCCATGCTTTGACGCCATCTTTTAAGGGACATTATTTCGCTTAACGTTCACGCCTCTTCTCGAATGGACGGTTACGACACCGCCCTTGTTCTCCCTTCACGATTAAAGCAGGTATACAGTGCCTATATATCACCAATAAAACTTCTACAAACAAATATTAAGTACTAAGTAATGCATTTCGTAATGTTTAGTGTTTATGTTCGTTTGTAATGGAATAATTTTGTTCCAAAATCGCTTTAACAACATGCAGTGCAAGCAGTTGCAGCAACAACTTGTCCCAAGATAGAGAAGATTAAGGAAATACATAACATGATTCAACAAATTCAAAAACTGGGCAAGAATATACAGTCTGATCCGTTTGGGTATGGATGATATTAATTTATTATTATAAATAAATTATAAAACATAACCACAAAACAGAAAAGAATACAACACAAACACAAGAACACAAAAAATACATCACACTAACATACTAAAACAAAAACAAACATAAAATTGCAACCTCATTCAATAAATTAAATTACAACATCGCATACAGAACAAATAACACTCTACAAAAACATCTCAACACATAAACAAACAAATACAACCACACAGGCGTATACAAACTCAAATGTAACACCTGCAACAACTTCTACATAGGACAGACAGGCAGATCATTTCAAACACGTTACAAAGAACATATCACAGCTATAACAAAATTACAAAACACCTCCACATATGCAGAACACATCACAAATGCCAACCACACATACAGACACATCAACACAGACATGGAGATACTGCACATCCAAACAAAAAGCCAGAAACTCAACACACTAGAACAATATGAAATATACAGACACACGAAAACACACCCCAACGATATTCTCAACACACAACTCAATTTCAAAAACACACACACTCTTTGACTCTACACTACGAACGCACCCTCATAGGAAACAAGAGGCGCCAAGACCAACAACGACCAGTTCTGAAGATGACCCATAAATAGGTCGAAACATGTAAAGAAGGTACGTTAAACTTTAACACAAGAAAGTCTTATCATACATATTCCGAAATTATAAAGCTATTATGATAGTAGAAACAATTTCTTTCTGCTTATATTATGATTAAAAGATGGGAGTTTCCATCTATGACAATCAACAATGCATAATCTGAAAGGACAAATGAAAATCGTAGATGATTAAAATGGCTACTACATATCAACAGCGGGCACAATGTGTTCTTTGGTATGCTAAATTTGAGAGTGTTAAAAGAGTTCAAAGGAAATTCAGACGTGAGTATGGTGTGCGTAATGTACCTAAATACGATTCCATAATGTTGTGATATCGAACATTTGTAGAAACAGGTTCTGTGTCAAAAAAACGTGCAGGAGGTCGCAGGCGAAACCCAGTACGAGAAACAGCTATCTCTTGGCTTGGCCTCCAAACTCCCCAGATTTAACCCCTCCTGACTTCTTCGTGTGAGGTTTTGTTAAAGACTTTGTCTATTCACAGAAACCCAGGAACATTGATGATCTGAGAGTAAAAATTACTCAAGTTTTTCAACAAATCACCCCTCTTATGTTACAACGGACACGGGCTGAATTGCATCACCGTTATGAGTTGTGCAGGGTGCGCAATGGGGGTCATGTTGAGCTCTGAGGCATCTCCCATCTTTCAGTGTTGTATGCACAAAGTTTCAACAAATGAAGTCCAGTATTAAATGTTTTACGGTGTTGTTATTTTATCCATACCCAGACGGATCAGCCTGTAATCTTCTAATGGATACCAGCTCATTGTAATTTACAAGTAAATGAAGAGGCAGATATGTTGGCCAAAAAGGGTTCCAAAATTAAAGAAAAGTAACAAATAACGACTCATAAAGAAGAGAATAAATGACAATGTGGATTTAATTTCTTTTTCAAGAAGAAGATGAACAATTTATTTATTTACATTAAAAATACATTAAGAAACTATCATATACATAAAACAGAAATACAAATTAAGGAATTTTCCCCCGCATGAGCAAACGTTCGTGGTCGGGAGTAAACAGACCTGTAGATAAGCAGAAAGAAGAAGACAAAATAAACAAATTAATATAAGCAATAAAATAGCACAGATTACAAAAACAAGAGCCTATATGATAAATCACAATCACAATTGAAAATGTTTATAACCAATATTCACAACTATAATAATATAATACTACTTACCTAAAACAGGGTACTGAGAAATTAATTTGTTCTACAGTTTTAAGCCATAGTTGAAGCCATGTTTCATACCAGCAGCCGTTGAACTTTTGGATTCTGTAAAATGAAGTATGTTTCTTCTCGTATTATAATTATGCCAATATGTGTTGAATTTTTTTTTGTTCTTATGAAAGAAGGTTAATAATGTATATTTATATGTGTGCTCCAATCTTAAAACGTTAAAATCAAAATAAAGATATTTAGTAGGGTAATCAATCAATCAAATGCCTGTTATTATTCGGTTGAGAAGCTTTTGTCATCTAGTCTGCTGTCAAAAAATCTGAAAGTTAAAATTCATAAAACAGTTATATTACCGGTTGTTCTGTATGGTTGTGAAACTTGGACTCTCACTTTGAGAGAAGAACAAAGATTAAGGGTGTTTGAGAATAAGGTTCTTAGGAAAATATTTGGGGCTAAGAGGGATGAGGTTACAGGAGAATGGAGAAAGTTACACAACTCAGAGCTGCACGCATTATATTCTTCAACTGACATAATTAGGAACATTAAATCCAGACGTTTGAGATGGGCAGGGCATGTAGTACGTATGGGCGAATCCATAAATGCATATAGAGTGTTAGTTGGGAGGCCGGAGGGAAAAAGACGTTTAGGGTGGCCGAGACGTAGATGGGAAGATAATATTAAAATGGATTTGAGGGAGGTGGGATATGATGATAGAGACTGGATTAATCTTGCACAGGATAGGGATCAATGGCGGGCTTATGTGAGGGCGGCAATGAACCTCCGGGTTCCTTAAAAGCCAGTAAGTAAGTAAGTAAGTAAGTAAGTAATCAATAGACTTTTTCAGACAAATTTTGATTATTCTCTTTTGTAGTAAATCCAGCGGCTTTCTTATGGATTTAGAAACACTGTCGTAATCAGTAATGCCATAACGTAATACAGATTGCACCAAGGATAAATAAATAAATCTTGAAATATTGATGGGGAGGTAAGAACGAAGTGTAACAAATCTATATATAATTTTGCGTAATTTATTACATAAAAATGCAGTGTGTGTGTCCCATCTAAGATATTGGTCAATTAGTATTCCTAGATACTTAACTTTAATAGAATTTGTTAAACATGAACAGTCACAATTTAGAGGAATTTTACAATTAGGATTGTGAATTTTAATATTGTGTACAGTCAAGATGTATGGCATTGTGTGAAGTTAGTGAAAAGGGTACAACCGTTGTTTTAGAAATATTTAAAGATAGTAAGTTTGAATCTAGCCATATTTTTATTAGATGCATATCATTGTTTGCTTTCTGATAAGTTTCATTCCATGTTAAATCACTGAAAATAACTACGGTATCATCTGCGTAAGAAAACATATTGCCGTTTTTTTGTGACAAATCAAGCATCAGTAAGTTGTTAATATGTAATAGAAATAAAACAAGATGTAAATAATTACTTTTTAATGATTTACCATTGGTTAGCAGGGTTATTAACAGGGCCATTTGTAACACTCATACGTAATGCAGTGTGGTATGTTGTTTTCTGTATTTTAAGGTCAGACGTGCTAACCTTTACTCCACCGTCCAAACGATTTTAATTAATATTCCTTCAAACATGCATCACATTTTCATGTAAATTCAATTTTTCTGTAATGGTTTCATTACGTACTCTTTGAAGGCGGGAGATCCTTATACTTCCTCATAATCCATCGATTTCAATAGCTCTTCTATGTATCGTTAATTTTGCGGTCAAAAACCATCCTTCCTATCCATATGTTAACACTCTCCACTATCGTTCGAAGTATGATGTAATGAAGTACCTATTTAGCCTGATCTTTCATTTTCACAACATATTATTTAGTTGTCTAACAGCAGTAAGGGCTTAAGTGGTACTTTTATTAACTTTTTCTCATTATCATCATCATCTTCCTAACAAGTATTAGGCCAAGTGGCCTGTTACGGTCTCAAACTAGAATTTTCAGTCCATCTCTTCTTTGGACGGCCTAGAGATCTTTTGCCATATGGATGGTAATGAAGCAGTGCTTTTGGAATTCTGCATCGATTCATTCTTTCGAGATGACCCTTCCACTGAAGTTGATATTTGCTGATGAACTGCATAATGGGTTCTATTTGAAGTTCTTGCATTAGGTCCTCATCTTTTTTATGATCCCAGCGAGTATATCCAGCTCTTGCTCTCATAAACCTCATCTCACTTTCTGTTATTCTACTGACATCTTTATTCTTCACAGTCCACGCTTCGCTACCATAGCTTAATACTGGCTGTGCTAAGGTTTTATACAAGCCTATTCTTGTGTGTCTTTGTACTAGTGAGGGTTTCATGATTTTATTAATGATCCCCATTGTTTTATTATATTTACATATTTTTTCAGCAATATCAGCCTCGGATGACAAGGATGGATTAACTTTTTCTATGAATATAAATTCATGGGGCCATAATTTCTTAGGAAGGCCAAGAAACCAAGGATGCCATGCCATGCACATTACGCATGGTGAAGTTGCACTTTTTAGAGAGCACATTTTGTGAATAGATTGGCAGTACGGTACTAGGAGATATTTTTATTGGTAATAATGTACTGAATGGAAGTAATAGATATAATTGTGCAGATTTAACAGCTTATTCCTTAGATAGAGTACAACGAAAAGTTCTCGTTGTATATTAGTCCCAAATGAATACTTTTGTCAGAAAAACCTAATTTGACTCTTAATGTTACCACTGCTTTACTGCATAAGTACTAATCGTACGATTCTGATTTTTACTCTTATCATTAGATAAACTGATAAGGAATGCTTTATCCCTTTACAGTTTTAAATAAAATGAACGACTTATTTGCAAATTAAATAAAAACAATAATACTGCCCGTGTCTTACGTCCTGAGCCGAGAGTTCTCTATACTTGTTTTTTTGAAAGATGGGATATGACAGGAGCGTTGCGATCGGAAAAACAACTTAATTTCACAGAGCGTGGTAGGCCTGTTGCTATGGTAACAACGGCCGAGTTGCCAAAGTTACCGTTCCCATGTGGCGAGTGCTTAATAGCTCTCCTGGCGACATTTATTGTGCACACAATGTTAGCATTGGTACGTTTCGTCTTTGATTCTATGTCGATTTTTGTATGGTTTTTTTACCTCCGCGTCAATTGTCAATGAATGTTTTAATGTCAGCCATTTTAACGTCAATTGCTAGCTTCCATCAGCTGCCTGCGTGGTAGTCCACGTTGGCAACATAGCATTGTAGTTCCAAGCTCGGCCGCTTAACTGTCATGTCCCATCTTTCAAAAATGAATGAATGAATGAATGAATGAATGAATGAATGAATGAATGAATGAGGGGGAAGTGGGAGGAGAAACTTTAAAGTTACGTGAAAACATATCCTTGAAAGGGGGGAGTTGGGGCTGCGAAAAACTGAATATGTGAGCTCCAAGCCTCTTGGCCACTTGTCTCACTTCGGGTTTCGCCGCCCCAGTGAAGGAGCGCTAAAAATTTCCAGTGGGTAAGCCTAAAATGGACGTAACTGATTAGCTACAACGTACGGGGGAAGAAGGGCAAAAGTACAGCGACCTGATTAGGAGGAGAGACGCGATGGTACCAACTAGAAGGAGGAGTGATAGACGCCTAGGCACGAAACGGTAATAGTCAGTTTAGCTGTTTGAAGATTCGAACGCGTAGGGATTAGTCTTAACGGCAATAGCCAATTGGCTCTTTGATGATTTTTCTCAGATCAGGAGACCAGCCAATCGGCTCTTTGATGACTCCATTTATCTGTACAAGGGGACGATTGAATTCTGTTAGGGTCCGAGTTCGATGTGAATAATCATTAATTTTGAGCCGTCACCAATGTCTGGGGAAGTGAATGCAGGTCCGTGGCCCATTTCTTTTAGGACTCATCCCGACATTTGTCTTAACGCCGTAGGGAAACCACGGAAAAACCTTAGGCAGGATGAGATGTCTCAATTTCAGAGACTAGCCAGTTGGCTCTTAGGTAAAATGACTTGATTCGATGGATGTAGACTAGCCAATTGGCTCTATTACAACTCCATCGATCAGCAAAACGGAATTATAGGGGATGATATGTTAGCTCAAGTTATTTAATCATCATAACGGTATTAGCCAATTGGCTTTTTGATGATTTCTGTCAGATCCGGAGACTAGTCAATTGACTCTTCACTCCGTAGACCTGTAAGAGGGATAGAATGGATTTATAGCCCGAGTTAGAGCAGGTCATTTCACAGCGGTTGCTTATTCGATTAAGTCATGAATTAATAATCTACCTAAATCTGGGAGTGACACCTGCCTCCCTGTTTTCCTGTCTTAAGAGAACAGCTAGTGGACATCTTTAAAAAAAAAAAAACAAAAACAAAAAAAAAAACAAGTATAGTGCTTATAACCACGCCTCTTAGGTCTGCTCGGACCGTCACGGCAGCTGCAGCGTGCGGCACGGCAGCATATTACATGTGCTGAAAACATTAGCCTATGCCATTGCAGGGGTCTTTACTGTTTATAATACTGGATACTCTAATCGTGGTTACCACTATCACTATTATCTCTGATGGCAGATTTCCTAAAATGTATGTACACACTAGGCCACTTTGGTTATTTGTGTTCCAGGTGATTTGTGTCATCCCCTCAACTGCAAGAAGAAGGAGCTGTGTCTTCTGGAGGACGCCTTCACTGCCGTGTGTGTCAGCAAGAAGGAACTTCACAAGAATGGGTGAGTTCAGTCTTACCATTTTTTGTGCAATATATTTCTATGAGTCTTGATAATAGAAGAAAGAGTTTCATGTATTGTCACGTATTCGTATATAAGTTACTTGATTTTCTGTGCCGTGTCTTGTGCTCAGGAATTTATTAAAATAAATAATATCGGTGATCGAAAAATATCAGAATAAAGTTGTGTTCCCCACTGGAAATTAATTTTACTACGCATACTAACAAGGAAGACTCACCAAGTGATAATCGTTTAATATAACTTAAATAAAAGGGCATCATTAAGTAATTAACTGTCACGTGATTTTCCCCCTTCCTATGACCCTGCGACAAAACCACTTGGACGGACAGTAGATAGCATGTCTGAGTAATTTTATCTTTTCGGATCGGGCAGAAGCGAAAATTGAATTTACAGTACGTAAGGTACTCTTTTATAGAGTAGGTACAGAATTATTTCAACATGAGTTACTAGTACGAAGGACGAAATTGCTAATTGGACTTGCGTACAATAGCCTATAGTGAGATAATATACACAAAAGAACTGAAGCCTGTGTCGAAATGAACGGCCACCATTTTCAAAAATATGTTTAAATATCCATATCAAGATTACTTTTCAATTTAACTTCATTCTCTAAATTGTACGCTAATGTGATGTAGACAGTATATTATACACTGCATAATCAATATGTCCGAATGGACAGCTCAGTTCGTGAGTAAAAACACTTATTCTTAATACAGTACTGTATTTTGATTAAACAAAATCCTAATGACAATTATCAAACTCAAAATCGCGATATTTCCTAGTTTACGTAAATGGATTAACTACTTTTTTCCCTCATATAACTTAACCTCATTTCAGTTTGGTTGATAGGCTTTCCCCTCTACTCACACTCCCTACCATCAGTGAAGGGGAAGATGCTACTATTCATTTCACAAACGTTCGACTAATTGACTTCCTACATAGTCACAAATTTTATTTCATAAAGTGTTTACCGGTATTCTATATTTCGGAAGTCCATACTAAGCGTTTATATTGAATTTTATTTCTGTTTATATTAACTGGCACATTAAAAAACTGCTGACAATAGAAGATAAATGTTTTCTCCACCGCTAGTTGCTACTCTACAGCATACACAATGGGACAATTTTCACTGTGTCGCTCCCCCTGACTTCATAATACAAACTAACATTCCTAAATGTAATTAATAATATTAGTTCAAAATATTGTAAGAACTACACAAAAATATACTCTAATATGAAACTGTCAAACATCTGTGACAGTGTATTTTATATTCACATACATACTTTATTTAATATTTTATTTTCTAGTGTGTACAGCTTGGGGGGTGCAGGTATAAGAGGTAACAGCTACCACTGACGGACTCAGGACAAGTAGAAGGGGAAAGAAATGCCTTCGCACCCTCTCATTTTGTATGAAATGTCGTTTAGTAAAGTGATTTGTTTGTATTTTACGCCAGTATCATCGAACTCCAGTTGTGGAAGGGGTAGCAAACGGTGTTTCTGGTTCTCAACCGTTAACCCAAAGGTATAGTCAGGTTAATATTAGAAATGTTAGTAAAAATAAAATGATGTCCCTGCATATACATAGGTAGATCTTCTTACATTATATGCACACATGCATTTTTAAATTTATTTTACATGTTTTTTAACTTATTTATTTCCCTCATTCGTTTTTCTCTTACTTTCCAAAGGTATGTTCCTGAGGATTTTATTATCTGTTCATTTCACACTGGTAAAAAAGGGGTGGGATAGAAGGAGTACGAAGGCAATCGCTCTGAAGAGCTACAGTTCTGCAAGACTGCTCTAGAAGAAATGAAATAGGCCTAAATATCTTTTAAAGTATATTACACAGTACAAAAGTCCATTTATCTATGAAAACTGGAAGGAAGTGTTTTTTTTTTTACAATAACTGTATTACGTTCTTATATGAGAATTTTATTCCTATGTGAAAACTGCATTAAAATTAATTTATTTCAAAAACGATATTACATTTTAAAATATGAGAAGTTCTTTCGTAGGACAAAACTGCAAGAGCTTTAATTTGATATAAGACGTTTGTTTCTAAGACAAAAGTGCAAGAACTTTAATTTGTTACAAGGTGTTTGTTTGTAAGACAAAACTGCAAGAACTTTAATTTGATACAAGATGTTGGTTCTAAGACAAAACTGCAAGAACTTTAATTTGATACAAGATGTTTGTTTCTAAGACAAAACTGCAAGAACTTTAATTTGATACAAGGTTTTTGTTTCTAAGACAAAACTGCAAGAACTTTAATTTGATACAAGGTGTTTGTTTCTAAGACAAAACTGCAAGAACTTTAATTTGTTACAAGATGTTTATTTCTAAGACAAAACTGCAAGAATTTCAATTTGATACAAGATGTTTGTTTCTAAGACAAAACTGCAAGAACTTTAATTTGATACAAGATGTTTGTTTCTAAGACAAAAGTGCAAGAACTTTAATTTGATACAAGATGTTTGTTCCTAAGACAAAAGTGCAAGAACTTTAATTTGATACAAGATGTTTGTTTCTAAGACAAAACTGCAAGAACTTTAATTTGATACAAGATGTTTGTTTCTAAGAAAAAACTGCAAGAACTTTAATTTGTTACAAGGTGTTTGTTTCTAAGACAAAACTGTAAGAACTTTAATTTGATACAAGATGTTTGTTTCTAAGACAAAACTGCAAGAACTTTAATTTGATACAAGATGTTTGTTTCTAAGACAAATCTGCAAGAACTTTAATTTGATACAAGATGTTTGTTTCTAAGACAAAACTGCAAGAACTTTAATTTGATACAAGATGTTTGTTTCTAAGACAAAACTGCAAGAACTTTCATTTGATACAAGATGTTTGTTTCTAAGACAAAACTGCAAGAACTTTAATTTGATACAAGATGTTTGTTTCTAAGACAAAACTGCAAGAACTTTAATTTGATACAAGATGTTTGTTTCTAAGACAAAACTGCAAGAACTTTAATTTGATACAAGATGTTTATTTCTAAGTTAAAACTGCAAGAATTGTAATTTGATATAAGATGTTTGTTTCTAAGACAAAACTGTAAGAACTTAAATTTGATACAAGAAGTTTGTTAATAAGACAAAACTGCAAGAACTTTAATTTGTTACAAGATGTCTGTTTCTAAGACAAAACTCCAAGAACATTAATTTGATACAAGATGTTTGTTTCTAAGACAAAACTGCAAGAACTTTAATTTGATACAAGAAGTTTGTTGATGAGATAAAACTGGAAGAACTTTAATTTGATACAAGATGTTGGTTCTAAGTCAAAACTGCGAGAACATTAATTTGTTAACATAAACTATTTTACATTTGTAATAGGAAAAGTTAATTCCTCCATGAAAACTGCAAGAAAATTAGTAGTTTGTAATATATTACGTTCATTATATGGCTCATTCTTTCCCCTATGCAAGAGAATTGACTTGTTACATGTGTCGCAGTTTTATTTGCTTTCCTCAGAGAAGACAGTTTTCAGTTGTTACGTTGTCAAGGGATTCTTTTCGCTTGAGGCTCAGATAAGGGTAGGAATAATTCACGCAAATTGAGCCCGGGTAGGGAACTCTTCGGGAATAAAAGACTACACGAAATTCTGCTCGAATGTTTGAATAGTATGGCGGAAGCTGTAGGGTGTTGACACAGTAGGAATAAAAAAGAATGAAATAGGTTCTCCAGAAACGGGAGATCAGTTTGTTATTGGAAAATTTTATGGGATAGAAATCAAATCTGAAAGACAAACAGAAGGCATTCGCGCAATCAATTCTTTTCGCTGTCGACATATATCGGCTTCGTTCGAGCTGTTTCGCGTAAGCAGCTCTGGAATTACTGTGTGGGAAGCGATGAAACTGCGGAGCCTTTATAATCTGTGCATTTGCCTTTTTTACTCCTGTACTTAATAACCTGTGTTCTGTGAAATTATAGAATTCCGCGAAATCTTGTTGCAGTTTGTTCGGACTTCAGTTTTAATACTTATATAAACTACGTATATACATCAATTTTAATTTTAAGCTTTTTAAGCCATAGTGATATCACAGTCTACTATATACAGTCGCGAAGCTCAATATGTAGTAAAAATGCAAACATGGGCAGTTGCCCACCACTAGGAACGCTACTATCGCCTCATCATCGCAGATCTCTCTCCTAACAGACGACAAAATATGTTACATTTTCGTTGTCGTGTTCTTTTGGAAAAATTAACACCTTCCTTCCATTATTGAAATATTAAATGCATAAAGTTAATTTATTATTTTAATGAAGTATATTAAATTCCACCATAAACTCGAATATACCTGCAAGAAATAAGTTAATATAATTTTTGTTTGTGCAAAACGAACTGAAAATTACTATAATAGCTTCACTCATTCAAGATTATAGCGATAATTAACTATGAAACCAATAAACATTAATTTGCATTTCCCTTTACAACAATAATAATGGAAATATGAATTAATGGAGTAACTTACGTGTACCGGTACTTGTAGTGTAGGCTTACGTAGTTAACTAAGTGGGGTGAGGTTAAGCAATAATAATCACACCAGAATTGGAAATATAACGTGATCAATAAATTTTGTTGTAACAGACTTTTTCTACGTCTCTAGTAAAGCAACAAATAAAAATAACATCAATATTAACAGCTATAATTAAAAACATTTCCTATGAAAAAAAAAAAGTAGGCCTAAGCAATAATAATCCTACCAGAATTGAAAATAAAACGTGATCAATAAATTTCATTAAAACAAACTTAATTTTTCTACGTCTTTAGTAAAATAACACATAAAAATAATAACAAAATTAATAGCTACAATTAGAAATATATCCTCTGAAAAAAAAGTAGACCTAACCTTTATTTCTCTGGAAATTTAGCAGCCCAAGTGACAGAACTTTAACCGGTATCTAATGTCCTTTCGGTTAGACTGAAACATTTAATTGTGAAATTTAAGGATATAATGTATTCTAACAGTCACAAAGAACTATAAAAAGTAAGAGTTTTGTTTCTGCACAGCATTCTTGTGGAAACCCAGGAACCTTTCCGAATCTTTCGGAAATCGGAAAAAGAATAACTCTGGCCTCTTTCTCTTACTGTTGCTACAATTTATAGCACTACAAACGTCTCCTCCTTGTCCCATATTATTATTCAAATTATTATATTTTAGCCATAAACATTTTCATTATAACCAATAACGAACATTTCACAAGCATCAATGTGAAATACGCAACGAGCTAGCACTCGATAGAAATACGACACAGTCCAAAGTCGACCATGGGCAGTCTATTGTTTCTAGTTGCTAACCGCTTGGAGCGCTTTATCACGAGATTTGCAAAAAAACACCTCAAGCTTCGCGACTGTATATAGTAGACTGTGGTGATATACAGCGTGTAACTAAACTCTTAGTAATTCAAAGCTTAGGGGACGAAAATACTTTATATGAAGATATGTCCGGAAATACTTTGAATAAAATGTGTATCAGATTAATCATTAATGCGAGCAGATTCTAGATCCTCGTTCAAATCTTTATCCTGGCTGCGACTCAATAACCGTAGAACTCTTCATTCGCTGTCTCTTCTGTTTCGAGTTCTCTAAACTTCTACTCCAAATTATCTACGTTTCTGGTTTAACTATTTATTCTCCAATCACGATCTAAACACCAGGTCACAGGAGAGCCAAATTCTAGCAATTCCTCCTCATATAACATCCCACTATTCATCTTCTTTTACTCTCTCAGTCTACCGTCAATTGAATTCTTTTCTTCACAAGATTAAGGGCAGTCAGACAACAACTATTTTCGAGAACAGGCTTACAGATTTCTTACGGACGCAGTCAAATTGAATTTATGATTGTAATCACCATTGAGTTTAATAATTGCATTATATTTAGGCCGGATTATTATTATTTTTGTTGTTACTATTATTATTATTATTATTATTATTATTATTATTATTATTATTACATAATTATTTTATTTGTGTGTTGGCCCAGATCACATATTCACAGATTGATCAACCTTATGGGCTTTGAAGACAACAGCTTTTACCAATTTTTGTATACTGCCATTCAATTGCATGGAGCAACTGTAGGCCTACTTCCATCTAGCGGGTCCACCGTTGTAGCTGAGGGGTTAGTGAGTCTTAACTCCGAACCCAGCGGTCCCGGGTTCGATTCTCGGTCAAGACGAGTTGTCTGAGTGAGGTTTATTCGGGATTTTCCCCTCACCCCTATGGATGAATATCAGGTAACTTTATCAGGCGATTGGAACCCCACCCATCTTCGCCACTTCCTTTCCTCCCCCATCATCCCGTTTCTGGTTTTTCAGATCACTCTACCGGCGGCCTCCCGAACCTGCTGACTCTCTCGACCGGCCTCCGTGGATGTAGTTCAGCGATGTTGGATGTCTTCTGCAATGGCACCTGAAGCGGACCTACTCGGAGGAGGAGTTTCGCCTCGGACCCACAGGGAGGTCTTGGGGGAATTTTCCGAAGCAGGAATGGTATATGGATTCTGTCTGCTGTAGGGACCGGTCGTTAAGGGAGTCATGTGGTTAGGGCGCTGCGCGTAGAGGATCTGTGGCATGCAACTCATTCAATATCGAGGGTTAGCGCAATAGATCTCAATAGGTCGCAGTGTTGGGCCATCCGTGCCCCCTCAGTTAAATTCCATTCCATTCCATCTAGCGGTCGTTGCCAATCGACAGTGGCGATCCAGGTGGTTGTCTTCTTCTACATGTTACAGTTTTTAACTTCGGAATGGGCAATCTGTTATATATCTGATAAGGGGTGTTGGGAAGATAAAAGGAACTGTTATTGTATTATATTATTTACATATATACGAAATGGAAATATAAAAATAATTGGAAATTTATCCTTTGAAGAGGTGGAAAAATTCAAATATGTTGGAGCAATAGTAACAAATATAAATGATACTCGGGAGGAAATTAAACGCAGAATAAATATGAGAAATGCGTATTATTATACGGTAGAGCAGCTATTGTCATCCAGAAAAGCTGGAAGTTAGAATTTATAAAACAATTATATTACCTGTTGTTCTGTATGTTTGTGAAACTTGGACTCTCACTTTGAGAGAGGAACAGAGGTTAAGGGTGTTTAAGAATAAGATGCTTAGAAAAATATTTAGGGCTAAGAGGGATGAAGTAACAGGAGAATGGAGAAAGTTACATAACGCAGAATTGCATGCATTTTATTCTTCATGTGACATAATTAGGAACATTAAATCAAGACGTTTGAGATGGGCTGGGCATGTAGCACGTATGGGCGAATCTATAAATGCATATAGAATGCTAGTTGGGAGGCCGGAGGGAAAAAGACCATTGGCGAGGCCGAGACGTAGATGGGGGAATAATATTAAAATGAATTTTAAGGGAGGTGGTATATGATGGTAGAGAGTGCATTAATCTTGCTGACAATAGGGACCGATAGCGGGCTTATGTGAGGGCGGAAATGAACCTCCGGGTTGCTTAAAAGTTATTGAAGTTAAAGTAAGTTATTATTATTGTTATTTTTATTGTTATTTTTATTATTATCATTATTATTATTATTATTATTATTATTATTATTATTATTATTTCTTAGTTATCCCGTGGTTGGAAAATTCGCTTACAGGATCAGAAAACTGTACATCAGACGTATTTCAACGCCGGTGTGCATTACGAAATGTAACGTAGCGTGCCAAAGGAAAATCTGCTGTCTTATAATAAATGCTCAAAATGCCCTCCTTTAGCACGAGTACATACATCATCTCGCTGTCACATAGACTTCTGGATGCGCTGATGTAACACATATTTTCGAATCGTCTCGGAGACTTCCACAATACGGTCACGAAGATTCTCTATACTTTGCACTGGGATTTCATACACAAACGATTTTAAATTCCCCTACAAATAAAAGCCTACCGGTTGTGATCAAGGATACTTGGAGGCCAAATAATTGGTCCAGCTCTACCTATCCCGCAGTACGGAACTTTGTATTGAGAAATGTAGGAGCTCAGATACTAGAAGCACATGTTTCGTGGTATCGGTGAGGGCTGTTACTTTTTAACAGAACAAGCAAGTATTTGTCCAAGAGCGCTTTGTACCATCGTTCGTCGATGTTGTATAAAAATAGGTCAACAAGGAATCCGGGACCTATGTTCAAATAACATAGGCCTACATTCAGCCTCCAGATGTGATGAATGTCTCCTCAAAGTTTTGACATACATTTTAGTTACACCCTGTACAGTAAAACGTAAAGTCATCGTTGAACATCGTGTAGAAACAGAATTTGAAATAGGAAACAGAGATAATCTACCGATGCCTTTCCTATATTCAATTCAAATTCAAATTTAATTACAATTTACATTTGAAATGAATACATGTGAATAGATACCCGAAATGAGCATATGCTCGTGCTCGGGTACAGTCCATAAAATTTTACAGAGACTATTACACTCTTACTACGTCATACTACTTTTGACCAATAAAACGGTACGAAAGGACGTATTTCAACCGATCATGGCTGCTTATCGCACAATTTTATCGCGTCCCTAGCATTTGTTTAATTTTATCGCGTCCCTAGCATTTGTTTCTTTGTTTGCCAACATTTGAAACTGCGCTGGTCTGGACGTCAAAAATATATATAAAATTACAAACCACTCCAGTCGATGCACAGCAGTTTCAAATATGACTCGCATTGGCATTCAAGAACAAGAATTAATAAAAATCACTGATCATACCTATGCATCTTCTAAAATCCGATTTACAAATAAATGAAGAGCACCATTCGGAAATCCTGAATAAGTTGAATACACCATGTAGGCCTAAATCAACGAGTTCCACTTCTATTACGCACACGTCCAATATAACATCAATTGAACCACCAACCACATTCAAATTTGAAAATTGTACATTCAATAATTATTCGTTTTAAAATTATTCATATTTATTTTTTATGTCATCGTCGTTAATTAAAACTTTTCTAACGCTTGTGTATATTAGTTAGGTTATGTTATAGCTTCTGATCTGAGAGGATAAAAAGAACTTCTGCTATATGATATTATGGATAGTCACGTATCAGAGATTGTTTAATATTAAGATTTATTGAATAGTAATCATTACAGTGTCTGTATAAAGACACTACTGCCATCTAGCATGCATCTAGCGTAATATTTGTAATGTTGAGATGGTACAATAATACATTTGAAGACAGTTGTATTTTCGTAAGTCAATTAATATTTTATTGTATTGGAGTACTTCGTTACTTCTAATCTTTATATACTTTCTTCTAATCGTGTAATAGTCAATTAAATCCAACTTGAGTTTTGAATTTCTCTAGATGAATTAAAACGTCTAGTGAGATTACTTTTGATAAAATAATAATGCTGAAGATAGAAATAATAGGAACAATAATAATAATAATAATAATAATAATAATAATAATAATAATAATAATAATAGTTATAAAACAAAAATATTTACAACAATAAAATAAATACTAAGACGGATAAAATAAAATATAAAACCACTAGCGAGAGTTAACACAACTTAAATAAGCATATAATAACCGGAAAAAAAATGACGAACTCGAAAATCAACAGAAAAGTTCGTTGTATCGCAGACGACAGCAACCGCCCTATTGACATTGTGTTGTGTATTAATGGTAGTAGGGGGGAGACGAAAGTCTACGTAAGTGCCATTCTCTTCTAATCTTCTCGTACAATCATGGGAAGTTAATGCTGCAAAAACAAAATGTCTACGAGTCAAACTGTTCATTATTACCAGGATGAATACGAATAATACTGAAATATATTAATCTAGTTTCAGTTATAGATCTCCCCTTTTGTGCAGGAGATATCGTATCAAAAATATTTTATGAATGGTGGGGAAAATATAAATTTCAAGAACTCTCTAGTGACAAGAGATAGTGACAAGTACAATCAAGTGTATCTGTGGCGATGCTAAGAAATCATTTATTGGAGATATACACTGTTATTAATATAAATAAAAAATAAAATTGATCAAATATCATACAAACATTTTCACTTTATTTTTAAACTTAAGAATGTGTAAATTGCTTAGGTCTAGATTATTTTTCAATACTGAATTGTATAGTGTTGGTCCCATGGATCTTAGTTTTCCTGGGTATGTTTTGTCTCACCGTATTGATTACAAGGTTCCTAAAATTTTCCTTGCCTATTCAATTCTAATTTTAATATCTTCAGACCCAATTCCTTCCTTTGTAACTGTAGTGTCTAAATATTTAAATTTATGTATCTGCTTAATTGGTTCTCGTTAGCAATAGCAATTTCATATTTACTATTCGAATTAGCGATCATAATATATTCTGTTTTTATAACATTAATTTCCATTCTATATTCTTGATATTGTTTGTACAGTTTCTTAAGCATAATTTCTAGGTCATAAATATCATCTTGGGCGAAAATCACCTAGTTATCTTCAAAATTCAGAATGAATAAACAATCATTACCAATAGATATAGTCTACTCATTCGTCTGCAAATTCTCTTCCAGTGGTCTTGTTCATTCATTCATTTAGTGTTCTGTCCAAAGACAGGTCTTTCACTGCAAACCCAACTTTCTCTAATATTTCCTATTTTCTGCCTTCCTCTTTGTCTCCTCATATGATCCACATATCTTAATGTCGTCTATCATCTGATATCTTCTTCTGCCCCGAACTCTTCTCCCGTTCACCATTCCCTCCAGTGCATCTTTCAGTAGGCAGTTTCTTCTCAGCCAATGACCCAACCAATTCCTTCTCCTCTTCCTGATCAGTTTCAGCATCATTCTTTCTTCTCCCACTATTTCCAACACAGCTTCATTTCTTATTATTTCTGTCCACTTCACACATTTCATTCTTCTCCATATCCACATTTCAAATGCTTCTAGTGCTTCTCTTTACTTCGTCGTAATGTCTATGTTTCTGCCCCATATAATGCCACACTGCATAGAAAGCACTTCACTAGTTTCTTCTTTAGTTCTTTTTTGTAAAAGTCCGCAAAAGATGCTCCTTTTTATATTTAAAGCTTCCCTGGCAGTGTTCTTGTATTTTTTCCAAATGTAGTAAATTAAAAAGCAACGGAGAAGGACTGCAGCGTTGTCTTAGACGTTTAATAGTGCAGAAGGATTGTGATAACCATTTACCCTCTTTAATATGTGCTTGATTATTATTGTATAATTCTTGAATAATATTGTAAAGTCATTAGCAAAACTGTAATGTACAACAATATACAATAAAGATATCTTATAAGAAATAAAAATAGAAAGGGATGCTACCCCTGTGATCTTTACTAAGATTGTGACTAGATAGGTTGGCCTCTCTTAGCACCTGTCATCGCTTGAGAAACTTCTTGCCCCAGCAACTAAAACTTACCCTAGTACAAAACCTAGTAATGCCGCACTTCGATTATTGTGACGTTTTGTTAAGTGACCTAAGTTCTGAACTGTCAGTCAAGTTACAGCGAGCTCAGAATATGTGCGTCAGATACGTGTGCAACATCCGACGATATGATCACATATCACCGTCCTTCGCAAGTCTCTCGTGGCTCCGACTTAAAGAACGCAGAACTTTACACTCTTTGTCTTTACTCTTTCGAATTCTGCACACCTTAACGCCAAATTACCTTTAGTCTCGTTTCTCTTATCTATACTCTAACCACGACGTAAATACCAGATCACTTATCTGTGGTACGCTAAGTATACCCCTTCATAGAACATCCTGTTATTCATCATCTTTTACAATATCCACCTCGCGTCAATGGAATTCCTTGTCACAAAGTATTAGGGGCTGCAAGACAACAAACACCTTTAAGAACAGCTTCAAAGATAACCTTATTAGCATTTCACTCCAATCATACTGATTTAAACTATCACTGACTACATTGTTACTTCTTTCTCTTAGACATCATCCTGATTGTGCTGTATTTCCAAATTGTCTCATAATAATCTCTTTCTATTATCTAATATTATTTGAAATATATTAACATTGTATGTATTTTAGCTTAATTCTGCTACATAGTTTGTATTTCAGTGTTTAATTAATAGTTCATAGTATTTTGTTGTTTAATTCGTAAATAACTCTTGCATACATGTAACTCTCATCTAAATCAAATTGTTAAATTCTTTGTAAGTTCATGCATATGTATATACTCTTTTTGCTGGTTGAGTGGAAGAGAAGGCCTTACGGCCTTAACTCTGCCAGCTAAAATAAATAAATAAATAATAATAATAATAATTATTATTATTATTATTATTATTATTATTATTATTATTATTATTGTTATTATTATGTCGCTGACTCTGAAGAGCCTCTGTCGTCTTTACTTAATAAAAACAAAAACGTGCGGTAAATATTTTACACGTGTATTGCCTATAACTGACGAGAATCAAACGAGAGACTCCAGAGTAATCGCAGCAGGCTGTGCACATCCACGTGGACGAAACCTGGCCAGATGCAGCTGGATCGATACCCGGCCGTCCTATTCCCTGTACTGCAGTGCCCCCACCACATGTACAGTCGCGGGCAATAAATCGCGAGAATCAGCTGAGAGATTGACTCGACCCAGTCCGAAATGTGCTCTTTGCATGCACACACGCCATGCCCTTGTACTTGGGTAATAATGATAACGGCAAATTGCTTCTGCTTCGCCGTTAGTCGAATGGCATATTTGTTCGATTTCTACTTCGGAGACTCGGGTTCAAGTGTTGGAGAATGAAAATGGTAGTAATCAAAGATAGTCCTTAAAGGGTACGAAGTAGGGTCTATTCGCTTCTTGCAGAAACTGGAGTCTAGACCAACAAAAGTAGATCTTTAACACAGCCTTAGAATTAGAGGAAAACGTAATAACCCTGTCAGATTAAATAACTAAATTATTATTATTATTATTATTATTATTATTATTATTAATTGCACAACCAGGGAAGAGATGACGTGAACAACTTCAACGAGTTAATAAGGTCGAAGTGTTTAATCCTTGATAATGACGTTCATTACAATCAGCAATGTTCTCTTCGAAATCTTGAACTCTTCTATTCCTTCGTACCTGTCGTCTCGCTTCACTTACCTTAGTTCCCATCATAATCTGAACACACGCTCTCGTCATGAAACAATACTAACAATACCATCCCATCGCACCTCCTCATACTCTTCCTCTTTCACAATAGCCCTGCCAAGAATCTGGAATTCGCTACCTGCTAGCATCAGGGACTGTCGAAATAAAATTGAATTCAGACGCAGACTTACTAGGCACTTGGTCAGTAATTGATTTCTTGTAAATAGTTTCCTTAATCTACTCGTATCACAAAATATTTCAGTATCCATTAATTTCATCACTATACAATTTTGTTATTCTAGGTTTAATTTGTAATTCAGTAAATATAACATATTCTTTGTTTTTCTATGACTATTACACTCTTACTACGTCATACTACTTTTGACCAATAAAACGGTACGAAAGGACGTATTTCAACCATCATGGCTGCTTATCGCACAATTTTATCGCGTCCCTAGCATTTCTCTAATTTTATCGCGTCCCTAGCATTTGTTTAATTTTATCTCGTCCCTAGCATTTGTTTCTTTGTTTGCCAACATTTGAAACTGCGCTGGTCTGGACGTCAAAAATATATATAATTACAAACAACTCCAGTCGATGCACAGCAGTTTCAAATATGACTCGCATTGTCATTCAAGAACAAGAATTAATAAAAATCACTGATAATACCTATGCATCTTCTGAAATCCGATTTACAAATAAATGAAGAGCACCATTCGGAAATCCTGAACAAGTTGAATACACCATGTAGGCCTAAATCAACGAGTTCCACTTCTATTACGCACACGTCCAATATAACATCAATTGAACCACCAACCACATTCAAATTTGAAAATTGTACATTCAATAATTATTGCTTTTAAAATTATTCATGTTTATTTTTTATGTCATCGTCGTTAATTAAAACTTTTTTAACACTTGTGTATATTATTTAAGTTATGTTATAGCTTCTGCTATATGATATTATGGATAGTCACGTATCAGAGATTGTTTAATATTAAGATTTATTGAAAATCATCTGTCAAGTGACGCTGATTACTGGGATTCGGATAATTGAAGTGGAATGTTGCATTTTAATAAAAATGAAACTGATCAACAAAGCCTTCTTGACTAGTAACATTGCCATCGTGTATAATAGATCGAAAACGTCTCGACGAGAGGGCATTGCTCACTACTGCCATCTAGCATGCATCTAGCATAATATTTGTAATGTTGAGATGGTACAATAATACATTTGAAGACAGTTGTATTTTCGTAAGTCAATTAATATTTTATTGTATTGGAGTACTTCGTTATTTCTAATCTTTATATACTTTCTTCTAATCGTGTAATAGTCAATTATATCCCACTCGAGTTTTGATTTTCTCTAGATAAATCAAAACGTCTAGTGAGATTACTGTTGATATATGATCTAGCTTTAATTAGTCAGGTAATCTTTTAGTACTTTGATTTTTATTGTAATTGCAATTGTAAATTTAATACTAATTGTAATTTTAATTGTAATTGTAAATTTAATAGCAATTGTAATTTATTCTTCATATTATAGTTGGAATCTCCTGGTAGAAGGGCAGAGAAGGCCTAACGGCCATATCTCTACCATGTTAAATAAATAAATACTAAATACTACTAATACTAAATACGACGATTTGTCCCAAGCTAATGGTACCAGTAACTTTCGTCCCATGTTTTTGTCCCAGAGATGCTTAGTCCCTTCTTTTTATGTCCCAGTTTTTAGTCCCAAACGCCTGAACGTCCCAAGCTAAAGTTAAGATAATTTGTAAATTTTATGAAATTCTGATGACCAAATAAATTACAAATGATTTAAAAGCGTATTAGCTTTATTTAATTCGAATGTGTGTGTGTGTATATATATATATCAGAATAAATGTCCTGAAACATCACTCCCAAAGCGCGTAAGTACTGTGTAATTTCATCATTATCCTTATACTCATTATAATTATATACAATTCTTTGCATATGTTGATATAGACTATATGAATTTTTCTCCTCTTTATTGGAGACCCACCGACTTGAACACGCAGGAGTTCTCTGGCCAATACAGATGCCTCCTTTTGCAAGTTAGCTAGAAACTCCTTACCTCCGTCGGAAGGTTGGATGTAACATGTTGCCCAGGTGTTACTTCCAACCTTATTCCACGGAGAAAGATTAGTTTGTTTCATGGTGGTTAAATTATATGAATCTACAGACACGGAAGTTCATCTCAGACTAAAACCTCTGTTCCCCCTCCCATATGCCATACCCATATGATAAGGTCACAGGACAGCTTCTATAGCTCAGTCAAAAGACCCGAGTTCGGCCCTGGAACAATTTTTCTTTTGAAATTATTCAGCATGATACGTTGTTTGGTTGAGGACAGACACTACAACACTGTAGAAAGTCCTGTAATAGAGAGAATAATTATTATTATTATTATTATTATTATTATTATTATTATTATTATTATTTACTAGTATATTAATAATTGCGGTCCACACGTGTGTAGTAACGGTTAGCGCGTCTGACCGCGAAACCAGGTGGCCCGGGTTCGATTCCCGGTCGGTGCAAGTTATCTGGTTGAGGTTTTTTCCAGGGTTTTCCCTCAACCCAATATGAGCAAATGCTGGGTAACTTTCGGTGCTGGACCCCGGACTCATTTCACCGGAATTATCACCTTCATCACATTCAAACGCTAAAGAACCTTAGATGTTGATAAAGCTTCGTAAAATAACCTACTGAAAATAATTGCGTTTACAACGTATATTTCATTAATCTTCTTCATAGAGGGTGATTCAGGAAGAAAGGTACATGGTGTGAGGTGTGATTGGTTATTCTGAACAAAAAATTTCTATGAACATATGCTCTGTTCTTAACAGAATCTAATATACATCTGTTTAAAAATCACTGGCGTCAGTCTCATGACCTCATATGCGGACACAACCAAAAGACATTAGGTTGTAGTAGAATCAATAAAACGTATCCTGGGCGTTGGATCGGTCACGGTGGAGTCATCTCTTGGCCACCGAGGTCACCCGACATTACTACATTGGATTACTGTGCGTGGAGTTGGCTTAAGAGCGAAGTCTACAAGCGCAAAGTGGAAACTTCTCGCATTTTACATGTTTTTGCTCAAGTAAAGGAATGTCCAAATCAGCTCAGATCAGCAACACAGCTGCTGTCATCAGGAACTGCAAAGTGCATTGAAGTTGACGGTGGACTTTTTAAATATGTTCTAAGTACATAATTAAACAGAACATAAGATAACAATGTTTTAATTTACTATCTTCCAACTTTTTTGTTCAGAATCACCAATATTATCATGGCTCAAAGCATGTACCTTTCCTCCTGTCTCACCCTATATTCGCAAGAACAGTCAGTACCCGTTTTAGTATTCATATCCGTGCTCTATTTACGAGTCTGTAATCTCTTTCTGTTCTTTGAGATATACCGATGGGGAAGTAGGTGAATACCGACGAACAAATTCGAATGCAAGGTTTATCTCCAATAACTTGGAACTTTTTACTTAATGGACTTGAGTATGCGAGGATGGTAGAAATTATTCAGAAGGAATATTAACTTCAGAAGTGGATGTATGCGTTACGAGCTCTCCATTTTAAGAACAGACTTCAAAATCTTGTGTCAGTCTTTAGAACTATTTTAAAATTATTCCCAAAGGGACGACTGATGTCAAGATGTTAGACAAGCAAAGACTACTGTGCAAGCATCAGTTATATAATATAAATTCTGAATATGTACTATATGTCTTTTCCGTGTTAAATTTTACTGTACCTGGTTAACATGTTTCGGCCTGTTATTGGCGCCTTTTGTTTTGTTTCCTGTGGGGGTGTGTTTGTGTAGTGTAATGTGGAGTCAAAGAGTGTGTGTGTTCTGAAATTGAGTTGTGTTGAGAATTTCATTTGGATGTGTTTTTGTGTGTCTGTATATTTCGTATTGTTCTATAGTCGCGACGCTGTTATTTCCGGCGTGACTCCGCCTCTTTGCTTACGTCTTAGGAAGTGAAGGCTCTATAAAGTCTAGGTAGGTAATATCATTCGCCATTTTTGTTCTTTCGTTCCCGAGCTACCATAAGAGGAATCTATTTGCCACACCGTTAAACATTATCATATCGTAGCTCCTATGATAATAAATCAAACGCACTGTAATTCAGCAAATAATTGAGCGGCAAATAACGTCTTCGTGTGCTTTCTGCGAACGCCAACGAAGGAGCCAAAATGGCGGGCGATTGTATTAAGTATTTATCGAGCCTTAAGAAATGAATCACGTCTTCATAAGGGAATCACAAGACGCACACGTTTAAATGTAGCCGACCTGCAACGCGATTGACTGCCGGAAATTAGAGCGACGGGACTATAGTGCGTTTAGGTTCTGGCTTTTTGGTTGGATGTGTAAAATTTCCATGTCTGTGTTGATGTCTCTGTAGGTGTGGTTAGCATTTGTGATGTGTTCTACATATGTGGAAGTGTTTTGTAATTTTGTTACGGCTGTGATGTGTTCTTTGTAACGAGTTTGAAATGATCTGCCTGTCTGTCCTATGTAGAAGTTGTTGTAGGTGTTACATTTGAGTTTGTGTACGCCTGTGTGGTTGTATTTGTTTGTTTGTGTTGTTTGCGTGTTGAGATGTTTTTGTAGAGTATTATTTGTTCTATATGCGATGTTGTAATTTTTAATTTCTTGAATGAGGTTGCAATCTTGTGTGTGTTTTTGTTTTCGTATGTTAGTTACAAACGTAATTTTTCATTTGTGCATTTTTGCGACAATTATTTATTTTCTAGCTTAAACTCTGCTTCAGATGTATACAAACATTATTGCTCTTTATATGGCACATATCGTCAAGTAAGATGTACAGTACTGTCTAGTAGCACAAGACTTTCAAAAGTAACAGATATTCTTGACAATGTGGTAGGGTTGATGTCACAATACAGGAAAGGCAATGAATAAACATGGATGGAAAATAAAGGTTTCACTCTCTTACCGGAAATTTAAACTGAATTCGCTAGATTTGTAGCCGGAAACTGTAACGTAAGAGATATCGAAGAGGACTCATTTAAGTTACATTAAAAAACATGAAATCAAGGATTTGCTAACAAGATTCACAATATATTTATTTTTCTCCCATGTGTATGTATTTATTCACACTGCAATGGGCATATACCCGGTGGCAGTGGTAACTAATTACACTCAATAAAGACAATAATAAACACAATGAATAAAATACAATTAATAATAATACTAATAATTAATACTAACAATAATAAATAATAATAATAATAATAATAACAGGGAACATCCTAAGTTAAAATAACATTTAAAGGAAATCTAATTTGTACCTTAAACCTAAGTTCGAACTAAAATCCACGAGTATGATATGTTCATATCTGCACAAGTACCTTTCAACACTACACTCATTTCGCTGTCAACTCACTCACTGCACTGGAACTACAACACATTTCACTGATTCTATCCTGATTTCACTAACACTTCAAAAACATTTCACTGTTCAAATACTTTGCACTGTCACTATAAACTATAAAGCTTCACTGACAGGAACACGTTTCACTTACTCAACACAGTTCACTGACACAACACACTTCACTGACACAACATAATTCTTCACTGATAGAACACTCCAATAAAAAAATATCAATTACACACTTTAAATACTGTGTATAATTATCGTCTATTAGTAAAGTCCTTAAGCCTATTTTTAAATACATTTTTGGTTATTGGTAAAGCCTTTAGTAAGTCTGCAGGTAAAGCATTCCAGTTCCTGATAGTACGATTGAGAAAAGAAAACTTTCCAGTGTCCGTCCTCTGTCTTCTTTCCCTCAATTTATAAGAGTGGTCGTTCCTTGAAGAGTATAGCAGATACAGTAACTTAATTCATGTTGCGTTCATGAGAATATCTTTGAAATCCCACACATGTTTGTGTTGTGCAATGTGTGTGAAAGTGTTTACTTTCAGGATTGCTATCAGTATGCTCAAATCAGAGACCACATTAAACTCTCCTCTAGGGCGTACTACTCCAACCTGAGCCCAAAGTTATGTACACGTGTGGAAGACAAGTTTATCCAAGGATGCTAGTGCTAAGTGCGCATAACTATTTTGACTAGTCTTGTGGGAAATGCTGTTGCTAGGAGACACCGCGTCGTCGTCGATTCTCTGGAGTACGATCAAACTCTGTGAAGAAACTTGAGGTCATATTGCCCATGAAACAAGCTAGATGCCCTCAAGATATAACATAATGGGCTGCACAAACGCGTGTCTTCTTTTTTCTAAGGTAGTTGTAAATGATTGGTACAAAAAGAAAACATTACTGTGACTGCTGTAATGAATTTGTTTCACAAATACAACTATAACATGAAAGGTTGACTTTTCAAGTTCCAATCGGTGACAATGAAAACATGGAAAACTCGCCATTGCTCACTCGAGGCGCTGTTAATCAAAATGGCGGTATCATCGATAGAAAAAAAGCTTACTGTGTCCTAGAGTACTCAAAAACATCATCGATAATAATCGTTGTTCAGCAGTAGCACAATTTTGTCAACGTGGGGTTATTATTAAAATGGTTTACAATTTACATTATCCGTATTCTAAATTTTCTGTAAGTTATTAGGCCTGTAACTATTATGTTATGGCATATTTATTAATATTATTATATTTTTATATTATTATGAACTGTCAAGTGCACGAAACGTTAAACGAATGTTTCACAATAAAGTCAGAAATCTAACGAACGAATACTACTCTTAAAGTGAGTTTAAAATCGACAATTCACAATATTTAATATCTGCACAGCAGAACGTCAAAACAACCTTTTCAGTATGTTTCAGAAGTTAAACTTCATATTGTTGCGGCTTAATTTTATTACAAGATCGGTACTAGAGGTAGTTGTTGTTTAGTCAATGATGCAATGGTTTTCATTACAACTCTAGAGCAGTTATTTGTAAGATTTCAACATACTTATCTAGGTTGGCAAGTTTGAATTTAGTAATTACGAGAAAACAAACTATCGTGCATAAAGATATGTTACCCCTTCGTGTGACTGGAGCGGCATCTTAGAATGCCTAAACAATAAACAAACTCTTATCTGATATCTTCAAAAGAAAGCGTCGTCTTTGACAGCGCCTGGGTATTAAATGAACGCTCGGACCGTATATACAGGTTGCTTCATGATGATTTACCGTCACTTACGAAGCTTATTTCCGAAGACATTCTGAGCAAAAATGTCTTATAAACATTTGTCCTAATCTCAATACTTTCAGAGCTACACTAATTTGAATTTGTTTACAAAATGCCATTATTCTTGAGTTTGAAGGATAAAAAAATATTATAGATAAAGAATGAACTGTTCAGAAGTATCATTTCTTTAATTAGATAATATTCTGAAACTAAAAATGTGTTGTGAATTCCATAGTTGCTTCGTACATAATTTTTTTTTCCAATTTTTAACTACAAAATTACATTTTCTAACGTATTTATCACAACAATTGTTACAAATCACGCCGCTCTTGTAAATTATTGGAGACTGTACATTAGAATGCATAATTAAACTTTAAAGAATAATTAACAACATTATGAAATCTTCCCTAGTACAGGGGCATACTAGAATTCGCCTATACAAGACCTTGGCGAGACCTGTACTTTGTTACGGCAGTGAGGCATGGACATTGAGGAAGAAAGACGAAAGCAGAATAACGGCCGATGAAATGAAATTTATGACATATACAGCGGGATATACGAAATGGGATCACAAACACAATGAAGATGTAATGGAAGAATTACAACTAGAACTTGTAGGCCTAATTAATCACGTAAAACATTATCAGAACAACTGGATAAATCATCTGCATCGCATGCATAGAGATAGAATCCCAAAAGTCATGCTCCACTATCGTCCAAACGGGAAGAGATCTATCGGTCGTCCAAAAAAGTGCTGGATTGAAAATTCAACTGTGAGATCGTAACAGGCCGTATGGTACAATACCTGAAGGGAAGAAAAAGAAGAAAAGAAGAAGAAGAAGAAGAATCAATTCCCTAAAGTCGTATGATTTGTAAAAGTTTTTGTACTAAGTGCGTAAGACTGATGTAATTTTTAATTAAAATTGAAAAGCAATATCTGTACAAAGCAATTAACAACATTTTTAACTTCACAACACTAGCTAATTAAAGAAGCGATACTTCTGAATAGTTCATTCTCTACTTGTAATATTTTTTTACCGTTAAAACTAAAGAAAAGGGGTATTTTACTAACAACTTCAAATTAATAATTAATAATTTATTTATTTAATTTGGCAGAGCTAAGGCCAGTAGGCCTTCTCTTCCGCCCAGCCAGACTCTAATTCTAATTGAATACAATTGCTTACATAGTTATTACATTAATATCTAGATCATAAAACAACATGAAAGTAAATAATGAAAATTGGATAACTAATGTTAGTGTGACAATAATAAACATTGGTAAGAAATAGTTATAATAATAATAATAATAATAATAATAATAATAATAATAATAATAATGAGATAATTTAGATATTTATCTGTGATATATATATATATATATATATATATATATATATATATATATATATATAACCATTAAACATTGAGAAACCTGAAACAGCTATTATTGTTAACAAGAACTGTTAGAAAAATATTTCGTGAGCCTATTCTTAAATTGGTTTGATGTCTGACAGTCCCTGACATTACTCGGTAGGGAATTCCAAAGTCGAGGAACAGCCACAGTGAAAGAAGATGAATATGAGGATGTTCGGTGGGAGGGAATGGATAATATTGAGGAGTGTTGTGATCGTGTGTCTAGGTTATGATGGGTGGATAAATTTTGAAAACGAGACGCAAGATAGACAGGAGTGGAGAAATGCAATATGTGAAAGAGAAGGGAAAGACAGTGGATTTTCCTACGATCTTCTAGACGGAGCCAGGACAACATTTCGAGGGATGGTGTTACGTGATCAGCCAGGCGAATATTGCAGACGAAACGGACGCACATATTATGAACACGTTGTAGTGTAACTCTGAAAATATTGAGATTAGGACAAAAGTTTATATGGCATTTTTTGCTCAGAATGTTTTCGGAAATAAGCTCCGTAAGTGGCGGTAAATCCTGGTGAATCACCCTGTATTTACCTGTCAGCCTTCGTAGTCTCAGAAAGGAAAAATTGGGATACTGCTGTGAAGTCCAGTGTCTTTCTGTTAAATAGCACATGAAGAGATACGAACAATGACAGGGAATGGATGCAAGGCGATATTTTATTGTTCGCAATACGTGTAATGTTACATGTACAAGGTAAGCCGGTGCCTGCCTGCAGTGTATCACTTAAATTACACTCGCAACGCCAGAAATCGGAGAAGTTTCCCTTAACGCAAATAATGAGATGTTGTAACTATGTAACCCGAAGCGGTGTGCATAGTCAAAATGCGGGATAAATGAAGCGTCGCCCGCCCGGATCAGACTCGTGTTACGCACTCAGCTCAACTGAAGCTGGAACCTGACGGTTTTCTACATCCGTCAAAATGCTTGAATAAACGTTTTGTAACTTCGTACTCCAAACACACAGCTCTCTGCAGAATTATTAATGCTTTACCCTGGTATTCTCTGTCACTTCATTGAAGGTGGTAACGCTAGTCATTTGTTAAGCGCCTCTTAACAAGAAGATACGGAGATAGGCAAGTATATGGATAGGTTGACAGGTAAATATCAACAGGCTATTCCAGTCATGTCAATTGATGCCCATAGGAGCAAGCGCGCGCTTTAGAGCTCAGGAGATCCTGAGCGCTTTACTGCGGAAAGGAAAGAGACAGACGAAAGACGTAGTATATGCCGCTTGGTCGAGCTATATACAGGGATGGCCAGCACTGATTCAATGGATAAAGAGAAGAGAACTTATTAAAACTGTATTCATGTTAATTTTTAGATTTGTCTGAGAAGTAGGCCTATAAAAATGTATTATAAGGATGTAAATTTTAATTTTAATGCTCATTTTTCACAAATTTGATTTTTTTTATTCAAAAGAAATATTTTCTCAACTTTTTTTTTTTTATAGAAAAGTGAAATTTTCAGATTTAGGCCTATTTATTTAGTAGTCTTACAGAATGTTTTCGTAAATCTAATATACCGTAAATAAGTATTACTGAAGATAGTGTATTGAAAATTTTGAAAATGCAAATCTGGTCTTTCAGGTAAAGCTCCCTGTAAAGCAGATTTGAATAATTTCAAGGGAAAAATTGTTCCGGGCCGGGTATCGATCCCGAGACCTCTGGTTGAACGTACCAGCTCTCTACCAACTGAGCTACCCGGGAAATCCACCCGACACCGTCTCAACTTTTCCCTTTATATCCACACAACTCGCGTGGGCTGACGAAACGCCAGAGACCCACATCGAGTGCACACAATCTCTGTGTGACTTGGAATTGTGGTTTTCTGTTAACGTACACAGTGTCGTATATATTATGCAAATCTAGTCTTTTAGGTAAAGCTCCCTGTAAAGCAGATTTGAATAATTTCAAAGGAAAAATTGTTCCGGGGCCGGGTATCGATCCCGGGACCTCTGGTTGAACGTATCAGGCCCCGGAACAATTTTTCCCTTGAAATTATTCAATTTTGAAAATATTCGCATGGACATTGTTTGTAAGGAAATGAATTAACAAAGCAACTACTGTTACATCATAAGCAAAAGATATGTGCGCATGTGTTGTAAAAATTTCAGCTCTATAGCTTCAGCATATTTCGAGAAAATAATTTAATATTCTGATAATAGGAAGATGCTCACCATTATCACCTTAAACGCATAATGCGATAAGAGTTTTCTTATGGAATATTAGTTATACTTAAAACATATACAGCACCTAGGTAACTTTGCTTTGTACTGTAATGTTCTTTGATTAGTTTATTGATTACTTTTATAAGGCTAAAGGCACCATCAATATCAATTCCAACTTATCATGTCATACTCGATCTCTTTTCTTGGAATATCACTTTCTTATGAATGATGTGTTTCATCCATTTAATACAGTATAGTTTTACTACTAGTATGGAATTTATGCGAATATTCCTTCTTAACCCTTTATTATGTTATTAACTTAAAACACAACTGCAATATTAAGAAATTCGTGTTAGTACTTTTGTTTTACAGACAATATAGACGATATCAAACAGAAAAAGGCCATATAAAAATAACGACATAAAATTTTCCGTTTGAAGTTTGTGCACCACTGTTTTCTTCATCCAACAGGCTGCTTATTCATATACACAACCCTTCCTCTTTCCATACTTAGCGCTTGATGCCCGCGCTCGACGTCAAGGTCAGAAAGATGCGCTTGCTTTGACATCACTGGGCTATTCAGAAGCCATGATGTGATCTTGTGGAAATACTGGAGTAATGGTGAAATGGATACAGTGGTTGGAACTTGGGTATTCACAGAATAAATTTCGTGTGTTGTTTCTAAGCTGGAATCTTCTTCTTCTGTTATGAGAAGCTATCAGCTCTGTCCAGATTTACCCATTACATATCGAGGGCATCATGCCAGAAGTGCGTATCAGCAATACTGTAAGTTTACATTAGAGACATTTAAATACAATAATTTTTCCTTTTTTTAATTAGGCTATTTTACGACGCTTTATCAACATCTCAGGTTATTTAGCGTCTGAATGAAATGAAGGTGATAATGCCGGTGAAATGAGTCCGGGGTCCAGCACCGATAGCTACCTAGCATTTGCTCATATTGGGTTGAGGGAAAACCCCGGAAAAAAACATCAACCAGGTAACCTGCCCCTACCGGGAATCGAGCCCGGGCCACCTGGTTTCGCAGCCAGACGCGCTAGCCGTTACTCCACATTTGTGGACCTATAAGTTTTCCTATCGATGGCTAAATAGCCAGGTATTTTCTTTAATTTTTTCTCATGCCCATTTCAATTCTTAATCGCTTGTTTTCAAATGTAAATATATACCAGGCCTGCACAAGATTTGCGCTCTCCGAGCCGGGTCAGAGCTCATGAGCGGAATCCATATATTAGCTGCGCTCTGTATAAGGGTGGACTGGAAGAAGGGGTGATCTCGTACAAAATATACACAAAAATAAGTACTATTACGAGTGTTTATGAAATGAATTCCCGTTCATTGTTTGCAAAACTATCTTGGACTATTATTAATTAATAAAGAAATATTTATTTTACAGAAATAATAGAAATTCTATAGCTACTTAAATGAACAACATCATTTTGTTACATTTTTATTTATGAGTACATCAAAACGATGTTTTATGCTGTTGGCAGCTGAAAGGAACAGTAGCTTACTGATCGTAATGAAACTTCAGTTACAGATGTTCGATGTCTGCCTTTATTAAAGTTGATTATAGAAACCAGTTGCTCACAAATATAAATGTTGAGCCAAACATAGCAATCATTTTCACAGCCAGCCTGTGTAGTCGTGGATATTATTGCTAATGTTTAGTCTTGTAAAACTCAACCAGGCTAGTAGTATTATTCAAAACGATCATTAGCCCTTAGGTCACATTGAAGATCAATAAGTTCGAGCTGTAAAACGTTAAATGTTATGTTCCGTCTCTTAGATTCCTCCATACTGTACAGTAGCAGTAGGTAAGCAACGTGAAACAGTTACTGAGAATAGGCCTACACACAGCACTCCACTAGATAACTGAGTGGCCGTTTCCCTCTCCTCTACCTATACCAAGTCTATGTCATTCTGACGTACCTTCCTCTCCGTTTCGGCGAGCGGTAAACACAGCTTTCCCGGTCCGAAGGAGCGCGCGCGCTCGTTGAGCGCTGTTTGTGCAGGTATGATATATACCATTAAAATATTTCTATAACGCTGCATTTGTTGGTATGGTCTTCTGGTATGAAGCTCTCGATGTATACCAAAAACTTACTACACTAGGGCATTCGAAAAGTAATGTCAACTCTTGACTGACAGCGAATGCCTCGCTTCCACCCAACCTGCAATAGTTCAGTATGGTAGGACTTCTCTCCCACAGGCTTCTTGTAATGCCCTGAAGCACTGAGTTGGATATTTTTCTCTTCCAACTTGGATTTTTATGAAGCACCTTTGTTCGTACCTTTAGGGCTGTATTGTTTACTACAAATCAGAAACAGTCACTGTACTTAAAAAATATGGTTACTTCGAGACTTTCAATATAGCAAATTTATGGAACAATCGCTGCTCTAGTACGAGATTTAAATGGTCACCACTAGGAGCAGTGATTTATAGGATTGTTACCATTACTTATCGAATGCCTTAGTCATCATCATCATCATCATCAACAGGGATTAGGCCTTTCGACCTGTTCCGTCCTCTCAAAGAAATTGATCTCTCCATCTCTTCGTAGGCCTTCCTCTGTCTCTCTTGCCTTTGGGTTTGTACTCTAGAATCTTTTTAGGAATACGGTATTCTGGCATTCTTTGTACGTGTTCATAGTATTTTTCTTGGTATTCTTTTATTTTATTATTTAAGTTGAATATGTTCAGTTCGTCTCTTATCGTTTCATTATATCGTCTGTCTGTTCTTCTGTATCCAGCTACCGATCTCAAAAATCTCATTTCTGATACTTCTATTTTGTGCTTTTGGTTTTCTGTTAGGGTCCAGCATTCTGAGCCATACAAGAGAGATGGGACTGCCAAGACTTTGTAAAACTTCAAAATATCAGTCCGGCTTATTCTTTGATGAGGCAATGCAGTAAGTAAAATGTCCCCTGGCCGCGTTACGAGCGCTGCGCAGGGTAAGGACAATGGTGGGGCTGCCACCTTCAAGCATATGTCCATGCTTCTCTGTGTATTAACCCCTTCAGAGAGGGCTGCTGCTTCCGCTCTTCCAGCCGTTGTGACTATCACATGGTTACACGTCGCCTGGTTGACCGTTACAGTCTTCACACGTATCCCCGTGCAGGGGGCCTCAATATACCCTGAGGCACTGGGTCCTCGACAGAACTTAGCCACCAATGAGGTGCCCACCCCCGCGACATGGACGCATCTGCCGAGAATTATCCATGTATAAACAGTTATGACTAACAAGTCTATCATGGGTCGGGTTAGTAGCCTTGTATAATACCAAGGCTAGAGGCGAATGCCTTAGTATTTTCTTAAAAAAATTATGCCTGAGTAACGACAAAATAAATTACATTATTTTCTGCAGTACTGTTTTCAAATTCAAACACACAAAATATTGCGGAAATTAAGATAAGTAACCGTATAGGCTTTACAATAGTTACCACTGGAGGAAGAGTAGGTCGGTGCTACATTTTGTGAGGGTTTTGCTCGACAAAATTGATATTGACCTCCAGAGCCGTAACGCTACCATCAACCTGCATGCATTTATCCATAATCAGTTCAGTGCCCCCATATTCACTAACATGATTAAGCATGCCTGGAAGAAAGCTACTTTTCCAGTTGAATGTGATGCATTTAAAGTTACTGCCAATGTTATCTGGAACACTGAAGATTCGAGTTGCTCAACTCCCAACTGCAGAAATGCTTCATTCATTCAATGTGCTTATTGTCGTTTACATTTGAGGAGCATCGTTTTAAATCATATTATGTCCAAAAAACAAAATTTTACAGTAAGAACTAAAAACTGATTACTCCTAATCTGGGAAATTTTTCACAAAGTGAAAAATCTGATGTTATTATGTTTGAGGAGTACTTCAAGGAACTTGAAGTGAAATCACTTTTCAATTATATTCTTCAAATTGAAGAAAAATGTGTTGGACATAATACGTTTTGATCTAATAATTGTACAGATGTTGGTAATTAAAAACACTTAATGAGGCAAATGCATCAAATAACCAATCATTCCAGGGTAGTTTTCAGCTCATTTCCCTTCTCCAACAGTAGGAAAGAAGTAAAAATCTGAAGAGAGAGAAGGATCGGCTTTATGCAGCTTGTTCACGAACATTCCCTTAATACGTTTACGCAAAAAAAAAAAAAAAAAAAAAAAAACGATCTTCCTCTCGCTCAGTAAAACTGTAAAAAATTCTCAAACAGAACTATAATAATATTATTAGTATCACAATATTACCAACCTTTACCCTATATGAATAAGCTGATAGATTATAATACTTACTTAAAAATAGCTTTTAAGGAACCCGGAGGTTCATTGCCGCCCTCACATAAGCCCGCCATCGATCCCCATCCTGTGCAAGATTAATTCAGTCTCTATCATCAAATCCCACCTACTTCAAATCCATTTTAATATTATCCTCCATCTACGTCTCGGCCTCCCAAAAGTCTTTTTCCCTCCGGCCTCCCAACTAACACTCTATATGCATTTCTGGATTTACCCATACGTGCTACATGCCTTGCCCATCTCAAACGTCTGGATTTAATGTTCCTAATTATGTCAGATGAAGAATACAATGCGTGCAGTTCTGCGTTGTGTAACTTTCTCCATTCTCCTGTAACTTCATCCCTCTTAGCCCCAAATATTTTCCTAAGAACCTTATTCTCAAACACCCTTAATCTCTGTTCCTCTTTCAAAGTGAGAGTTCAAGTTTCACAACCATACAGAACAACCGATAATATAACTGTTTTATACATTCTAAGTTTCAGATTTTTTGATAGCATACTAGATGACAAAAGCTTCTCAACCGAATAATAACAGGCATTTCCCATATTTAATCTCCGTTTAATTTCCTCCCGAGTGTCATTTATAATTGTTACTGTTGCTCCAATATATTTGAATTTTTCAATCTCTTCGAAGGATAAATCTCCAATTTTTATGTTTCCATTTTGTACAATATTCTGGTCACGAGACATAATCATATACTTTGTCTTTTCAGGATTTACTTCCAAACCTATCGCTTTACTTGCTTCAAGTAAAATTCCCGTGTTTTACTTTGTGAATTTTCTCCTAACATATTCACGTCATCCGCATAGACAAGAACCTAAGTATGAACAATTGTTACAAGTATTCTTACACTACGAGATATCTTACTTACTACTGCAACGGAAAAGAAAGAGGAATAAGTAATGGAAGACGATATTTGAGCTTTGAGTCCCTGAACGATTGATAAAGCCACCTGGGTGAGCTATGTTGGGAAGTTACTGTTGCAATGTTGCTCTATTAAATTGGACACTAATAGGAATCTTGTTTCCGAGTGACATGTGTTGCTATGGTAGCGGAGTTCTTGTTTAATAGAGCGGACATCGCATCGATAACGTTTACGCTAAATTAACAAGCTCCGCCACTCTCTACTGAACATTATATGATCACCTGGCCTAGTGTATAAAAATACTTCCCGACATTTTCTTATATATCTCACACAATACAGATTTAGCCCATGAAGTACTTTTAACTTGTTATTTGAAATTGAAGGAAGTTTTTAGAGCTTGTATTTCATGTACCGTCGTCTGTGTTTAGTATGTATTATGTATGAGAACCAGTATAAATTAGTACATAGATAACAGTGTTAAGTCCAGTTGGGTGAATTATAAATTATTAGTTTATGGTAGAGTTATGCATTGCACAGTTGCATATAACCTTACCGAACAGAAGGAAAAATACATACATAATTTATATTGTTGATTTATTTATTTAGTTGTTTATTAAGTTTTTATATATATTTATTTATTTTGTCATTTATTTACGTAGTTATTTATTTATTTAGTTACTTAGCTGTTTAGTTATTTATTTAGTTAGTAATTTATCTTCATCATCATCCTTCACGAATTAGGCCTCTGTAGACCTGTTTCGACCCCATCTAGCAGTCTTCTAAAAGGTCTTCCTAGTCGACGATGTCCTCTAGGTTTATATTGCACCATAATTTTTGGGATTCTTGAATTTTCCATTCTTCTTACATGATCTAGGCAATTGAATTATTTGTATCTGCTGATTTTTTCTTCTACTGACTCTACTTCTAATTGTTCTAAAATTTCTTCATTCCTTTTTCGGTCTAAAAGAGTATATCCTGCTGTCCTGAAAAATTTCATTTCCGTTGCTTTGATTCTGTTCATGTCTTTTTTCTTTAATGTACAAATCTCGCTTCCGTATAAAAGGGAGGGTAATGCTGGTGTATTATATATTTTTATTCTTGTAGATTTTTGTACTAATTTAGCTTTTAATGTATATATATTAATATATTTATGTATAATGTATATATATATTTTTACTTATTCATTTATTTGTTTATTTTTTGTTCATTTATTTCTTTAGTTATTTATTAAGTTGCATATATATATATATATATATATATATATATATATATATATATATATATAGTCATTTATTTATGTAGTTAGTTGTTTATTTATTTAATTATTTAATTTGTTACTTAGTTATTTAGTTATTGACTTATTTATTTAGTTATTTATTTATTTAATTATTTATTTATTTAGTTGTTTATTTATTTAGTTACTTAGTTATTTAGTTAAAGTTAGCTCTTTATTTATTTAGTTAGTTATTTATTTAATTATTTATTTATTTAGTTGATTATTTATTTAGTTACTTAGTTATTTAGTTAAAGTTAGCTCTTTATTTATTTATTTATTTATTTATTTAGTTGTTTATTTATTTAGTTACTTAGTTATTTAGTTAAAGTTAGCTCTTTATTTATTTAGTTACTTATTTATTTAGTTGTTTATTTATTTAGTTACTTAGTTATTTAGTTAAAGTTAGCTCTTTATTTATTTAGTTATTTATTTATTTAATTATTTATTTATTTAGTTGTTTATTTATTTAATTACTTAGTTATTTAGTTAAACTTACCTCTTTATTTATTTAGTTGTTTATTTATTTATTTAGTTATTTAGTTAAAGTTAGCTCTTTATTTATTTATTTAATTATTTATTTATTTAGTTACTTAGTTATTTAGTTAAAGTTAGCTCTTTATTTATTTAGTTATTTATTTATTTAATTATTTATTTATTTAGTTGTTTAGTTATTTAGTTAAAGTTAGCTCTTTATTTATTTAGTTATATATATTTACTTATTTTCATAGTTATTTATACATTTATTTAGTTGATTATTTATTTAGTTAGATATTTATTCTTATATTTATTTGTTTAATTATTTCTTAAGTCAGTTATTTATGTATGGGTTCGTAGTTATTTATTTATTTATTTATTTGTTTATTTATTTATTTATTTATTTAGTCATTCGTTTATTTAGTTATTTACTCAGTTACTTACTTATTTAGCTAGTTACTTAGCTTGATTGTTATTAGTTAGTTATGTATTTAGTTATTTACGTTTTAGTCATTTATCAATGTATTTATTTATTTAGCCAGTTATTTATTTAGTCATTGCTTTATTTATTTATTTATTAAATTATTCATTCATTCATTCATTCACTCACTCATTCATTCATTCATTCATTCATTCATTCATTCATTCATTCATTCATTCATTCATTCGTGTGTTTCTCTGATAAATTTGGACTCCCAACAGCAACGGTTAAGGAAATTTCTCTGATAGCTTTGAAGGGTTCTCTGCAGATTTTACGGGCACACTTGTACTTCAATTCAAATTACAGTTGAATTTTCTCATTCTATTTTATTTTTTAATCTGTATTTCATTTATTTTACTGCAAATTTTCATTACTGTAAAACATTATCTACTGTAAATTTCAATTTATTGTAAACAAATTTATTGTAAGACATTTTTAATGTCATACCTTAAATGTTACCTTATCAAGTTGAGGAAGATTTGATATTATTATATTATATTATATTATATTATATTATATTATATTATATTATATTATATTATATTATATTATATTATATTATATTATATTATATTATATTATATTATATATATGTCTCTGTCTATTTGCTTGTTTGTTTGAAATATTGATGAAGACTGTGGGGGCGAGATTTTTTAAGAGAATTTAATAGAACTATTGCTTTGCCCTGCATGTTGTATGGTTTGGATGCCTGGATATCCATCCACTAAACAAAAAATAACGGCAGTAGCGATTAAATTTCTGCGCACTGTTAGAGGAATTACAAAAGAAGACAAAATATGAAACACAGAAATCAGACAGGACCTTTGAATATTTACCATGGCTGGGAAGTTCTTAAGTTATAGAGATAACTGGACAATTTAAACAGAATTAAATGAGAAATACTGTACTCCCGAAACAAACTTTACGGTATAAATCGAAATGAAGATGTTAGGTAGACAAATCTAGAAAGAGATGGACTGAGATCAGAATAAGTCAAACTACCTAATCCATGGAGGAGAGGGAGGAAGATGAAGACTAGATTTTCTGAGTTGCACTATAGCTCAGTAAATACTGTAGTTGAGTGACCATAAAGGAGTTCAGTCTCAGGATGATTCTGTGAGTTTTTTCTATGGGCAAAGAAGCAGTGGACTAGATTTACTTTGAATTCTACAGATTTTTTCACCAACACTATAAATTCCGATCATATTTTCTCACTCTTAATAATAGGATTAGATTTTCAGCATATGTTGCAACACTTTTAGTTAAGAAAGAGATTGCGTGACAGAATTTCTCGTAGTTCTTCAATTTTCTTATCGTACCATAACAAAGATTTGGGGATTTTACATATTTTTAGTAGGCAAAAATAATCTGTGAAAATAGTTCTTTAATTTTGTGAGCCTTACCATTAGTGTCGGCTGACATTTTCTCACCGATAGCATTACACATAATGACGTTTTAGGTAAACGAGTAGACTGTCAGATTTTGCTCTAAGTGTTCAGTGCTCTGATTCTCACCGCAATCAGCTGATATTTTCTCATAAACAGTAAACGCACTAGGGCTTGAGATGCAGCAGATGTTACCACATTTTAGGTAAACAATTAGACTTTGTGTTACGTTTACTTCCAAGCTTCCAGTGTTCTGAATTTCGCAATAATCAGCTGATATTTTCTCACTAAAAGCACTGGAGTTTCAGACTCAGCATAATATGTTGCAACATTTTAGGTAAACAAATAGACCTATGTCAGGTTTTCTTCGAAGCCTCCAGTGTTCTGAATTTCACCATTAACACAAGCTAGACCCAGCAGATTATTGCAACATTCTAGTAACAAATATACTGTGTGTTAGGTTTCCTTCCAAGTCTTCAGTATTCTGAATCTCGCCATAATCAGCTTATATTTTCTTACAGAAAGCACTATAGTTTGAGAATTAACAGGTGTTTTAATAGTGAAATTACCGTCATTTTCCATAACTATGGTCCTGGAACACAACTATGGTCCATTCAAATTTTGTACTCCATAACGTAGTACCTTGTTTATCTATATTTTTGCTGTACTGTAGTGTGAAGTCAAATCACTGCAGCTATCTACGAACAGTCTATATTACTTCTGCAATGTTTTTTGAATGGCTGTATCCTAGACCATAGTTGTGTTCCAGGATCATAATTATGGTAAATGACGATATATGAAAATGATGTGTAAGATTTTCTTTAATGTCTCCAGTTTTCTGAGTCTCACCAAAATCAGCACATATTTACTTACAGAAACCACTAGTGTTCGAGAACTAACAGGTGTTTCAACATTATAGGTGTGTCAGACTTTCTTCAAAGCCTCCAGTATTCTGAGTATCACTAAAATCAACATGTATTTTGTTACAGAAAACACTAGAGTTTGAAAACTAACAGGTGTTTCAAAATTATATGTGTGTCAGATTTTCTTCAAAGCCTCCAGTGTTCCGAGTCTCACTAAAATCAGCATATATTTTATTTTATTGGGTTATTTTACGACGCTGTATCAGCATCTAGGTTATTTAGCGTCTGAACGTGATAATGCCGGTGAAATGAGTCCAGCACCGAAAGTTACCCAGCATTTGCTCGTATTGGGTTGAGGGAAAACCCCGGAAAAAACCTCAACCAGGTAACTTGCCCCGACCGGAATTCGAACCCGGGCCACCTGGTTTCGCGGCCAGACGCGTTGACCGTTACTCCACAGGTGTGGTCATCAGCATATATTTTCTTACAGAAAACACTAAAGTTTAAAAGCTAAAGCTGTTTCAAAATTACAAGTGTGTCAGATTTTCTTCAAAGTCTCCAGTATTCTCAGTCACACTAAAATCGGCATATATTTTGTTACAGAAAACACTAGAGTTTAAAAGCTAACAGGTGTTCCAAAATTACAAGTGTGTCAGATTTTCTTCAAAGTCTCCAGTACTCTGAGTCTCACCAAAATCAGCAGGTATTTTCTTACAGGAAGCACTAGAGTTTGAGAACTAATAGGTGTTTCAAAATTACAAACGTATCTGATTTTCTTCAAAGCCCCTAGTATTGTGAGTCTTACTAAAATCAGCATATATTTTGTTACAGAAAACACTAGAGTTTGAAAACTAACAGGTGTTCCAAAATTACAGATGTGTCAGATTTTCTTCAAAATCTCCAGTATTCTGAGTCTCACCAAAATCAGCAGATATTTTCTTACAGGAAGCACTAGAGTTTGAGAACTAACAGATGTTTCAAAATCACAGGTGTGTCAGATTTTCTTCAAAGTCTCCAGTATTATGAATCTCACTAAAATCAGTTGATATTTTCTTACAGGAAGCACTACAGTTTGAAAACTATCAAGTGTTTCAAAATTACAGGTGTGTCAGATTTTCTTCAAAGTCCCCAGTATTCTAAATTTCACCGAAATCAACAGATATTTTTTTTACAGGAAGCACTAGAGTTTGGGAACTGAGTTTTATTCCAGCATTATAGGCGTATCAGATTTTCTTCGAAGTCTCTAGTACTCCGAATCTCGCCAAAATCATCTGATATTTTCTCTTTAATGACAGTAGAGTCTGTGTCCAAGCAGGTATTGTGAGATTTCTAGTAAACGAAGAAAACCTTTGACAGACTTTTTACAGGTTTATAGATTTTCACAACTAAATTGTAGCTTAGCTGATATTTTTTCACAATTAATGTCACTGTAATCTTGTATAACGTTTCGTAGAATAAACTGTAGTACTGCTAATTTTATGCTACTCGCTCGATTTACTTCAGCATTCACATTTCGTCACTGAACCATTAACGCTTTACATATCATCCGCAGATAAAAGTTGTTACACAAAGGACTAGCTAACGATATGTTGATATCTCTTTTATTTTGACGCTTTTATCGTTCGCGATAATGTCATGCACAAGCTGCGAGCTGCGTCTGTTTGTGATGGCCCCTCCGGTTACACCTCCGCAGGCCCATCTGTGCTCCTGTCAGGTTTCATCAACAAAGACCTTCGATTGCCGACGGCGGATGTCGATTGAGTCCCAATCACACATTTACATCCTGTTGAAGTCCTGTGTCACAGTTTCGTATGCATGTAATTTCGACACGCGTTCTCTCAGCATTGAAAATTTTTCGTAGGTGTTACAGACATTAATTCCAGCTCCGTGAAATTCTGTACAACTTTCATTTCAGCATCTGTCTTAGCTTAAAATGAAAGTTCATTTTATAAAGGAATTGTAGTTCTGTGCCTGGCTATCAAACCAGCAGTGAAGTGTTCAATTCTAAACGAAAGAAGGGAGGATTATCTCCTGTCATAAGTCTGGGAGTGATCTTTGGCTGTTGGCTTCGTCATGTTAAATTAGACTCTGTTTTGACCACATAATATTTAGTTATTTATATTTCTGTCACCTAGGAGCTGATGCATTTTTGGATACACTGCTCCGTCGATATAGGAGAGAGCCAATGTTTACTTACTTAGATATAACACGCACTCGGCAACCATCATGTTTAGGTAGAGCATGAAAGTCAGGGAATATTATGTAGAGTAAAAAATCGATCATACGGAAATGGATATTTAAGAGTTGTTAATTCACTAAAAAAAAAGTGTCTGTGTCTGTCTGTGTGTGTGTGTGTCTAATGCCTATCCACTTCACTTTACGTGATTCGGGTTCCGCATACTGCAGATAGATGGTAGGACTGTGACCCATTTTCAAGTTGCACATCACTTCGGCGGGTCACGTTATACATGATGTGTATCTGTGAAGAGTTATGTTTAAGTGTTCGTGTAAGTGTAGTGTAGGGAATGGGTTAGGATAATGATGTGTGTATTTATTCACACTGCAATGGATATATACCCAGTGGCTGTGGTAACTAATTACACTCAATAATGACAATAATAAACTTATTAATTAAAAATACAATTAATAATACTAATAATTAATACTAACAATAATTTATAATAATAATAATAATAATAATGATAATAATAATAATAATAATAATAATAATAATAATAATAACAACAGGGAATATCCTAAATTAAATGAAACGATCACTTAAAATATCATTTGAAATAAATCTAATTTGTATCTTAAAACTAAGATCGAACTAAAACCCACGAGTATGATATGTTCATATCTGCACTAGTACCTTTCAACATTACACTCATTTCGCTGTCAACTCACTCACTGCACTGGAACTACGACACATTTCACTGATTCTATCCTGATTTCACTAACACTTCAAAAACATTTCACTGTTCAAATACTTTGCACTGCCACTATAAACTATATAGCTTCACTGACAGGAACATGTTTCACTTACACAACACACTTCGCTGACACGACATACTTCTTCACTGATACAACACACTTCACTGACACAACATACTTCTTCACTGATACAACACTTCAATAACAACATATCATTTACATCCTTACATGATGAAGGTGAGGACGGGAGAAGGGGGAACCCGGTGCCGGCACATAGCTTACTTCTGTCGAATAGCACCAAGGGTGCCGTCAGGCTTAACGTCCCCGTCCGACGGACGAATCACTATCAACAGTGACATATGCCTTCTCCTCATATGCACTGCGGAGAGATTTGGGATTTAACCCAGGCATATTGGTGCACAATTTAGTGATTAGAAGTTGTGCACCGCCATCTCTCCTAGCCCCGATGTAGAAATTTTACATGAAAAATTTTGACTCCGCAGGAATCGAACCAGGGCCGGCTAGTCTGGAGGCAGACGCGCTGCCACAGAGCTAACTCGGCGGACTCACTAAAAAAGTAAATCTGATAAAACGTTAATACATATTCATTCAATTTCCTAGAATATACGTATCTATAAGATATAATAATAAATAAATAATCAAATAAATCATCATCGAACACCAAACACGAATTTAGGCAATCAGTTGACCTGTATGCCATTTTTCACTAATGGTATGTTTTTTGTCTATAGAAACCAGTGGCGGTATTCCAGTGGCGAATATCGTCTCATTTCCCTCACTGGTGATAATGCTCTTAAAGATCAAGAGATGTCGTTACTTTCAATGTTAGAACCATATAATAACTCTTCCTTTAGTTATGTAAAATAACTATCGGTAATAAAAAGTAAATTCAGATTTGCTGAAGAAAAAAAAAAAAACAAATAAAATTCAGGTGGAGCAAAAGGTAAACCCTGGGATTATTTTATTGACCAACTCTTGAGTTGCGATGTTCAGGTTGATAACGGGTCATGATTGCTTGGGAAACCACCTAAACAGGATAGAAATTTCTCGTACATGCGCCTTTGTATTGTGTGATGAAAATGAGATGGATATAGAACACATAAAAAGATGTACAACATTGCAACAAGAAGACATTGTACAAAAATACTGGAATGCAATACGGCGAATGATTCATTGTCAAGTGCCTGGACATTGGACCAACAACTTTCAGTGTTACTTCTTCTGTCAAATGTAATTTGTATGTATTTTCATTAAAACTGATTGTTAGGCAATTGAGTGAGTTGAACAGTTCACGCTAGAATAAAGAAGTTTTATTTTTTTTATTTTATTTGGTTATTTAACGACGCTGTATCAACTACTAGGTTATTTAGCGTCGATGAGATTGGTGATAGCGAGATGATATTTGGCGAGATGAGGGCGAGGATTCGCCATAGATTAACTTGCAAAGACGTTTTATGTATGACACATGTTATAATAAAAAAAATCGACTCGTCTCGAAACGTGTATAGGCAATTTAGAGTGACGGCGCTTATTCCGTCGGATCCCGGCCAACCAGTCACTCATAACGAGTGCACCTCAGCACATGTGTGGACTTCAGTCCTACGTTCATAGACATCTATGACGTAGTGCAGAGGGCGACCACTAGAGTTAACCCAAGAGTTGGAACTTAAACTGAGACGATTCTGTCCGACGCCAGGGTGGGTATCCGGTGTGACTTAGTGGATAAAGCATCAGCACGTAGAGCTGAAAACCCGGATTCAAATTCCGGCGCCGGAGAGAGTTTTCTCTGTTCCATTACTCTTTCATCGTAATTTAGAGAGAGTTTTCTTTATTTTGGAATTATATTTCAATATCGGGGTGGAAGAAGGCAGAACAAGGATAAAGTTATACAAAGAAATCAATTAATAAGCGAAAAATAAGAAAAGCTAAATATCAGAGTGTCGCCCTCGGTAGCGCAGTTGGTATAGCGCTGATCTTCTGTGCTCGAGGTTGCGGGTTCGATCCCGGCCCAGGCCGACGGCATTTAAGTGTGCTTAAATGCGACAGGCTCATGTCAGTAGATTTACTGGCATGTAAAAGAACTCCTGCGGGACAAAATTCCGGCACACCGGCGACGCTGATATAACCTCGGCAGTTGCGAGCGTCGTTAAATAAACCATAATTTAATTTAATTTTTTTTTAATATCACAGTTAGGTATTAGTGAAGTTTGTAATGTATCTCCCGTTTACATTTCTTTTCCAGTATTTCATATTAATTCTGTTTGAACTCTCTTTCATTCTATTTATACAAACATCTCTATCCCTCGTGATGTTTAATTAATGATTATTCTTCCCCCTGGCTTCCGCTGTAATGTGCACATATGTAATTAACATAGATCTATTTCAGTATGTGGTTGCATAATGAATATCTCCCGCTCTCTCTTCACAGCTTTCACACGAACTAGCATTCCCTCCCATCTTCTGGGTAAAATTACTTATTTAATCCGTTTGCGGTAATTGAAGCTGTATGAATGGGATTCGAATCTCGCAAACAAATGCATAAGTTGTGTTTATATCCTCTTTTCTGTTGTAATGATAATTGTTAAACAGCGGTTGGGTGTTTTCAGTAACACCTCGTTAATGTTCCGGGCTAGCCGATATTCCAACGTGAATTACACATGTATTAGGAGAGATTGTACATTCCAGGAATCCGGGAATGTTAGGATTAACGTGTAGAGTGTAATGATATGCGGTTGTGACCCGGTGAGCTCTGCAGGCTATTCTCTGCCGTGCATATTATATTTATACTCTTCTGCAGGTACCGGGTGCCTCAGAAGTGCTCTGACCCCATTCCATGAGGAGTGGGATGTTTCGTCAAAGTTTTAAAATTATGAGACAAGGTGGAATTTTTATTTTTTATTGCCTACACTGTGCACTTCTATTTACAAGGCTACTTTCGTTGGGAACTGTTTTCTTTATGAAACTGAGCTTCAAGTTATTATCATCATTGCATGGAATGTTTTAATAGTTCTAAGTTGAAATCGAGCCGTTGAAATCAAATCCGAACTCAGAAAATTCCTATCACATCAGATTTTCTCAGAAATCACATTTTTTAAATTTGCATTATATTCGAAATTACCCATTTCCTCCCTTTTACTATACATGCACGTTTATGTTGAAGTTTATTCCTTTGAAAGTAATGCACTTTATTCTAAAACTTTGTTTGACAACATTATACGACCTTCACCCATCATGAATATCAGCTTGTATTTTGCAACAACCACCATGAGTTGATGCTTATGCTAGGACTGCCAAATTATGATCCTAGTGATTAGGGACTTTTTTGGTGCTTCGAAACATAGTTTGAAGACTTCACAACAGGAACAGGAGAATAGTTTCAGGTAAATAATTATACAGGGACATCATTTTATTTTTACTAACATTTCTAATATTAACCTGGCTATACCTTTGGATTAACGGTTGAGAACCGGAAATACCGTTCGCTACCCCCTTCCACGACTGGAGTTGATGATACTGGAGTAAAATACAAACAAATCACTTTACTAGGTATAGGAGGGAAGAAAAGTAGTTCATCCATTTACGTAAACTAGGAAATATCGTGATTTTGAGTTTGATAATTTTCATTAGGTTTTTGCTTAATCAAAATACAGCTACAGTATTAACAATAAGTGTTTTTACTCACGAACTGAGCTGTCCACGTGGACGTATTCATTATGCAGTGTATATTATACTGCCTACAGCACATTAGCGTACAATTTAGAGAATGAAGTTAAATTGAAAAATAATCATAATATGGATATTTAAACACATTTTTGAAAATGACGACCGTTCATTTCGATACAGGCTTCAGTTCTTTTGTGCATATTATCGCACTATAGAGTATTGCATCTAATTCCAATTGCCAGATTCGTCCTTCTTACTAGTAACTCACGTTGAAATAATTCTGTACCTACTCTATAAGAGAGACCTTACGTACTGTAAATTCAATCTTCACTTCTGCCCGATCCCAAAAGATAAAATTACTCAGACATGCTATCTACTGTCCAAGTGGTTACGTCGCAGCGTCGTAGAAAGAGAGGAAATCACGTGACAGTTAATTATTTAACGAGGCCCTTTTATTTAAGTTATTGTATGGGTATAATATTACGTAGACGTCCAATTCCTAACAGAAATTAATGTTCTCAGAAAAGAGCTAAGACAGCCCAGCCACTAGCATTTACAGAGAGGCGAATAGAAGCAGGTGGGGGAAACTGGGATGCGACGTAGGCAAATGGAAAATGATGCAATATTGAAAGCTCTTTCGTCACTGGAAAAGCGAACATATTTTTGGAACGTACTGCTTACTATGACCGTAAGGCTACTATGACTTTATATGTGGTCTTGGATCTGTGTGGAGGACGGTTGAACCTCATTAGTAGAAGGGGTGGGACTGAAGTACATTCAAAAACTCAGGTACAATAACAAGTGAAGTAAAAATAAAATGATGTCCCTCTAGATAAAATGACTGGTGAAGATTGAAAACGAATGAAATCTGCGTCAGTCAGTGGTTTCAGATAAATAACTGTATAGAGACAATTAAACAGACAGGCAGCTGGCCATGTTTTTGATATGCTAACCCTGTATTTCCGCGAAAATTTCGAAGCAGATTTCTTGGATTATCACAATATTTTTCCTTCATACATCTCATAAGGAATAAACACAGGAACATCGAAAACAGAAGAAATAAGAATAAATCAAGGACTCAGACAAGGTTGTAGCCTATCACCTAGTCTCTTCAACATATATCTAGATGACTTAATTAAAGAATGGAAAATGGAGGTGAATCCAGGTATAAAGATTAGTAAAGATACATTTTTAAATGTTCTAATGTTTGCCGATGATGTAACATTAATACAAGACAGTGAAGAAAAATTGCATTCTGCCATTCACAAACTACACCTACTAGGAAAAGAAGAGTATAATTTGAGCATATCAACTCATAAATCTAAAGTAATGGCCCACAGTGGTAAATTTCCAATTCTACAAAATAATAGTTGATAATAAGCCCATAAAACAAGTATATCATTTTGATTATTTAGGTTGTAATATAACTTATGATGTAGATAGAGATATTGACAACAAAATAAGCAAATTCCAGTGGATATGCGGAACAATAAATAGAACACTAAAAATAAAACTAGAAAAGAAACAAAGCTGAAGTTCTATAAAACTATGGCAGTACCCGTATTGACATATGGAAGCGAATCATGGATAATTAAAGAACGAGATAAAAGTAAATTACAGGCTGCAGAGATGAGGTTTCTTCGCAGAGTAAAGGGATGCACAAGAAGGGATCTGATAAGAAATGAGGATATCCGTAAAGAATTAAATATATACAACATAAACGATAAAGTTGAAGATTATAAAGAAAAGTGGAAAGAACACCTGTCTCGAATGGATAATGAAAGAATTCCAGCACTGATACAACAATACCAACCTAAAGGCAAAAGAGATGTCGGACGTCCTAGGAAGAGGTGGAACTGAATAAAATGTGAAGACGGAACAGGCACTAAGCCTAAACCATGAAGTGAAGATGATGATGATGATGATGATGATGATGATGACATCTCATAAGGAGAAGGTAAAAGAAACAAAGCAAAATATGAATATACGAAATAGTATATTCGAGTATGAAACACTTGTATTGTTTTTTTTTTTTTCGAAACAAGTTAGACGGCCGAGAATATATTTAAAAGAACTTGCGGTAAAAAGGGAGAATGAATGGGTTTAACTTGCTGTCTGTACCAGGCAGCACAAGGTACAGAACGCTCGAATTGTGTGACACCAGATTTAACTCAGACTCTTTTTTAAAGTAATTAAATTATTAGGATTCCCGCATCTCAATTTCATTAGACCATTTGCGCTGGACATTTAAGTTAATTGTTTTTGTAAAGCATATGTATACGAAAGAAAATAGGATATGCAAACGAATTTAAAAGATGATAATTAAAAATTCTGTATTTAAAACATAGATACTAAGCTTCTGTCGTATTTCATGTTGGCCACTAGGGCTTCCGAAAATTAATCTTCGGTGTTTTAGTGATTGGCATACTATCATCTGAACCCAAATACTGCGAGCCCAAATTAAATGACGATGAAGAAGTTCGAGTGTGTCATTCTTAGGAAGAGACGTAAAACTTGAGCTCCCTCTTAGTAGACCCTAGACATATAGAAAATAAAATAAGCATTACAAACCAACTGGTCCTCACCTCTGCCGTGGCTGAGTGGGCTTGTCACGCAGACGATTCGGGTTCAAGTCCCAGTCGGGTCTGGGCCCTTTAAAAAGTCTAAATGAAATGTTTAATTCGGAATAAACAAAATTCAAGCGATAAATTAGTGAGTACAGTATATGATTTAGTTTTCACTGTGAAATAACAACTTTGCTACCTACAGTTACACATGTTTATTAAGTGATTCTTGAGAAATGATTGTCATAATAATAATAATAATAATAATAATAATAATAATAATAATAATAATAATAATAATAATAATATTCCATGTTGAATCTTTTGTACACTACTTTTAACACTTGAATATAAAGACTGTAATTGATTAAATGGCGATCTTACTCGTGTTAATTGTGTAAGCATGTGCGGCTTACAGCTGTTTCGGTGCTTCTTCACACCATCCTCAGAGCCTACTAGATCTCGGCGTCATCTCGAACTTCGCTGCCTGTTGCGTGGGTGCGTTCGCTTGTTGAGAAGTGTTGAAATGTAGTGTCAAATAGTGTGTGTGTTCCAGTAGCTGACGGTGGGTTTGAAAGTTGAGGAGGCCAAGACGTGAATGATGAGAATATAAAAATATAAGGACTGTGACATACCTCATTAGCAAGCGCAGCATTAATAGATTTTAAGAAATTAAAATTAGGTTTTCCAATGTATGATTTAGGATTTTAAATCTTATGTTTAGGAATTTATATGATTTTAAGGGGAAAAAAATAAAAATAAACAACATACTGTTAATATATTACAACGGCTTGGTAAAGATTGCCACTCTTTGGGACACTTTAAGTCCTAACCTACGAATTAGGTCTTTGTAGGTCGTATTACATTTAAGAATGTTACTCTTTGCTACATAAAACGAATAAGAAAAACAATATTTCGAGAGTAACGAGATAGCAACAAAATTGATTCGAACCTAAGAATCCGGGGCTTGCTCATTACTATTACGTAATTTTATTGTTCATGTTATAGTTGTAATCCCCTGGTAGAGGGGCAGAGAAGGCCTGACGGCCTTATCTCTACCAGGTTAAATAAATAAATACTACTAAATAGTCTAATTTTACAGCAAATTAGCTGGACGTTTCTCTTTCTTCGCAAACCGATCAAATAGGTCACAACATAGGCCTACTGAATAACTGCTACTAGAAGAAGCTAGACAAACCTGCATTTGTTTCTAAACTCTCGATATATTTAAAATACTTTATAAGTAAATACATCTCGTAACACAAAAGAATAAAATAATAGGAACACCCGCAAACAAGAGAAAATCTAACAACGTAAAAGAAAAATGTACGCAGGGAGAGAAAACTATCAACACGTGACTCAATTTTCTAAAACTAAGAAGAGAGACGAGAGAGAGCTTCCCAATACAGCCGAAACCAGCCATGACTATAAGCAGTACAGTTGTCAGCGGTGGGTAGGACGTCTCCAAATCGGCTCCCCTCGCGCGTTCTAGTCAAGTTTAAACACTCCTCTAACCAGCTATCTTATTGGTTGAACTGTTGTTGTCATGGTTACCGGGGAGTAGCGTCATGTAGCCGACTCCTCTCTCCCGCTCTCGCATAGACACTGCAGGTTACAGCGCTATCTGTTATTTTTCAGTACGAATTATTTACACTATCTACAGTATAGCGAGTGGGCATCACCAGCTGGATGTGGTCGACTTTACGTAACTTACATCTTAGTCGTAGTGAATAGTAAAATTAATATAAAAGAAAAAATGTTCGTTATTTGCTGTAACTTGTATGTGATCTTAATTCAGCTGCAATTATTACTGTCATATTGTGTTCTGGTAAAATATTAGGGGAGGCACGGCCTCCCTTGCCTCCCCTGAAAATCAGCGGCATGTGTGTTCTGAAATTGATCTGTGTGTTGAGTTTGATCATATTTGATTATATTATTGTGTTATCTAAATTGTGCGCAATTCTCGACACACGTTAACATTTTTTATATTGTCTTTTTCTTGCATTGTCTCCAGCATCTTGATAACAATGTGAATATGGATGTGTAGTTTCAATTTAAATTATGTTTTATTTAACGACGCTCGCAACAGCCGAGGTTATATCAGAGTCGCCGGTATGCCGGAATTTTGTCCCGCAGGAGTTCTTTTACATGCCAGTAAATCTAGTGACACACTTAAATGTCGTCGACCTTGGCCGGGATCGAACCCGCAACCTCGGACACAGAAGGCCAGCACTATGTCCACTGCGTCACCCAGGACGACTGGATGTGTAGTACTGGTAGACAAAGTGGCGACGGAACAGGATAGATGATGATGATTATGATGGCGATAATGAATGCTCCAGTTTATTGTCACATGAATGCAACTAACCAGGGCAAACAGTTGTTTAATTAAAAAAATGTCATGTTTATAACATGATCGTGTTCTGTTAACACTGTTCGTGTGGACATTGTTTGAACATAATGAATGATAATGAAAGTTTTGGTGAAGGTGTAGGAAATTGTTCAGAACTCCCTGTATCGAGCTACCTGTCTGATGCAGCTGTCAAGAGAAATTCGCTCATTAACAACTTGATTAAAAAACCGTCGGTAGTGGGGAGAGAAACTTCTCAGATGCCTATACGCTAGGCAAGCTAAATGCAGACTTTTCACATGATTTTTAATGTCATTGATCCCTAAAAAGTTAAATACATGTTCCTCACAGTAGCCATTTGTGAGTAAATACGGCACTGTCACTTTTTGACAATGACAGGGCCATGTAGGATTGTTATTTGTCATCAACTTTTCTGTAAATGTTCGCAAGTTTCAGATAAACAAGTTGAAATGAAAAGCAAAAACAAGGGAACGATTCCCAGTGCAGGAATGAATTTTTCCATATTAATAAGTATCTATGTGATGACTATATAAAGTCATTTTTTAAATAATATTCAATAGAGGACGGCGAAGTCCTTAGAAATATTTTTTTTTCATTAGAAATAATAAAAGGGGCTCATATGAAAATAAATGCAAAGAAAACTAAAGAAATGAGATTAAATAGTAAAAAGACAGCTAAAGTTATAATAAATAATAATACCATTGATAATTTAAATATTTGGGTAATATAATTGACAAGGATGGTGGAGCCTTTGAGGATGTAAAGAACCGAATAAAAAATGCAAATAGTGCATTTGTGCAGTTGTACCCAATATGGAAATCTTATATTATATCTAGATCTACAAAAATTAAAATCTTTAACAGTAATGTGAAATCAGTCTTATTATATGGCTGTGAGACATGGAAATAAAGTAAAATTATACAAAATAAACTGCAAACATTTGTTAATGGATGTTTACGAAGAATTAAAAAAAATAGATGGCCAGATATAATCACAAACTCAGAACTATGGAAGATAACAAATCAGAAAGAAATCACAATAGAAATCAAAAGACGAAAGTGGAATTGGATAGGGCACACAATCAGGAAAGAAGATGGAGCAGTAGAAAGAATGGCTTTGGATTGGAACCCCCAGGGTAGTAGAACAAGAGGAAGGCCAAAAAATACATGGAAGAGAACAGTTTTGGAGAAAATTGCTAGGGAGGGGAAAACATGGAGCGAAGTGAAGAAGTTGGCTACAAATAGGGTCCGATGGAGGCACTTTGTGAATGCCCTATGCTCCTCATGAGGAGATACAGGAGTTTGATTGATTGATATATATAATATCAGGTTAACAGCGATTAAAAACTGTTGTTAAAGGTACTGAACATCGCACATCATTTTAAAACTAAAATGAAGCTAGTAACGTACAAACATAAAATACTTGATTGTCTAATACCTTGTATCAATTTCCGAACCTATATTTATATAACATTTTTTAATCCTCTACATGTCTGGAATCCAACACTGAAATTTTGCCGTGTACGTTTGAAAAACTATATGTACAGAGTGTATCAAAACACGTGATAAAACTCTTGTATATTAATAGGAGGACCTGAAAACAAGCAAAAAAGTTCATATAAACATATGGTCAATTTCGCTTAGTTTTTTTGGTTATAGTCATTGTTTGTGATGTACGTAATATCTATGAAGATAAAGTTTAACTTACAACTTACAATACTTTTTTCTTATACAGAAACTTCTAACTTCTACAGAAAGTACGTTCATATAAACATATGGTCAATTTCCCTTAGTTTTTTGGTTATAATGATTGTTTGTGGTGTACGTAATATCTGTGAAGATAAAGTTTAAATTACTGCTTACAATACTTTTTTCTTATATAGAAACTTCTAACTTCTACAGAAAGTACGTTCATATAAACATATGGTCAGTTTCGCTTAGTTTTTGGTTATAATCATTGTTTGTGGTGTAGTACTATCTGTGAAGATAAAGTTTAATTTACAACTCCCAATACTTATTTCTTATACAGAAACTTCTACAGAAAGTGCTCAAAATGTCCACCATGAGCTCTAATACAGGCTTCTGAGCGCAGCATCGTCGACTGCCTTACTCTCTCCCATATTCCAGGCGTCCGCCGTATCTGCTGACATCCTTCTTCAAGTCGCAGGCAAAGAATTTCCATGTCATGAATAGGTCTGGAAAACACATGACCTTTAAATGACCCCATAAGTAGAAATCCAATGCATTGAGGTCGGGAGAACGAGCAGGGCAAGATGTCGGTCCCTCACGACCTATCCATTTATTAGGAAATTGCTGATTTAAAATTATTCTAGCAACAAGAGCAAACTGAGGCGGTGCGCCATCATGCATGAACCACGTGCGCTGAATTAAGTTCAGTGGAAGTTCTTCCAATAAAATATTTAAGTCATTTGTTAAAATGTCGCAGTATGATGCTCCTGCCAATGTTCCAGGTAAAATGAAAATAATCAATTAATGTGTCGGCAATAATATTCCAGCCCAAACATTAATGCTGAACTGTTATTGGTGTCTTGTTTCCGAAACTGCTTTGGGATTTCTGTTAGTCCATGTATGAATATTTTGAAAGTTCTACATTCCATTTCTGATAAACTGTGATGAGGATTATATCAGAGAGAGAATGTTGATCCTGAACACAAGTTTTTTGTAACCACAAACAATAACTGTAACTAAAAACTAATCGAAATTGACCATATGTTTATATGAACTTTTTTGATTGTTTTCCATTCCTCTTTCAATTCCCAAGAGCTTTCCCAAATGTTTTGATACACCTTGTATATATATATATATATATATATATATATATATATATATATTTTTTTCTGCACGTATTATTAGAAGCTCAGTTTAAGGGTATATGTACGTGAACGACCACAAATATTAGTAGGCTGCAAGTTTCTAAAATTTTATAAGAAAATGAACTCACAATCGGCCAAAAATTACAAGGTATAAGAACAAGACTTATTAGAACTTAAAATATCTGATAAAAGTATAAAAAAGATTACTAATAATATTTTTCAAATCAGTTTTATCAAAGTATAGAAAAAAAATATATTCTCTGACATCTTTAATATTTTCCTGCATGTAATAAACACTAATTTCTGAAAAGTAGACCACTCTCAGACATGTAGAGTTGTTTATTTTAATACAATTAATTTTTTATCTGTCCTAAATAAAATATATTAAAATTTACATAATATTTGTGACCTAATTTTTCTATTTTCAAGGAAATGGGCATTATTGTGGTCTACGTTTTGCATAAATGCATGTTAAATCAGTGTACAAAATTTCATAATTCTATATCTCATGGTTGCGAAGTTATGAAATAATATGTGTGAAAATTTTCAAATTTTGGAAAATTTAACTTAAAGTGAAAGGTGAATTCTAAAAAATATTATTAGTAACCTTTTTTTTTTTTTTTGCACTTTTATCAGATATTTAACTTCTAATAAGTCTTGTTGTGGTATCTTGTAATATTTGTCCAATTGTGAGTTCATTTTCTTGTAAAATTTTAGAAATTTAGAGCCTGCATTTTCTAATAATATTTGTGGTCGTTCACGTACATATACCCTTAATTTGAAGTAGAATGACTTGTGTTTATTTTCTACTGTGTACAATGTAATATTTCCGGTGTGGTCAGCGAGGAAGAGTTTGATACTTCGTTGGTAGATGAGTCGGTGGGTCAGAATATTTTGAAACATTGCTGTGGAAGTAATTTGGAAAGCATGTGTACGAATATCATAAATATCTGTTAATTACTTTGGGGAGCACCCTGTGCTATGGAACATAGTTGAACCACTTGTTCCACCGCCACCCTGCGACGGCATGTTTCTAGTGGTGGTGGGATTTCTCCCCTGGGAATTCCGTACTAGTAGATCACTCCCACCCCTGGCAGCGGGTTGCAAATGTTTATCATACTCCGGTGCTGCTTATTACGGTTGTTTGCTAGCAAATCCTAATAGTGCCTCCAGAGGGGTGAGGAGGTAAAGGGGGAAATATCGAATATATACGAGGGCCGAAACATTCCTTCTTATACATACCTGAATCCGTGACCAAAATAGTTGCACATGAATTTTCAATAAGGCAAATAATGTTCCCCTTAATAAAGCGCGTGTATAAAGCACCTTGACAGTTTTATCGTGAGGGTTTTACCGCAGTTCATAATCGATGTTACAATGCCCAGGAGAATCGCAATGGTTTCATATAGCTTAAAAATAATTGTTAGTGAGCACGGTGTCTTGAAACCCTTTGACTAAAGAGGTAACGAAGTTGAAATACGCACATTCTTTTGTGTGGAGCCGTTTATAAAATTTGTAATACAAATAGCATTTTAAGATAAATAAATCCGTGCGATTAATAATGTTAATGTTATGTTTTATTTAACGACGCTCGCAACTGCAGAGGTTATATCAGCGTCGCCGATTTTGTCCCGCAGGAGTTCTTTTACATGCCAGTAAATCAGGAGTGGATCAGGTCAGCACCACAGTCTACTATATAAAGTCGCGAAGCTCAATATGTAGTAAAAATGCAAACACGGGTAGTTGCCCACCACTAGGATCGCTACTATCGCCTCATCATCGCTGATCTCTCTCCTAGCAGCCGACAAAATATGTTACACTTTCGTTGTCGTGTTCTTTTGGAAAAATTAACACCTTCCTTCCATTATTGAAATATTAAATGCATAAAGTTAATTTATTATTTTAATGAAGTATATTAAATTCCACCATAAACTCGAAGATACCTGCAAGAAATAAGTTAATATAATTTTTGTTTGTGCAAAACGAACTGAAATTTACTATAATCGCTTCACTCATTCAAGATTATAGCGATAATTAACTATGAAACCAATAACTATTAATTTGCATTTCTCTTTACAACAATAATAATGGAAATATGAATTAATGGAGTAACTTAAGTGTACCGGTACTTGTAGTGTAGGCTTACGTACTTAACAAAGTGGGATGAGGTTAAGCAATAATAATCACACCAGAATTGGAAATAAAACGTGATCAATAAATTTTATTGTAACAGACTTTTCTACGTCTCAACAAATAAAAATAACAACAAAATTAACAGCTATAATTAAACATATCCTTTGAAGAAAAAGTAGGCCTAAGCAATAATAATCCCACCAGAACTGAAAATAAAACGTGATCAATAAATTTCATTAAACAAACTTAATTTTTCTACGTCTTTAGTAAAATAGCATATAAAAATAATAACAATTTATAGCACTACAAACGTCTCCTCCTTGTCCCATATTATTATTGCAATTATTATATTTTAGCCATTAACATTTTCATTATAACCAATAACGAACATTTCACAAGCATCAATGTGAAATACGCAACGAGCTAGCACTCGATGGAAATACGACACAGTCCAAAGTCGACCATGGACAGTCTATTGTTTCTAGTTGCTAACCGCTTGGAGCGCTTTATCACGAGATTTGCAAAAAAACACCTCAAACTTCGCGACTGTATATAGTAGACTGTGACAGCACGTTTGCACATCTCCTTTATATGTTAGGTTAGGTTAGAGTAATTTTAACTGTACGCTTCACTCGTGGTTAGATTAGGTTAGGTTAGGTTAGGTTAGAGTAATTTTAACTGTACGCTTCACTCGTCTTTTCACTTTGAAAAGAACCTAACCTAACTGTACGCTTCACTCGTCATTTCAGTTTGAAAAGAACCTAACCTAACATAAAAAGGAGATGTGCAAACGTGCTGTCCTGATCCACTCCTAGTAAATCTGCTGACATGAGTCTGTCACATTTTAATGCTCCAAGCGGTTAGCCAGTGAGAGTACTAGGAACAATAGACTGTGCAATAGTAGCGATCCTAGTGGCTAGCAACTAAAATTAAACTAACATTGCACGCATATTCCCTACGTATTGAGCTTCGTGACTGTATGTACTAGACTAGTTTTATCGTGAGGGTTTTACCGCAGTTCGTAATCGATGTTGCAATGCCCAGGAAAATCGCAGTGGTTTCATATAGCTTAAAAATAATTGTTAGTGAACACAGTGTCTTGAAACACTTCGACTAAAGAGGTAACGAAGTTGAAATACTCACATTCTTTTATGTCCAGCCGTTTATAAAATTTGTGATAGAAATAGCATTTTAAGATAAATAAAACAGTGCGATTAATATGGTATACACTTTGTCGTTTTGCGTTTTAAAAGTTTCGCAACAATTCAGCCATCATTATGTTACAAATAATATTAATTTTTTGTTACTTCAGTCTTTTTAACCATCCTTTATAAGTCATAGATACAAAAGAGAAAACCACCGGCGTAGCTCTGTCGGCTAAGGCGCTTGCCTACCGATCCGGAGTTGCGCTCGGGAGCGGGTTTGATTCCCGCTTGAGCTGATTACCTAGTTCAGTTCTTCCGAGGTTTTCCACAATCGTAAGGCAAATGTCAGGTAATCTATGGCGAATCTTCGGCCTGATTTCGCCAAACCTCATCTCACCATCACCAATCTCATCGACGCTAAATAACCTCGTAGTTGATACAGCGTCGTTAAATAACCAAGTAGCGTCGTTAAATAACCAAGTAGCCCTAAAATAAAAAAAATACAGAAGTGAAATCGTGTAATGATTTGGAAAATTGATTATATAAACAACTTTCTTGTATTAATTGAAGCTATTACGTATCTTATCTTAGTTAATGGCTAGTTTCGCCGTGACATCCGCCATCTTCAGATTTCTAGTAAGGTTCTGCGCGGTTTCTTATTTTTGGTACCTTGGTGAGGATAGGTTTATGATCGATAGTATGTCAAATAGGATGTGCATTCTGAAATTTAGTTGTGTGTTGCGGATAGATTGTACATCTATTTTTATATCTATATATTTCATATTGTTCTATGCTTCGTTCCATAATGTTTGACAGGAGATGTAAACATTGCCGGCAGAGGAGGAGAGAAGTATAATTGCTATTCAACCAATGATAGAAGTATCATTCCACGCTTGTCTTGAAGCGTTCTACCCTAACCAGCGATATTTTACTGCTAAATTATCTTATTATTCCCAGAACATGAATTTTACCAGCAATCAAAAAGTATTGAGAATAAATTTGAATAAGGAACAAAATAAAGTTTCCTTCCCAGAAGGATTCGAACCACGAAAATCTTAGTTACCAGTCTGTCGTGCTCTGGAGTGAACAAGGCTCTGAAATCAGCTACAAGGGTGGGTCCGATTTTTTTTTGCCACTACTGTACATATCAGCCAGAACCTCAATCAGAAGATTTAAAGAGGTTATAGCATAATAAAGAATATTAAAAACCAAACAATTTGTGTAATTAATTCACGGAATACTTTACGTTTTGAATAATTTCAAGGGAAAAATTGTTCCGGGGCCGGGTATCGATCCCGGGACCTCTGGTTGAACGTACCAGCGCTCTACCACTGAGCTACCCGGGAACTCCACCCGACACCGTCTCAACTTTTCCCTTTATATCCACACAACTCGCGTGGGCTGAAGAAACGCCAGAGACCCACAACGAGTGCACACAATCTCTGTGTGACTTGGAATTGTGGTTTTCTGTTAACGAGCATAGTAACGTATATATTATGCAAATCTAGTCTTTCAGGGGAAGCTCCCTGTAAAGCAGAGTGTCGGGTGGAGTTCCCGGGTAGCTCAGTGGTAGAGCGCTGGTACGTTCAACCAGAGATCCCGGGATCGATACCCGGCCCCGGAGCAATTTTTCCCTTGAAATTATTCAAATCTGCTTTACAGGGAGCTTCACCTGAAAGACTAGATTTGCACTTTACGTTTTAATCTACAGTAGGCCTAATTTGGTCGAAACATCAGATGAGACGTTTTTGTTTACATTCTCCTCTCAAGTCTTGCGGAGTGAATGATTGGAGTTACACTCACCTCCCCACTGCTGAGCAATGACCTCAAGTACTCTTTGCAGCGTTGCAACACGTTACATTTTCCATTCTCAAAACTATTTGATGTATCAACAAACTTGTTTGTCAAAATTTCTTCGTATTGACTTCATCTATTACCTACGTGAATGACTAGTAGGTTCCCTTCTACCCTGTATATGGTGGATTTTGGGTTTTTGTGGCTTGCTTAATGTGAAAGCATTCCCAGTGTTGATAACTATAGAGTGTACTCCAATTTCAATAACTTCTCTGGTTAATCGTTACATATAATCACATTTCTTGGCTAAGATAATAACCTCATCAAAGTTGCTGCGGTTGTCAAAGTTAATGCTATGTCCAACCACAGAGGAATTATCGCATTGATGTGGACGGATAAGTTAAGTGATCCTGATGCGGGTCGATGGTACGGTCAGTTTGGCCAATACACATTTGCGCACTCGCAAGAAATATGATAAAATCCAGAAATTCTGAGAGCAAGGTTTTCACCAGGCTTCGAGACTTCGGACACAATAGAGCAGTTCAGTGGGAAATCCGCATAACGGCGTACTGAGTATAGTGGTAAAGCGTACAGTGGGTGGGGGTACTGTAAAATGAATGCCAACAAATACGCAAAGGAAAACGCTCTGGATTTGAAGGTTCTGACGAATAATTGGTTTTCATACAAACTGTGTCTGAAACTATTACACGGTTAGAAAAGTCAGAGCAAGAGACGCCGGAAGCCCTCAAATTAATTTAGAAAATGATGCAGAGAATTAATGAGACATCAAGTACACCGGTTACTGAACGTCTAAAACAGAAGTGGAAATCAATTTTATGTAAAAAATAACGGATATGGAACATTTTGTAACATAAACAGCAAATTAGTGGACATAGAGTCACCCGAGAATAAAGGACTGTCTCTTAGAGACTGCAATTATGTTTTTTGTTTTGCTCCTATCACGTCATGCGACGTAGAGCGCTGCTTTCTACAGCACAAACTTTTGGAAGATAACCGAAAAAGATTTACGTTTGAGACAATGAGAATGTATCTTGTGGTACATTGCATTTCGGTACTGTAACTGCACTTCCTAAAGACGACCAATAGGATAAATGGAAAAATTAAAATTGCTACATGTTTATTTCCACCATTAACACTGTGTATAATTAAACACAAATGCTTATAAAAGACGGGAGAATAAATGCTTTTCACATTCTTTTGACAATGTCATTGTGTAATATATATTTACTTTCAGAATGTACATATGTGTGTTTCCCCATACTACCGTACTCTACTCTAAATAGCAACGTTGTTACTCGTACCTCAACACATCTCTATCTACCTGCAGCGAGTCAACAACCTATAGTGCATGCACAATAAACTTATTGTATCCGGTCCAAAGTCTCGAAGCCTGGTTATCACAGTGTCAGGCAATGGGTAGCAAACGAGAGAGCACGATGGTTACTATAGCAACAGACATGTATGTACTGTATACAAGATGCCAATACCTAGAAGACACAGCACAACGGAGATGTACCGAGTTTTCAGGGTATCTGGAAAGAAGAGATATTGATTGTCACTGCTGATGTTTGCCTTAAAACCCAGATTAGCCTATTGTTCTTCATATAGGACACTTTCGTTTCATGGCGATAGTTACTTAAATTTTAAAAGTACCTAAATTTCTTCATTATTCCTGTACATGGGTTAATCTTCTCAAAAGAATAACTCCATATGTAGATGAAATTATTGCTGATCATCAGTGTGGTTTTAGGCGTAATAGATCAACTATTGACCAGATATTTTGTATTCGACAGATAATGGAGAAAAAATAGGAGTATAGGGGTACAATGCATCAGTTATTCATAGATTTCAAAAAGGCATATGACTCGGTTAAGAGAGAAGTTTTATATGATATTCTTATTGAATTTGGTATTACCAAGAAACTAGTTCGATTAATTAAAATGTGTATCAGTGAAACATACAGCGGAGTTCGTATAGGTCAGTTTCTATGCATTTCCAATTCACTGTAGGCTTAAGCAAGGAGATGCACTATCGCCGTTACTTTTTAACTTTGCTCTAGAGTATGTCATTAGGAAAGTCCAGGATAACAGAACGGGTTACATCAGCTGCTTATCTATGCGGATGACGTGAATATGTTAGGAGAAAATCCACAAACGATTAGGAAAAACACGGGAATTTTACTGGAAGCAAGTAAAGAGATAGGTTTGGAAGTAAATCCCGAAAAGACAAAGTATATAATTATGTCTCGTGACGGGAATATTGTACGAAATGGAAATATAAAAATTGGAAATTTATCTTTTGAAGAGGTGGAGAAGTTCAAATGTCTGGGAGCAACAGTAACAAATATAAATTATACTCGGGAAGAAATTAAACACAGAATAAATATGGGAAATGCCAGTTATTATTCGGTTGAGAAGCTTTTATCATCCAGTCTGCTGTCGAAAAATCTGAAAGTTACAATTTATAAAACAGTTATATTACCGGTTGTTCTGTATGGTTGTGAATAAGGTGCTTAGGAAAATATTTGGGGCTAAGAGGGATGAAGTTACAGGAGAATGGAGAAAGTTACACAACACAGAACTGCACGCATTGTATTATTCACCTGACATAATTAGGAACATTAAATCCAGACGTTTGAAATGGGCAGGGCATGTAGCACGTATGGGCGAATCCAGAAATGCATATAGAGTGTTAGTTGGGAGGCCGGAGGGAAAAATACCTTTAGGGAGGCCGAGACGTGGATAGGAAGATAATATTAAAATGGATTTGAGGGAGGTGGGATATGATGATAGAGAATGGATTAATCTTGCTCAGGATAGGGACCAATGGCGGGCTCATGTGAGGGCGGCAATGAACCTCCGGGTTCCTTAAAAGCCAGTAAGTAAGTATTCCTGTACATGGGTTGGTATCTGTACTGAATCCTTATTTCCCGCATGTAGCACTACCCGTATGATTCTGATTTTTACACTTTTCCCTTGTTGAAGTTGATAAGGAATGATTTATCTCTTTACTGTTTTTAAATAAAGTGGGTGGTTTTTTTGCAACTTATATGAAAAGATTAACACGTAGTGTATAGTTATTTCGTGTAATTAGGAAGTCTGGCAACCCTGATGCAGTGACTAAGGGACGGAATGCTGCTATTCGGACCTGAATTTATGTATGTATTCGTAGGTGAGCGGACGATGCACTGTAGCCAAGCTATGCAGTCTTTCAGCCTGACTTTCTTATTATTACCCATTGACCTAATTACAATCCATCACTGTGGAGTAACGGTTAGTACATCTGATCGTGAAACGAGAGGGTTCGGGTTCAAATTCTGATTGGGACAAGTTACCTGGTTGAGATTTTTCCGGAGTTTTCCCTCAACCATGTTTGAATTGCTGGGTAACTGTCGGCGTTGGACCTCGGACTCTTTTCGCCATCATTAATTCATACATCATCGTCATCCAAACCATAACCCGGGTTAAGTTCACGGTGCGGCGTGTTGTATGGTAAGGTTGCCTAATTCCGTGACATATTTCATAAAGTCTATATTTATGCCAAAATTGTAATAAAAATTCTCAAATAATACCTAAAAGACGTTATTTGGATCTTTAGCTACAGTTTTTACAACATTCAGTGACAACAGTTTCACAAGTTTGGTATATAATATATGATTCTTCATTGTTATACAGTGGCTCCCAAATCCGTGATAGTGGTTTCCTAATTCCGTGAGAGATATCCTAATTCCGTGATACTAAAATAATCCTCATTAACTACTCAGAAAACAAACGTGTATTTGGAAAACACTTTAAAGTCATGCTATATTGTTTTAATATGGATTAAGCAAGAAATTACAATACAGAAAAAGGACCTAAGTGACAAATTTCATAGAAAATACTTGTGTAACTTGCGGAATACATATTACATATTAATATATTATAAACAAAATAAACTGAAAGTTAAATTCAATCTAAAATTAAATTTGAATAAATTGAATTATAACACAATTATTTCTCATTATTTATATTTCTAACAACAGCAGTAATTAAGTTAAATATGTGCCATATTATTTTATTATAATTATAATTTATGTTTTCTATAACGTATTTCTATTATTATTTCCACGAACTATTTTCTTTCATAGACATTAATTTTCACAATTTAGCGTTGGCATCACTGGTCGAGAGAGTCAGGAAGGAGAAATATGAAAATAAATCCGAAAATGGGAAAGTTCCTTTAGCATTGTTATTGTCTCACAATATTTAAATAATCATACACATTGATTCAGCTGGCTATAATCTACAATAATATGTCATTTTTATAATGCTATATTCATTATTACCTCAAATATAAAATGTTTCTTCAGGAGCGGTCGCAAGACAAAGAAAAACTTACTGGTCAACCACCTTTCACTGAACAAAAGCTTCTGCAGTCGATTGCTTCTATTCAAAAGGCGGGTTGTCAATAGAATTGAAAAGAAGATATCTCCTGGCATCTGTTAGGTATTTCAAAAAGTTAAAAGTCATAGACCACAACTCCATGGCAGTCAATTGAAATTTTATCACAGGATTAGGGGTATAACGGAATTAGACACCTTTACCCTACTTGTACAAGAGCGCGGCCGTTCTGCTACTCAATCATTCACATAGTAGGAGTGGTAAGCACAATAAGCCTCAGGCTGCAGTGTAAGCCTTCAGGTCCCTCCTCCGTACAAAAGAGAGGAAAAAAAGCTTAATTACAAAACTCATAGGTTTTCCATTTAATTTAATGTCTTCTGTTGCCCCCCTCAATATCACTTCCACCGTATATATACATACATCTATTTTCTTATGATGTTTGTATTTCATAGAAGTAAACAAATTCAAGAATACAATTACGGGAGAGTTGGGTAGTATCGGACATCGGATAATATCGGACAGTGCGTTTGTTTCATCTACCACCAGATGATAATACCTGAATGACATGGTTACGTTTCTGTGATGTCGCATACAGAAACGTAACCATGTTATTCAGGTATTATCATCTGGTGTTAGATGAAAGAAATAGGGCTGGGGGACGGAGAGGTTCGGTTCGGAGCAGTTACAATGACTCATTACTCGATTGAACCGAGTGCAGTACCGAGTACAAATTTGTGGCGGCAGATTTAAAATTTAGATAGATTGAGTCGATTTTAGAACGTACTTTGAAACTGAAACCAAGCTTGTTTTAAAAGCGTTGTAGTAAAGCGCTTTCGCTTTGCCGATTGACGAGAAAAACGTGCTTCTCTTCATTGCAAAATGGCGGTTGCAAATTTCATTTGCGTGATTACAACTATTTGCGGAGTTATTTTGTATGAAAGGCCTATTTAACTTTCAGTGTTGTTATATATGACAGACGAAATAAAATTGATAAAATAATTTATAATACTAACAGCTAATAAATTAGCATGTGAGGTAAACGTTAAACGCTGCAGCTAAGTAAAAAAGAAGATAGAAAGAAACGGGCTCCATGAAGCGCTGCCTAAAACACTTAAAAATAACACACAAAATTATTTACTATTACGGAAAGTGGATAAAATAATCAATAAAATGTGGAATCTTAAACTGAAGAACATAATGCTTATTTATTTTATAACATTACTAGCCTTCAATGCAACCATGTTCTCTTTGGTGAAGAGTAATAGTATTGATAAATTAAAGTAATTAGGTAACATAATTCGTATATATGATTATATCTCATGACCAGAATATTGTACGAAATGGAAATATAAAAATTGGAGATTTATCCTTCGAAGAGGTGGAAAAATTCAAATATCTTGGAGCAACAGTAACAAATATAAATGACACTCGGGAGGAAATTAAACGCAGAATAAATATGGGAAATGCGTGTTATTATTCGGTTGAGAAGCTCTTATCATCCAGTCTGCTGTCCAAAAATCTGAAAGTTAGAATTTATAAAACAGTTATATTACCGGTTCTTCTGTAACTTGGACTCTCACTCTGAGAGAGGAACATAGGTTAAGGGTGTTTGAGAATAAGGTGCTTAGGAAAATATTTGGGGCTAAGCGGGATGAAGTTACAGGAGAATGGAGAAAGTTACACAACACAGAGCTGGACGCATTGTATTCTTCACCTAACATAATTAAGAACTTAAAATCCAGACGTTTGAGATGGGCAGGACATGTAGCACGTATGGGCGAATCCAGAAATGCATATAGAGTGTTAGTTGGGAGACCGGAGGGAAAAAGACCTTCAGGGAGGCCGAGACGTAGATGGGAGGATAATATTAAAATGGGCTTGAGGGAGGTGGGGTGTGATGATAGAGATTGGATTAATCTTGCACAGGATAGGGACCGATGGCGGACTTATGTGAGGGCGGCAATGAACCTTCGGTTTCCTTAAAAGCCATTTGTAAGTAAGTAAGTAAGTAAGGTAACATAATTCGTAGAAATAAATACAAATAAAATGATGACTGGTGAGGTAACGCAAATCCAATAAACACAAATAGAAGAAAAACGTAATGCACTTCTTTTTTTAAACATATTTTAATATTAATCAAACACTCTAATATGATGATAATAATAATAATAATAATTATTATTATTATTATTATTATTATTATTATTATTATTATTATTATTATGTACAGTAATATGTTCAGATTCAGTGTTCATTAGGCCCACTTGACAGGTCATATAACAGAATGAACTCCTCATCAATACTAGAGGCCTTTCAGCCCGCCTTGGGGATAAGGAAATAATTTGTCCTGCAGCAGAAAATATTTAAATACAACAATACCTACGTTGTTGTCTGCTACAATTAAGTAAAACACGAGAACTCTGTTTGAACGTTTGAACTGACCGGTAACGGCTACGGTTAACCGAGTAACTTCGGTGCTCCGCTGCCAAGCACATAAACCGATAGAACCGAGTAACTCAACAGTTCTACTCGCTCCGTCCCCAGCTCTAGAGAGAAACTTACTGTCCGATATTACCCGATGTCCGATACTACCCAACTCTCCCCTATTAACGAATGACGTGTGGTGAGAGGTTAGAGTCCTAGATCTCTTGGTTTTTTCTGAATAACCTTCGTTCCATCAACATTGAACGCAGAAGTTTAAGAACAGGTCTGTTGGGAATGTTACGCGACGTACTGCCGTTTGTCAGGTTAATTTTAGTTGGACATATTTATTGATTCCCAAATCCTCCCTCTTACCCCTTCCTAGAACGCAAACCCAATCCACACATCGGCCATTTAAGCATATTAATCCGGGACTTAAACCACAGAGCTGCAGAGGAAATTAAACCCTTGTTCAGTACATACTTCCCAAATTTACTTTCGCACTCAATCTAATTTAGTATCATAGTAATACTCTAATGCGGATTTCGCATTCCAGGTTTAATTAAAACAATAATGTAACGATAAAGAGTAGAAAACACATGTCAGTTTCGTAACATATTATATCATTGGTTTGAACGCTAGAGGACAGCGTTCTTCCACATCCGTCTTCTATTTAGCTTCCTAGTTATGACTAAATTTACTGACAAAAATTTGCTAAAGGTAAGTTTTGTCATTCTGGTCTGTGAATTAGATATTTTTCCTCCTTCAGAGTAGGGACTCTTGGGCAAGCACTGCAGCGTTTAAGCTTTTTGTGCAAACTCCTTATATCGCGATTATTTCTGAAGTTCTTTGGATCGCATGATTCACTGCTTGGTCCTATCTTATCGATTCAGTCACAGCGTCCAGGTCTGACAGGAGACCATACTTCTGCCTCCCTATGATGTTCCTCTGCACCCTTCTCAGATCGATGGCATTTGTTCGCAAATCATGTGTCTGAATAAGTTATCCCAGAGGGACACGCCGCCGTCGATTCCGCGACTCACCAAGGCGACATCTATCCGAGGGAGCTACACTTCCCCGTTAAACCGCAGTCCGCTTACTGAAACTCCTGGTCAACGAGTTAGATACTATAGAGAGGTCAAAGACCTCAGAAAATTGAAGACAATTGAACATTGGTCCTCTATGTTTCGGTTAGTCAAAACAAAGGGGCGTGGCTCGGATGTTGTAGGAAATGACTGTGATGAAGTTAGTATTATTGTGAATTGAGTTACATATTAAGACTATGTTAATAAGTAAAAAGTAAAATACACACAAAACTTTACGTTTTATAACAGCTGTAGGCCTATGTTTTATTAGTTTCACTAAATATAGCCCAGATATTAAATGACAAGCTATACTCGATGCAACTAAAGCAAAACACCTGAAGACGGATGAATTTAATCGGCAGAAGGAAAGTAAATAATTTTTTGACTTCGTCACAAATTTAATTACCTTACAGCTAATCTAACCTAATATGAAATTATGTAATTCAGTGCTCACCAGGTGATTTCAAGAGAGACGACGTATGTAACTAATAGGATTAAAATATAGGAAAGGTAGTGGCGAAAATTAAAAAAATATATCCAGTAATTAAGTTATTGAGAAAAATTCATTTGAAATTGGAATGAACACAGAGAACTTTTGAAAACTGCAATTATTAAAACTACAAATAACCTCTTAGCATGCAACATAATAATTAAAGAATGACACTAATAGAAAGTTACTCATGATCATAACTCACCACATTTATTGAAACGATAAGATACTTACGATTAACATTGTTATCAGAAACAACAGGAGCCACAGCTAGCTACACTTCTTTTCGCGTGATGGAGACATCATGTAGTCTAATATAATTTGAAACAATTATTGTCGCGTGATGGAGACATCGTGTAGTCTAATATAATTTGAAACAAACATTGATCTCACACGTGTCTCGCAACTAGGCAGAGGCTTTTGCAGAATAAAACTGTTCTTACATTATTTTGAACAATAATGACAAATTGTGTGTGATGCAAGTGCTAACTTTCCTCTTTGTTAACAAAAAGAGCCCTACGCATTAATAAAAAGATAATTGGAGTAGGCCCTATAAACACAATAAATACTAAACTCTTGATGGTACAAACTTATTAATACAGATATTTCGCTTATGCTCAGTCCGTCTTATCTTATAATTCTCTGCGGCAATGGTACCTGTATTGAGAGGGTTTAATTATCCAGCAACGAATATTATGATTTACGGTACATTTCATTTAAATCGGAGGGAATGAGACATTTTTGGAAATTTTAAAGTCTTAATTATTACTCTTTCATTTATAAATCAGCATTTTACAAAACCTATAGCGAAATGTTTAAATTAAATATTGATGTATCTGAAAAATATAATACATGTACCAACTCGTTGCAGTATACCTTTGATAAGCACTCCTTGGGGGAGGCTGGCGGTACTATAGACCGCCATGTTTTTTAGGGAACGATCCATAGTACTGTTGGCCTCCGCAGGGAGCACTTATCAGAGATCTTCAGCCTCTCTATAGTATCTAACTCGTTGCTCCTGATGCTTCTCTGTGTTTGAGGTATGTGCCATCTGTAGGCGAATCCCTGTACCACGTCCACCACATCCTACTGATCAATCTGTAACTACTAAATATGATTAATGAAATTATCCTAATGAAGGTGAAATGAGTTCGAAAGTTCTGCTTCAGCTGGCTGAAGGAAAACCTCGGAATAAACCGCAACCAGGTAAGTTGCCTCAACCTTGATTTTAACCCGGGTCCGCTCGTTCCGCGGTCAGGCAAGCTAACTGTTATTCCACAGCAGTGAACGTGAATTAGATTACTACTACTACTACTACTACTACTACTACTACTACTACTACTACTACTACTACTACCGCCACTAGTAATAATAGAAATTAGTCTATATCAACGAAGAAACTGAAAATTAAAATTAAAATATGATTTTTTCGGAAAATCAGTTACATTGAAAATGACTACAGATTATAATTTGTACGTTGCATATATTTTTTTTCAATTCTGTGGATGCAGTGTTAGTAGTAAATATGGTAGCGACATAGATTTATTATAAATTGTGTAGATCCCAAGCTACGTTCTTAACAGTTTAATGTAAAACCTCAACAAAATTGGTCAAATACGTCAAAATAATATTACATAATCAAGGTCTGTACGAAAGCTGCTTTTGAGGTCGAAACCTCAGCTCGTATAATAAATTAATAACGTAGTAAATTAAATACAAGCATCTGGAATTAAATTCTTGGTTTAGAACAGAGGGTTATACAGAACTAATTAAAACAAGAAATCTAAGTATAAAAATTAATATTAAACTAATTAAGTAACTGGGGAAAAGTTTAGAAATCGTAAGAAATGTAGGGTGCTATTCATAGACATTTCGCAGCACGCGCTACGAGCGTACTAAGCTAGCCCCGGCTATCCACTGGTTACTAGTACAGAATTCAAATCATATCCTATCGCTAACACTGGTTTATGAATACAAAAAACGCTGATCATCCACAGGAAACCCGCGCTAAAAATGTCTATGAATACGGCCCGTAGAGATTATTTATTTTACCAACGAAAGGAAATGACAGATAACCTAGGAAAGATTAGCGTTACAACTTAAGGGGGTGATGATGATGATGATGAAGGGTGAAGGGGAAACCCGGTGCCAGCATGTAGCCTACTCCTGTCGAATAGCACAATGGGACCGTCAGTCTCAACGTCCCCATCCAACGCGACGGACGAATCACTATCAACAGTGACATATGCCTTCCCTTCATTTGTACTGCGGAGAGATTTGGGATTTAACCCAGGCACATTGGTGCACAATCTGGTGATCATCAGTAATACTGGGAATGGAATCCAAAAACAACAAGAATGAAGGGCTTAGTTGTCAACTCCACCAAGTTCAATGAACTTCGTTCATATTCAATATCTGTGAATCTATACATCTCGGAATAATAAACTTCACAAATAATATTTTTACAAAAATAATTACACTTTTTAGAAAGTAACAAAATGAAGATTTATTCGAAATCGCTTTTGACGATTATTCTATTTTTCCCCGTAAATTACATATCAAATGAAAGGATATTTGTCACCAAGTACTATTACAAATTCTTCCGACTTATTCCTCCAAAATATTTTGGTGTATACAAAGCATAACAACTTTCCACGACCACTAGTAAGGACACAACTGTGGAGTAACGGTCAACGCGTCTGGCCGCGAAACCAGGTGGCCCGGTTTCGAATCGCGGTCGGGCCAAGTTACCTGATTGAGGCTTTTTTCCGGGGTTTTCCCTTGCTGGGTAACTTTCGGTGCTGAACCCTGGACTCATTTCACCGGCATTATCACTTTCCTTTCATTCAGACGCTAAATAACCTAAGATTTTGATACAACGTCGTAAAATAACCCAATGAAAGAAACATCAGTAACTCTAATAATTCGTGTATATGGATATACAGGGACATCATTTTATTTTTACTTCAATTTTTATTGTACCTGAATTTTTTAATGTACTTCACTCCCACTCCTTCTACTAATGAAGTTCAACCGTCCTCCACACAGGTCCAAGACCGCATATACAGTCATAGTAAACAGTACGTTCTCAAAATATGTTCGTGTTTTCCAGTGACGAAAGAGCTTTTCATATTGCATCATTTTTCATTTGCCTATGTCGCATCCCAGTTTCCCCCACCTGCTTCTATTCGCCTCTCTGTAAATGCTAGTGGCTGGGCTGTCTTAGCTCTTTTCTGGGAACATTAATTTCTGTTAGGAATTGGACGTCTACGTAATATTATACCCATACAATTGTTTAAAATAACTTAAATAAGAGGGCCTCGTTAAGTAAATAACTGTCACGTGATTTCCTCCCTTTCTACAATCCTGCGGCATAACCACTTGGACGGACAGTAGATAGCATGTCTGAGTAATTTTATATTTTCGGGTCGGGCAGAAGTGAAGATTGAATTTACAGTACGTAGAGTAGGTACAGAATTATTTCAACATGAGTTACTAGTACGAAGGACGAAACTGGTAATTGGAATTAGATGCAATAGTCTATAGTGCGATAATATGCACAAAAGAACTGAAACCTGTATCGAAATGAACGGCCACTATTTTCAAAAATGTGTTTAAATATCCATATTATGATTATTTTTCAATTTAGCTTCATTCTCTATAGTGTACGCTAATGTGTTGTAGAGAGTATAATATAGACTGCATAATGAATACGTACGCATGAAGGCTCAGTTCGTGAGTAAAAACATTCATTGTTGATACTGTACTGTATTTTGATTAAACAAAACCCTAATAAAAATTATCAAACTCAAAATCGCGATATTTCCTAGTTTACGTAAATGGATGAACTACTTTTCTTCCCTCCTATACCTAGTAAAACTAGTTTGTTTGTATATTACGCCAGTATCATCGAACTCCAGTCGTGGAAGGAGGTAGCAAAGGGTGTTTCCGGTTTTTAATCGTTGATTCAAAGGTATAGCCTGGTTAATATTAGAAATGTTTGTAAAAATAAAATGATGTCCCTGTAATTATATTTACAAGTGCTTATATTTTATACAAGCCTTTTGAAGGAACGGAATAAATAATTAAATTTTGAATAAAATTACATAGATAAGAAATTACGCTAGTTCTAATAATTCTTGTTGTTGAAATGGTTTTTACACAGTTTTTTCGTATATCTGCTATCCACATAACTTCACTAGACCGTCTCTGAATCGTTTTTCTCCCTGTTCACTAGCGATTCAATGCAGTTCGTTCGCTGTTTCTTTATACAACTTGTGATGATCTATTTTGAGTTGTGGCTACACGTACATTCCTGTATCCTGGCAATTTGCATAAGGGATGCAGATCTCCATCGCAACCTGCCAGGGGCAATGCGTGTGTGGTGGGAGGTGGGGTTCACTTAACCGGGGGTTGTGGTATTAATTTTCTTGGAAGAGAGAAGCGAGACCTACGAGCTGAGAGAATTGAAATTTGTAATCTCTGCGCATCTGAGGGGTTGGTTGGGGCGTAAGCTAAGTTCAATATAATTTAAGAAAGGAATTCACTGAAGTAATATCATATTGCGTCCAGCAATCTCGCAGGGATAGGAAAGCGGTTGCCATTAATGGCTACGAAATTTACGACTCGGTGTAAAGCTAAAATTTTGATATTTCTTTACGTAAATGTTAAAGCTGTTTATGCATCTGAAAGTTCGATGGATGCTAATACTTAAAGGTCATTGAAGACTTTCCTGAAAATTATTGGCCTGTCGGTGTGAGAAATCCACTGCAAAATAGAGCAGGATACATTACCCCCGCTTACAGGTTCATAGTGACAACTCTATTTCATTCACAGAATCATTTTCCCGGGGTAGTCTCTCAAAATGGAACGTTTTTGGTCTTCAGAGTGTTTCTCTATAGCGAAGAACAGGGTGAGACAGACAGACAATTGTCGTTTACATTATATACAGGGTGTTTCCGAGGTGGTGTTACAAACTTTCAGGGATGATGGCGAAGGGCACATGTATCAATTTGAGATAAGGAACCCTGATCCGGAAATGAACGAGTCGAAAGTTACAAGCAAAAAATAGTTACGATTTTCATTTGTCCTTTCAGATTATGCATTGTTGGTTGTCATTTTATGGAAACTCCCATCTTTTAATCATAATATAATCAGCGAGAGATTTTCTCCACTATCATAACTTTATAATAATAAATTAATATTATCCTTACCCAAACGGATCAGACTGTATTTACTTCACTTCAATTATTTTTCACTGTACCTTTCTCACGTTTCTCAGCAAATCAGTTGTTCTTTATTTTTAAGTTTATCCTTGTTTCGTATTGCCTCTTCAAATTAAATTGTGCTTTTGTATTCTGGATCTTAGTGGTCAATCGTAGATGTTTGCCAGATTTCCAAAACTGGAAACTATACATAGCCCTATTAATTCAGAAAAAATTTGAGTTTTCCTGTTCTTCTCTCAATTTCATAATTTCTCAATAAGTGAAAATATACAGAGTGATTTATATAGAACTGACACAATTCTTTCATTAATTGTCTCAAAACGAATTGTGCTAGCGACAACTTATTATACCTAAAATGTAGAGAAATTTTGGGAGATTATTTACCTCTATAGCAAATGTTGAAAATGTCCTCCATCCTGCATAAGGCACAACTCAACACGTCGTTCCATGTTACTGGCCACTCGTTGGAGGACTCTGTTGTCAATAGCTTGAATCTCCTGTGTGATGTTGTACTTCAGATCGTCCAATGTCTGGGGACGTGTGGCGTTAACCCTGTCTTTTAAGTAACCCCATAGAAAGAAGTCCGGCGTTGTCAAATCCGGAGATCTCGGTGGCCACAGTTTCCTGGAAAATTATTCGGTCGTCAAAGAAACTTGCTCTTACGTCAACAACAACCGTGGGAAGCCTAGATGAACGATGCTTGCCCTTTTCACTCACCAGAGATCCAGTTATTTCCAATTTGTTTACCAGTCCCAGTATTGTGTTTCTTTTGAGAGGATTGCGAACACCAAATTCTCTCTGGTATGCCCTTTGAGTAGCTGTAATTGAATTCGTAATCCAGTATTGCTTCACAAGGAAGAGTCGTTGATTTAATGTGTACTGCATTTTCACGTTGACACAAAATGTCGAAAACAGCTGTCAACAATAGGAATAAAACATAAACATCTGCGCATCTAGTGACAAGGAATCGAAACTCCAGAACATTCTGCTTAATTTGGTGCTAAAATTGGGTCAGTGCTGCCAACAATAGGAATAAAACATAAATATCTGCGCATCTAGTGACAAGGAATCGAAACTCCAGAACATTCTGCTTAATTTGGTGCTAAAATTGGGTCATTGAATGAATTTCCAACGGAATAATTAAAGAAAGAAATGTGTCAGTTCTATATAAATCACTCTATATAATTTTGCAGAAATTTGCTACCAAAATGATCAGGAAAGATTAAAAAAAAAAAAAAATCAGTGCACGGGTTGAATTTTGTGATATTTTGCGTCAAATGTATCTGTTAATTTGTGCAGGGTTCATTGTCTGGCGTATCAGATATGTTGTACAGCATGCTGGGCCATGGGATTACAACTCCGTACACTTGAATTGTCTCACCGTCTGGGGAAGCTTACCCGGATAATCCTCTCAGAAGAGCGTTGTACTATTTCGAGAAGCTCCCGGATATTATCTTAATAACAAAGTTACATATGTAGACCTATCTGTGTCTCGCCGTGTTTCTCCACAGTACACAGTGTCTGGGTAGGGAACAGTGATGAAATGGTTCCGACCAATGAAAAAAGAATAAAAAATTATTTAATAATAAGAATAATAATTTATTTGAACGATCATAATAATGATACACTTTTGGTTCGCACTTCCGATGAAGCAAAAGCTTGTGGCCGGGAGTGGAGTTTACATCGAATAATGAAAAAGTAATATTACAAGTTTAAGCCTACACTAAAATAATTATTTAATTGTTTAATTTAAATAAGCAAATATATGTAAGCAAAAGTAAAGTGATGAATATCAAAATAATAACACAAGAAAGAATAATATAAGAAATACAATGAAATTATATCAAATATATGGAAGCAAAAGAAAGTGATGAATATCAAAATAATAATACAAGAAAGAATAATTATAAGAAATACAATAAAATTATATCAAATATATGTAAGCAAAAGTAAAGTGATGAATATCAAAATAATAATACAAGAAAGAATAATATAAGAAACACAATTATATTATATCAGGTAAAATATAGAAGATTCGGTTAACTAGAAAGTACAAATAATAAAATGAAATGAAAAATATTAAATAATACAATTGTAAAATAAATGCAAAATATTATGCAATAATATAATGGAGTAATAATTATTATATACATAAATGATATTTTAGTGTTAATTGATTTATTGAATTTTGAAAGATTGAAAGATTTCTAACTTAGAAAAAATGTATATATTTTTTTTTTAATTTCATGTAAAGGAAAAATGAAAAATAGCGAAAGTGAATATATATATATATATATATATATATATATATATATATATATATATATATACTGAGTTTAAACACTGACTAGTATTATATATATATATGTATATATACATATATATATATATATATATATATATATATATATATATATATATACTAGTCAGTGTTTAAAATCAGTTGAAGTGCTTGCTTTTTAAATAATTTATTACTGGAAGTTTCTAATTTTGAATGTTTTTAATGATGTTATTATACAATCTCGGGCCGAAATTTGAGGCACGCCTTAGTCCTGCTTCAGAATTGCTTCAGAATTAAGATGTTATGTTTTGTTTTAACATTCCTCTTGAAAATAATTTTATTGTATCTAGTTTTTTTTTCGTATTATTAACTGGAGTGTGATATATAGGAAAATACATAAAGAAAAATCAAACATTTGTAATAGTCTACTCAAACTATTATCCATTCCAAGTTCTCTGCGTCCTGTGTTCGGGAAATAATTACCTATAATCTGACATGTAGACTCGTCCGCATTCCTACTAAATATCGGTATCATGAAAATGTAAACTCGTCCGAATGTTAAAGAGAACATTTTTCTTCCCATTTTATCCAGACTTAGGACTGGCGAGTGGAATAGTTAAAAATGTTTCTCATGAAAAGAAGTACTTTTAATAAAATCTGCCAGAGACAAATATTAAAAAAAAAAAAACCTCGGGCACAGAGGCTAGATGTCCTAACATCTGCGCCACCCAGGCCCACTGGACAAACTTATCTTGGATTAAAATGATAAGAAGTAATTTTAATAAAATCCACCTTGGATAAATTCCCTGTTTTATAATTTTCTAAGGCTCTGCAATATACGCAGTTGCTTACTCCTGGTAGCTCGTTTAATTATTTTATATTTTGTAGTTTGATGTACGTTTCTATCTGAAATAATTTTAAAACTTTGATAAAATCGTAAATGTTTGAATGAGCAATATTAAAATTCTTGTTGAAATTTACATGAAAAGATTCACACGCGTTAGTTGTGTGGCAAACGCTAAGAAATAAAGCTTGTCGGACGAGTTTACATGTTACCAATGTAAAGAAATAAACGCTTTGCGGACGAGTTTACATGTTACCAATGTAAAGAAATAAACGCTTGGCGGACGAGTTTACATGTTACCAATGTAAAGAAATAAACGCTAGGCGGACGAGTTTACATGTTATCAATGTAAAGAAATAAACGCTAGGCGGACGAATTTACATGTTACCAATGTAAAGAAATAAACTCTTGGCGGACGAGTTTACATGTTACCAATGTAAAGAAATAAACGCTAGGCGGACGAGTTTACATGATACCAATGTAAAGAAATAAACGCTTTGCGGACGAGTTTACATGTTACCAATGTAAAGAAGTAAACGCTTTGCGGACGAGTTTACATGTTACCAATGTAAAGAAATAAACGCTTTGCGGACGAGTTTACATGTTACCAATGTAAAGAAATAAACGCTTTGCGGACGAGTTTACATGTTACCAATGTAAAGAAATAAACGCTTGGCGGACGAGTTTACATGTTACCAATGTAAAGAAATAAACGCTATGCGGACGAGTTTACATGTTACCAATGTAAAGAAATAAACGCTTTGCGGACGAGTTTACATGTTACCAATGTAAAGAAATAAACGCTTTGCGGACGAGTTTACATGTTACCAATGTAAAGAAATAAACGCTTTGCGGACGAGTTTACATGTTACCAATGTAAAGAAGTAAACGCTTTGCGGACGAGTTTACATGTTACCAATGTAAAGAAATAAACGCTTTGCGGACGAGTTTACATGTTACCAATGTAAAGAAATAAACGCTAGGCGGACGAATTTACATATTCGATTAAAATGTCACACCTTCGAAATGCGATGTGTGTGTGCCAGTTTCGGACGAATTTACATTTCCCACTATGTTCTTTCATGACATCATTGATGTGATGTAGCTATGTATCATTTCATTGAAGTTAATCACAGCAACTACAATACTAAGTTTATTTTGAGAGAGGATTGTGAACTTTTCCCAGTTTTAACCCAAAAGCTTAGTCATGTTCCATTTTTCGCTCAAACTTTTTGCACACCCTAATGTAGAACAGTTTGTGTCACTTGGAAAATTGTCTTGCTTAGGTATCCAGTAATTCATTCAAGCACTTGTGCTCCTGAATTATTTATATAGTCATCTAGCCATGACTGTCTTCCAGTTCTAATTATGTATCTTGATGTTATAGGACTCAACGTATATGCAAACGAAACAAATTTTGAATATCTTCCTCAAAACAGATTGCTCTGCTTCTCGCAACCATGATTTTATTTATCAAGATTGTGTGAGGTTATTCGCTGTTAGAAGTATTGAGTTGGTGGGATGTGATTTGAACACCTGTGATTTTGTTGCTGTAATAGATTCGTCACTATTGTTTGTCTAGCCACTATTGTTCAGAATATGTGCGTCAGATACGTATGCAAAATCCGACGATATGATCACATATCACCGTCCTTCGCAAGTCTTTCATGGCTCCGACTTAAAGAACGTAGAACTTTACACTCTTTGTCTTTACTCTTTCGAATTCTGCACACTTCAACACCAAATTACCTTTCGTCTCGTTTCTCTTATCTATACTTTAACCACGACGTAAATACCAGGTCACTTATCTGTGGCGGGTTAAGTATACCTCTTCATAGAACGTCTCGTTATTCATCATCTTTTACAGTATCCACCTCGCGACAATGGAATTCCCTGTCACAAAGTATTAGGGCTGCAAGACAATAAACACTTTTAAAAACAGCTTAAAAGATAAACTTCTTAGCATTTCACTCCAATCATACTGACTTAAACTATCACGGTCTACATTGTTACTCCTTCCTTTAGACATGCATCCTGATAGTGCTGTATTTTCAAAATTGTCTCATAATAATCTCTTTCTGTTATCTAACATTATTTGAAATATATTAACATTCTATGTATTTTAGCTTAATTCTGCTACATAGTTTGTATTTCAGTGTTTAATTAATACTTCATAGTATTTTGTTGTTTAATTCGTAAATAACTCTTGTATACATGTAGCTCTTATCTAAATCAAATTGTTGAATTCTTTGTAAGTTCATACATATGTATGTATACTTTTTGCTGGTTGAGTGGAAGAGAAGGCCTTACGGCCTTAACTCTGCCAGCTAAAATAAATCATAATCATTATTATTATATTATTATTATTATTATTATTATTATTATTATTATTATTATTGTTAATATAAGACATGGCACCGGTATAAGAAGAAGAGCGATAAAAATATACATATGTCTGCTCGTGATGATAAACATTGGTATTTTTCGTGGTTTGTTCAGAGATAAGTAGATGGCAGTGAAATTGAGTTCTAGAGTACTTAGAAATTACAGACAGGAAACTGGTCCCCACAGTCACCAAAAATCATCCGAACACAAAAATCATACAGCGACAAAATCGCTATTATCTGTCACAGCGATTTTTCCGAAGCAGGTCGGAGCTGTGACAACAAAACGCTGTCGCACTCCACTTCTAGTATAGAGTTTAAATGAACTGATACGTAAATACCTACAGATGTTTGAAATAACTTACAATTTAAAATTTCTTCCCATAAAGTTAATCTTTAAGGTAATTTCAGGTGTTATTATGTAAATGCTTTGTTCGGAAACACAGTGTTGGCATTCTACCCAATAAAGCATTCGTAGATGTGAATACAATACAACTAATCCGCTCTTTGCCAACATGCTTTTGTTAATAGACATTCTGGAACATAAATCAACGTTGAACAACACAATGGTGTCACTGAGTTTGTAGACAGAAGTTTGTAGTTCATGTACCACTACTTAGTTTTATCCAAGGCCTCCCTCACACGCACGTGTTCTCGTTGATAATGTCAGTACTAAAATTTTTATTCGACTTTGTTAGACTGTACATTTGGCAGAGTTCGGTCTTTCGACCCTTTAAACAATTTCAAGTTTACCACGAAACAGACGTAGTGGAATACTGTGAGGTAGTTTATCAAGACGCCTCCACCGATAAAAAAAAAAAAAATTGATGACGGAGAAACTCTAAGCAGAATTCAAATGTGTGACGTTGGTTTCCACTCCCATGGATGGGGAGTATAAATCTGATTCTTCTTCATAATGCAAATAAAGTCATGAATATTTATTTCTTGACAACATATCATTCTTACAATAAATAAAGCTTTCGTTTTAAAGAAAGTGGGCTTAAAAACGTTATTATTTCCTGGCACACAAGACATCCAGTCTGCATGATTTTCATGTCAAGTTTATTGTAACATCTTTGGAATGAACTACGTACTGCTTCCAAATTACGATCGCATTCTCTTAAGATCCCCTGTACTTTAATGACATAAATTATGTCCTTCATCCAGCCCCGATAAAAGAAGTCTCATTCAATTCAATTTATTTTTTGTCATTAAACATACAGTTTTAGGCTTCGTCAGAATACATTGAAAAATATATAATACATTTTAAAAAACACTAATAAAAGAAACAGTAGAATTTAAATAATAGTCTACAATGAAAACATGAAATAATTTGAAACTTTTAAATTAAAGAAAACAGTTCACTCTTAATGTATTAATTGTAACTAACTGCAGTTAAACGTATTTATTAAAATACAATTTCATACAAGTTTGTGTTCAAAAACTCAGCAACAGAATAAAAAGGATTATTTAATAACCAATTGTAAAATCTAGTTTTGAAGCTATTGATTGGTAATTTACAATTCATTCATTCATAGTTTTCTGCCCAAGGACAGTTCTTTCATTGCAAACCCAGAATTCTCCAATTCTTTCTATTTTCTGCCTTCCTTTTAGTCTCCGCATACGATCACCTGGTATTTTCTTATGCCCCGAACTTTTTCTTTCTCGTTCACCATTCCTTCCAGTGCATCCTTCAATAGGCAGTTTCTTCTCAACCAGTGACCCAAACAAATTCCTTCTTCTCTTCTTGATCAGTTTCAACATTATTCTTTCTTCACCTATTTTTTCTAGCATAGCTTCATTTCTTATTCTGTCTGTCCATTTCACACGCACCATTCTTATCCATATCCATATTTCAAATGCTTCTAGTTCCTTCTCTTCACTTCATCGTAATGTCCAAGTGTCTACCCCATACAATGCCACACTCCATACAAAACACTTCACTAGTATCTTCCTTAGTTCTTTCTCCAGAGGTCCGCAGAAGATGCTCCTTTTTCTAATAAAAACTTCCTTTGCCATTGCTATCCTCCTTTTGACTTCTTGGCAGCAGGTCATGTTACTGATTACAGTACACCCCAAGTATTTGAAGCTGTCCACTTATTGTTCTGCCTCGTTTCGAATTCGTACGTTTATCTTCTTTATTTTCCTTCCGATAACCATGGTCTTCGTCTTGTTTGCATTTATCTTCATCCCATATTGCTCACAGATGTCATTTAGCTCCAGTAACGTATTCCTTAATATCGTCTTCTGCTAACAACGCCATATCATCAGTAAATCTTATGCATTTATTCTTCTTCCTCCTCCCATGTTATGAAAACAGTGGTAGTAATATTTAGAAATTTTAAGCAAATCAAAATTTTCAGGTATAACTCCCTGTAAAGTTGATTTGAATAATTTCGAGGGAAAAATTGTTCCGGAGCCGGGTATCGAACCCGGGACCTTTGGTTTAACGTACCAACGCTCTACCACTGAGCTACTCGGGAGCTAGAAATTTTAAGTCTGTATCAACGCAGTGAAGTGTGTTATCAACACCAGTGCAGTCTATTGAAGTTTTTATTGAAGCTTGAGGTGTTCTAAGACTGATGTGTAATGAACTAGACTACTGTTGTGTTACTTTCTGGGTATACTATAAATACCGGGAAATTCATTGCAAACAAAATGTATTCATGAATAAGCTTGGTTGACAATTCACGAGACATTTTACTTTCGAACCTGATAGCTGGAACATTCGGATGATTTTCAATGGGAATAATAATAATAATAATAATAATAATAATAATAATATAAATAATAATAATAATAATACAGAACAACAAATTTTCACTTTTTGTCTTGCTCCGAAATAAAAATAGGTGAATATTACTAATATGTGTGTCCTAAATCTGAATTTAAAATCCAAATTGCTCCATCACGTACCATTTTCCTGGGTAAGTGAATTGAATTTTTTATGAAGGAATTTCTCTTTTTTCTATTTTTGACACCTACTGATAAAATTACAACAGATTAGGGTTTCAAAATACCTCATAATACTTGAAAAATGTGTACTGGATGCAGAAATGATGTTACATAGTTTAAAACACAAAAAACACAACAACAGTAAAAATATTTCGTGTGTCTAATGATAAAATATCGGAATTTGAACTTACCTTTAAAAGGATTTTCTGGATGACTTTCCTTTATAATTAGACTCGAGACTGTCTTTTATAAGGAACCAACAGTAACTTGCAAGCATGCTGAATAATGATCTTCCTTTATATCGCCTTTCCATTTCAGATATTTCTTGATGAAATCTTTCCCCATGCTCGTCGCTTACCGCTCCAAAGTTAGGAGGAAAGAAATCCCAATGAGAATGTAAAAAGTATCTTTTGAGAGACATATTACACTCCATTTTCTCATATACACTTAACATAGGTTCCACAAGTTTGATGTAGTTGTCTGCCCTAGAATTTCCAAGGAATTTTGAGCAAACATCTTTGAAATCACGCTATACCAGTTTTTCCTCAAACAAAGAGTCAGCCATAACTTTGCGAATTTGTGGACCGATGAAAATGCCCTCTCTTAATTTTCCTTCACTCAAACTGGCAAACTTTTCTTTTAAATATTGAATACCACATCCTTCTTTCTTCATTTTGTAGACCTCACTTTGAACTGTTACGAAATTTACTGAATAGAAGGGACCAATAACTGTTTATTTATTATAAGTACAGAAGAACGTGCCAAAAACCACAAGAAATCGGAAATAGGTCATAAACTCATAAAATGCATTCGTTTTTTTGGTTTACAACCCCCCTAACTAGCGCCAGATGTATCCTGGAAAGCGCTTTTCGAAAAGTGAAATCATAGTATATCGTAAAAACCTTACGTGATACGAAGAAAATAAATGCATTTTCGGATTAAGCGCACAGTAAGCCATAAGCGAAACATTGTTTTAATTCGGAGCAAAATTCTTGTTGTTCAGTGTAATAATAGATCCTAATAATAATAATAATAATAATAATAATAATAATAATAATAATAATTATCTTCAGCCTGTTAGAAATCTAGCCCGTAATTTGGTACATTTCTCCTAAAAATAATTATCCGAAAGCTTCGTGAGAGTTCTCCGAAGTTTTAATTATTCATTAGCATTACAAAGACTATGAAGTATTCAACGATAAATAACCGTGGCTACTCAACCAAGCCATATACATTGATATAGTGGTTCCTGAAATGTACACCGCTGTACCTCAAGGCCCCTTGATATAATATGGACTACACCACAGACATGGCACCCAGCAATTTCTTGTTCTTTTACTTTTTATTAATAATAAAGTAATGACAGTTGTTATCCTTAAAATCATAAGAAACATACTGCTATATCAGCAGCAACAGACGTGTTTAGAAACTGTTAGTAGCACCAGTGGTGCTTCTTTTAGCTGCAGTATATGTTGAATTAGGTAATAATGTAAATATTTGGGTTAGGCAGTTGTTGTTAATTGCTATCAGATGGTATTCCTCAATGTTTTGAAATAATATTTTCATTTGCTTTTCATATCATTTGGAAGTTGGGCTTGTGGTAATTGCTATTATAATAACAGTTAATGAAGCGTAGGAAAACAAAACAGTAGGCCTACAAGTCCAGCATCTAATTGAATCGATGATTGCAGAAAGGATTTAAGTCCAGGAAACCTACTTTTGAGGAAACTGGGCCACGTTAAAATAACTTGGTTGTTATTTCTTTAAAAGTATAGATATATGGTCACTGGTTAAACATTAAATAAAACAAATTTCACTTGTTTCTGTGTTATTAATTTAAAAAACTTTTGGACTTAAGTCCTTTCTGCAATCAAGAGACATTAACAGTTTTAACTGGTTAGGTAATTATGTTAGTAAAAATACGTGAGAGATGCAATAAGAAGCATATTTAAGTATGTTCCTTAACATTAAATCTATTTTTAACATGGTTTTTTAAACATTTTTAAAACAGTCACAGACAATTACACGACTCACCAATGTATGTGTGTATGTATTTTTTTTTTTATTGAACAACATGCTCCATTACAGAGTAATACTACATGTTTTAGATTTTCCGTTTCCTACGATAAATATACATTTGGATACATTGATCATACCTAAGCAAGATAGAGAATTAATACAAATACATATATATGGCTTAACCTAAATAAAAAGAAAAGAAAGTACATATACATGATTGGAATATATTGCAATTGTGAGTTTTTTAAAACAAATTGTTAATTTTATAAAAGTTGAATGATAAATATGTGTAACCTAGCAATAAATGCATTCCTACAATTGTTCAAAATCTATTGAATTGATGAAAGTGATGAATGGTTGAAGATGTAATATGTATGCATGTATGCATGTATGTATGTATGTATGTATGTATGTATGTATGTATGTATGTATGTATGTATGTATGTATGTATGTATGTATGTATGTATACTATCTACCAAAAAGTAATTGGGCACTGTTTTTGCCTCTTTAGAACCTCGTGGTACCACCTCTTGTTGCTATAACAGCAGCCACCCTGTCAGGCATGCTCTCCACTAGTTTGTGTAGGATATCCACTGGAATGCGTCGCCATTCCTCGTGCAACATGGCACTCAGTTGGACAATGGAAGTTGGCTGCATCTCCCGAGACCTCAATCACAGGTCCAATTCATCGCAAAGATGCTCAATGAGATTGAGATCAGGACTCTGTGCAGGCCAGTCCAACCGGTGAACATATGCATACCACTGCATAGTAGCCGCCGAAACATGGGGCCAACTTCCATTGTCCAACTGAGTGCCATGTTGGAAGAGGAATGGCGACGCATTCCAGTGGATATCCTACATAAACTAGTGGAGAGCGTGCCTGACAGGGTGGCTGCTGTTATAGCAACAAGAGGTGGTACCACGAGGTTCTAACGGGGCAAAAACAGTGCCCAATTACTTTTTGAAAGGCCGTGTCAATTCACTAGTGATGGGGGGGAAAAAAATGAGTCTCGTTTAAAGTGTACCGGCAAGTCTTCTTTTGCTGCACAGATTTCTTAATATTGTCCACAGATTTGAAGGATCATGTTATTCATGATTACCGAATATTTTTGCACACATATATTATTATTTTATTGTTTGTTACAGGTATGTACTTATCCTGGACTGAAGTGATTCCGTAGAAAAGTGTTACACTTATTCAAACTATGAGTAAGTACCATGAATCTTATCAGCTCTCAATACATTTGATGCATTTTAATGATTATATTTCTTTGCTGTGAATTGTGGGCGGATGATTGTAATTCCGAGATTAGAGAATGTCTCTTAATGACAAACTCCAAATCATAGTGCGATCTAACAGCCTGGTCAAAAGGCTTATCGTCCTTATCGAGGTTATTAAATTTACTCTTCGCTCAAGATTAGAATCAAGACCATTTCCAGTGTGATTGACCATTTAGATAAGCTGGATGGTACTAGAAAAATGTTTACAATGCACAAGATTAGAATCAAGACCATTTCCAGTGTGATTGACCATTTAGATAAGCTGGATGGTACTAGAAAAATGTTTACAATGCACAAGATTAGAATCAAGACCATTTCCAGTGTGATTGACCATTTAGATAAGCTGGATGGTACTAGAAAAATGTTTATAATGCACAATATACGGTAAAGTAAGAAATATGTGTATAAGTTCTACTCACAAGTAAACTTTCTTATGGGGGGGAGATAAAAAAGTTTTTTTTTCTTCCACCATTTTAATAATATCAAAACAAGTGCTTGTACAAATTTTGGCCACTCGAGCGCAATTACGAGGGCCGCAAAAATAAGTTTCCCTGGAGTCATTTACAAAAAGAAAACACAATTTCATTGGAAAAATTTATTTGGAAAGATAACTGTTGAGCTATTTTTCAACATATTGCTCACTATAAATGAGACATTTTTCATACCATGGGATCGACAGTGAGTGCAGACGGCTGTCACACATTGGTTCCGATCCCAGACGACAGACTTCTACAACACAGGTATACAATATTTGATCCCACGATGGGGAATATATTGAAAAATAGCTCAACAATTGCTGTATCTGTTCCAATAAATCTTTTCATGAAATTGTTTTCTTTCTGTAAACGGCCCCAGGGAAACTTACTTTCTGGATGGCCCTCTTAATTGCGCTCGAGTGGCCGAAATTTGTATAAGCACTTTTTTGACATTATTAACATGGTGGGAGAAAAAAAATATAACTTTTTATCTGCCCCCATGAGAACGTTTACTTGTCAGCTTCCTGTCATCGACTTTTTCCGGGGGGTATAAGGCGGTCGTGCGTGGTGTCAACCACACCACCACATTGTAATGTCGAGATCATTAAAGCATGGTGTGTAAAGGATACATCTTTTCCTAATATTATTTCATGGTTTGAGAAGTAATACAAAATTGATTAGGCTATAATTTATCGTCGTCGTGGTCTTCCTAACAAGTATTAGGCCAAGTGGCCTGTTACGGTCTCAAACTAGAATTTTCAGTCCATCTCTTCTTCGGACGGCCTAGAGATCTTTTGCCATACGGATGGTAATGAAACAGTGCTTTTTTTATGGCCACAGCCTTGTCGTACTCCACTATAAATGGGTCGCCATTGTGAAAGTTTATTGTTGCTTCGAATTGCTATGATGGTTGTTTTATATACTCGTATGTTGTAAATATTCTGTATAATCTGTTGAGGAACTTAATCATCTGCCAAAATCTGAAGTAATTTATTCCGATTAACTTTATCAAAAGCCTTTTTAAAGTCAATGAATGCCATATGCGTTTCTAGATTAAATTGCCTATGTTTCTCAACCAGTAATTTTAATGCAAAATATCCATCACAACAGGATCTTCCTCGACGAAAACCATTTTGTTCCTCACTGATAATATTGTCGTAATGTTTATTGAGTTTATTTTTCAAAATATTTGCATAAATTTTATATCCTGCATTCAATAAACTTATTCCTCTATAATTATCCGTAATTTTCAAATCTCCTCTCTTATGTTTAGGGATTACAATAGATTTAGTCCAACTTTCTGGAAATCCTTGTCCCTCCCATATCAAACTTAAAAATCTAAAAAATCTTTGTAGAAATTTATGGCTAGCATATTTAAATAATTCACTATTTATTAAATCTTCTCCTGGAGATTTATTATTTTTCAATTTAGTCAAGACTCTTTGTAGTTCATCCATAGAAATTGACTCCATTAAAGGATTAGTTGAAAATGGAAGCGTGAGAGCTTGTGTTGATGTAGGCCATAGTTGTTGAAAATACTGTAACCAATCGTCCTGAGAAATAACATTTATTCTTAGATTATCTTTTACTTCACAATTTAATTTCTTAAGAATTTTATAAGTCTGTGGTTGAGGCCGAGTAATATCATTTTCTAAGTATGCCACAAAGTTTATCCATTTCTGTCTATGTTTTTTTTCGAACTTCTCTCTTTGCGATTGCCCGTTTCTTACGATAATCAATTTGATCTTCTTCTTTCTTGCTTGAGATATACTTATTGAATGCTTGCCTTTTATCTGCAATTATCTTGCTTATGTCATCATCCCGCTGTCGCAAGCCTTTCTTTCTAAGCCACGCTTTTTTTGTCCCAAACTTTCTTTGGCGGCTTGTGTTAAAATTTGTTTCATATTCAACCATTCATCTTCAACATTATCAAGAAGGGGTAATTGATCTACAAGAATATCCATTCCATTTCGGTAGAGATTAGCAATACTAAAATCTCTAAGTAAACTGACTTTGAAGAGTAAGCTATAATTTATAACATATAAAATACTACAAGGTATACATTTGGAAGACATTCTTTATTTATCGAAGACTCACCGTCATCAATAAACTTGATGTGAAGTTAAACGTAATGCTTCTGATGGTTAATCTTTTTTTGTTCGACTTCGCTGAAATCATTCAAATTCTGGAAGAATGAAAACGAAGCTCCGCTTTAATATCAACACAACCGCTTGCGCGAAATGGAACCTCCTAACACACAATAGGATTTCCTTCCTCCACATTTTTTCTCCCCCTAGAATTCCATTTTACTCTTTGCTCCACTTCTTCTGCGCTCCAAATGATTAATTTCTTTCTCCTCTCTCGATGTTGTCCAGGCAGGACTGATGCCCTTTCTCGAACACGAAATGTGAGGCATTCTTATCGAATAGAGAAGCTCTTTCTAGAGGCAGTCCTCGGGATATTAGGCTGTCGATAACCAACCCAGATAGACGGACTTATATTACATCGTAACTATTTCTTGTCACAAAACCACTCGCTTGTAAATTTCATATGTCTGACCATGTTCGAGAGGTTCATGCCTTGTTGTAATGTATCTGGGTCATTCCACTTGAAATCTCGGAAGGTAATGGGAAAATCCTACTAAAGGAATCACGAGACTTGGAGCTTGAAAAATCATTTATTATTCTCATTTTAATTTAGAGTTTATGTCTCACGGTTTGGAAGTTTAGTGCTAGCGATACTAAGAAGTTGCAAGTTTCACTTTATTTCTGATAAACCGTTTTACGGAAATATAATGGGGTTATATATAAACATATGCGGATAATACCGTAATTCTTTTTGGTGAAAAACCTTGGAAAGGCACTTATATTAATGCGAATTAATTACAAGTAATTAAAGAGTGGTTTGATTTAAACGCTCTTTCCTTAATGTATATGTGCCCCCACAAAACGCAAAAAATGATGAAAAATTAGAATTTTCAAAATATAACTATTTTAATAGAGAATTTTCTCCCCTTTAATTTGATAAATAATTTTCGATTTATGCCTTATGGTTTTCCAGATAAGTCACATTTTCCAAAATTCTACGTCATCAGGCACGGTCACTTCTACGAAGATCACTCCAAAAGCAATGCACAACATTTTTTAAATTTATTTTTTATTCTAAACCTTTGCAAATTATGGAGGTCATTTGAAAGGTGCGGGGATTATGTGGAAAAGTGACGTATTGATTCTGAAGGATGTATCTACATTCTATGAAAATAGCAAAGCTGTAGGATAAAATGTAATGTTTAAATAAATATTGTAGGTTACTGTTGGAGTGAACCTCGTAGCAGTCAATCCCCTCGTCCAGCATTGCTTGCAAATAAACTTCTTTCTAGTCCCAAAATAGATACATAGATATCAGGGCATGATCGTTAGATTGAAAACACGTTTTTACATAATGAAGTGATTTATAATCTTTTACTGTTAGTCATAAAACTGTAAATTTGTGTGTCAGTGATGTTGTACGTCATTTTAATAAGAGTCCAAAAGTAGAAATTAAAATTCTGAGGACGACGGGCATAAGCCCTGGGACAAACATCATCGCAGGATTTGTTGCACCAATGGAAAATGGGGACAAAAATGCCAAAAAAAAAAAACACATTCAGCACTTGAAGTTAAAACAAGGAAAAGGTATTTGACAGGCAGAAAGAAGTCGAAACTGGACCGACATGGAGCTGCTTGAGGGGTGACATATGATGATGATGATTATGATAATGATGATGATGATGGGGTCTTCTAGGCTCTGAAAGTTTGTGGCTCATTTCCTGTAAATAGTAATTTTAGAATATTTAATTCTTTTAAACATGATATCTCGGCCAAATATGGTGATACCAGGAAGATATTGGTGTCAATTTGAAGCTTAAAATGTCCCCTAGTGCCTGACAATGAGTAAAATAACATTAATATAGTTACTAATTATCTTTGTATTTTTTACATGATTTATTCAACATAAAATAATAGTATAAGTTACATATATGGTAATATTTATTTAATGTAAATGAAAATAAAAAATAGCTATATGTCAGGCACTAAAGAATAGTTTTAGCTATAAATCAGTGAAGAAACTGTGGCTCTATCTTAAAAACTACATGAGCTACCATGTTTCAAGTTGTATGTGAAAATTATGAACAAAACAATTTTTATAAACAATTTAGACATAATTTCAAGGGATCTGTTTGTTCACTTCATCCTCCTTCTGGTACCATTCTCAATTGTATAAAAGTTTTACAGAGCAAAATTATGCAAAACAAAATTTTTTGTATGTAAAGGTGTACATATACCTTAAACACATCCAAAACAACTGTTGTTCCGTTTTCACTAAGGTCCAGTGGTCGTACATCTCCTCAATCTTCTTTTAGGCTCAAAATTCATCATTCTGATTGTTCTTCTCAAAATTGTGAATGTCCCATATTAATCGAATCCTCAGAAGTTAAGTATTTAGGCATTACAATCGACCAACACTTACGATACTGAATAAACTTTATTCAAAATAAATATTAATTAAATACCTGGTGTATTATTCTTTCTTCCGCTTCTGCAGCCAGAAGATTCCTCTTATAAACTACACGCTTTCCTCCATGACAGTTAGTAAAACATTTACTTACTATACTGCTGGACTGTAACTTTTCTAAGAACGAGTTTACAGCCTCTGAAATGATTAACAACGCGTGTTTCATAGACCAGCAGTGATGCCACTACAACAGCATCATTATTAGTGCAGCTCCAACAATGGATTTATGTGTGGCTCCAGAATAAACACAATTCTGTTGGCTTAATGAGTTTTTTTCGACCTAAGCGATGATGGTACGAAAGGATTATGGAACGAACGTTCGATTTCGACAGCATTTTTGGCAGGAAAATAATTGAGTTAGAAGGAAATAAAGTTTGTAGTCCCATATAGGGTCCCTTCGAGAGTATAAATCCGCTTTAAACTCAGTTACAATCGGAAGTGGACTTGTTTCGGAGCCCCTCTTTCGTGATTTTATTTGCAGTAGAATTACACTCGTAGTTTTTACGACCAAACAGGACAATTCTGATCCGAACAATTGCTACAATTTACGTAATGATTGCGGTGCGCTGAAGTTTCATTATTATTATTATTATTATTATTATTATTATTATTATTATTATTATTATTATTATTATTATTATTATTATTATTATATTAAGTTTCTACGATTTAGTTTAACAACACCCAGCTGAACTTTCGAAATCTGATCATTTGTGAAGGGGCTACATACAGTTTACAGCAATTTTTTCTTGCTATAATGTTGAGAAAACTAAATTTTATAAATCTAAGCCTAGAATGCTGTCGTACGTAATTTTGACATATAATGGGTAAACAATTCTTCCTCATTACTTTTCCCACCAAGCCAGCCCCTCCTCCTCCTCCTATAGGGAAACAACTTACAAAACTCCGTTGGACTGCGCATGCGTCAATCTTAAAGAGTGGCACAGTATATTATCGCTGCACTCTCATGGTTACATTCGGCAGGTCTTTGAGCGGCCTCGTGCATAACTTTCGGTAGGTCTTTGAAATTTAATTGTATTAGTAGTATTTATTTATTTAACCTGGTAGAGATAAGGCCGTCAGGCCTTCTCTGCCCCTCTACCAGGAGATTCTAACTATAATATGAACAATAAAATTACAATTAGTATTAAATTTATAATTACAATTACAAATAACATTACAATTAGTATTACATTTACAATTACAATAAAATCAAAGTACGAAAAGATTACCTGACTAATTAAAGCTAGATAATTTATCATAGAGAAACAAAGAATATCTTATATTTACTGAATTACAAATTAAATCTAGAATAACAAAATTGTATAGCGATTAAATTACTGAATATTGAAATATTTTGTGATAGATTAAAGAAACTATTTACAACAAATCAATTACTGACCAAGTGCCTAGTAAGTTTTCTTTTGAATTCAATTTTATTTCGACAGTCCCTGATGCTAGCAGGTAGCGAATTCCAGAGTCTTGGTAGGGCTATTGTGAAAGAAGATGAGTATGAGGAGGTGCGATGGGATGGTATTGTTACTATTGTTTCATGACGAGAGCGTGTGTTCAGATTATGGTGGGAAGAAAGGTAAGTGAAGCGAGACGACAGGTACGAAGGAATAGAAGAGTTCAAGATTTCGAAGAGAAAGAGAAGTGAATGTAAATTTCTTTTCTTATCTAGTTTAAGCCAACCTATTGCTTCCAGGGATGGGGTAATATGATCATATTTACGAACATTGCTTACAAAATGTACACACAAATTATGAGCACGTTGAAGTTTCATTTTGTTGTCACTGGAGAGGTCAGTCAGTAAAATGTCCGCATAGCTTTCAATTTCTTAAGTCGCCGCTCCGATCACTCGCCTCAATTTCAATATTGCAACCAATAAGCTGCTGCCATTATTAAATGACACCTACTTGTCTAATCCACGTGGACTAAAACCGAGGTTCCACTGTCTTGTGCTGAGGACGAACATTAAGGTATGTGATAAAAAATTATCATTAAAGAGTTATTATTAAGAGTTAAGAATATCAACGTACTCGTATATGAGGTAATAATAATGATAATAATAATAATAATAATAGTAATAATAATAATAGCCACTTAACAATATAACAAACTAAAGTCCCGTCGCTCTAATTTCCGGCAGCCAATCACGTTGCAGGTCGACTACATTTAAAAGTGTGCGTCTTGTGATTCGCTGTTGAATGCGTTATTCATTCCTTAAGGCTCGATGAATACTTAATAATAATCGCTCGCCATTTTGGCTCTTTCGTTGGCGTTCGCAGAAAGAACACGAAGACGTTATTTGCCGCTCAATTATTTGCCCAATTACAGTGCGTTTGATTTATTATCATAGGAGCTACGACATGATAATGTTTAACGGTGTAGCAAATAGATTCCTCGTCTGATAGCTCGGTAACGAAAGAACAAAAATGGCGAACGATACTACCTACCTAGACTTTATAGAGCCTTCACTTCCTAAGACGTAAGCAAAGAGGAGGAGTCACGCCGGGAATAACAGCGTCGCGACTATAGTGCTTATTCTTATCGAGGAAGTAGACGTGACAACGTGACGCTTAGAGTGAAAGCTACAGAGCAAAATTATGTTTTAAAAGCACACCGCACGTTATTGTATGATTTACAATTCATTTTTATATTTCAATATGCCTGGTGAATTATTAAATAAGTATATAATAAATTTTCAATCTTAAGACATATCAACTTGCAAATGTTTATTTGCTATTTAATAAGATATATGAACGTTTTCGCCGTTTGGGGCATCTTCAGATATAACAAAAACATGTAATCTGAAACCTATAATAATAAATTATGCAAATAACAAAGAATAAATAACAATGTATGTATGCAATGCATGATATTCATGAGCTTTATGTAAAATGTGGCATAATATAGGATAATTGTTAATATAATCTATAGATTTTGAAATTGAATTGGACGGATATTTTATACATATAGCTCATGTTATAAATAAAATATACAATTATGATTAAAATTTGTCAATAATGTTAAAATTTAAAAATTTATAATGATGATTGATAAAATAGATATTTTAAGAGTACTCATTAGTTGAGGATTGTCGTAGGATATACGATAGTTTGCGTAGCTGATGTTCGTGTGTTATGTATGTGTTTCATCTGAAAATTGAGATGGAGAAATGATAAGTGCAAAAATATATGCGAGTTATTATATAGAGACACAGATTAATTATTATTATAAGACTACTTACTGAAAAACGTTCGCTAATGAACCAAATGTTATTTATGTTGGAGATTGCTGTTTTAATTTATTACTGACTTGATGACATCTTATTAATTATAAATGACTGTTACGTGTAATCAGATATGTTGAGATATTATTTGAAATGAATGCTCGTTGGTGTCGTGGAGTATACGATGATTTTCGTAATAGATAAATCATTCACTGAAAGTTAAGTAGAGAAAATCAACATTATAATTTGTAATAATTAGATGAGCTATAATACCAAATGATTGAAAACTCATTACCGAGTGGAAGTATGCAAAGTATATTGTTTTTAAGGTATTGTTATTTACTATCTTTTGCATAAATCTAATAGCAAAACATGCTGAATTTAGTTTGGGGGTAATTTCTTTAATATGATTTTTCCAATTTAACACATTATCGATTTTTAAGCCAAGAAATTTGGCTGTTGTTGTTTCTAATAGGGATCTATTGTTAATTATTGCGCTAGAAATTTGCCTACTCCCCTTATAATGCGACTTAAATTTATCACTCTTATTTTCTATTCAATAGTAATATACGTTACAAGAGCGGTATGTTGACGTTTTCATGTTCGAGGAAAAGATTGAAAAAGCGAAACGTAGTTGAGCTTTTTTAATTTCTGAGAACATGAAAACAAACATACCGCTCGTGTATCGTACATTATTTTGTGCGAAGATCGTTTATTACATACCTGAAAGACGAATTTCTAATTAGTTGCAATGAAATCTCCATCTTGGTTTCTGTTTAATGACGGCAACTTCGGAAAACCAAAATATCTTTCTTCAACATTGTTGTTATAAAATGTTTTCTGTGTTTACTATACTCCAGCAGGCTGTGATATACGTCTGTCTTTTTTTTACCCCAGTCTATAAATGCGAACTTAAAACAAACGGTAAGGTTATGTAATGATTTATTTTTCATTTTAATATTTTAACAATATTATTTATATAACATATTGCAATAATATCGGCATCTGGAATCTTGTTGATTTTTTCACGGCTTCCTTAATGTTACTTGTATCAGGAATGCAATAAGTTTCGTGGAGTAGTAGACTTTACTTAATTTTTGCAAATATTTAAAAACAATAATTAACATTGCAATTTAGGTGAAATTGCAGTGGTAAGTTTCCAATTTATAATTATTACTATGTTAAACGTCTCTAAAAATAATATGTTAAAAGCCTAAAGCAGTAAAATGAATATGGCGCTTAAGCGGTAAGAAGAGGGAAATTGTTATGTGTGTTACGTTAGGAATACTGAATGTGGTATTTCACACTTACCGCGTATTGGTTCTGTGCGGAAAACAAGCAAATACGCTCCATCTCGCACAAAAGTTTTTGTTTGGGAACATGCTGAGAAATTATAGAGATAAATGATGTAACACGAAATATGCAATTAGACATAAATTCTGTAATCCTGCTCATCATAAACAGATTAAGCGCTCCACCTGGAAGACCTGGCAAGTTGACATCTTCTGCAGGGATCAACTCTATCTGGCTCCACTTTAGTATAAACGAGAGTTGTACGTAAGTTAAGATGTGCCGTGCAGAGTCCTGCAATACCGACCCCTTTCCAAATTGATGTCCGGGCCTGCTGTGACCTGCCATTACGGAAGGACGGAGCTGCGGTCATTTAATTCCGGGCCGCTAGGTGGAAGGGGATGTCTTGCTCTCAGGCCTGTTGAGCAACAAAGCAATTCCCTTGCAATGGATGAAGACGTCCCGGCAAATAGATTTCCGCTCCTGTAATTCTCTAAAGGACAAGACAGTTGTAGAGAACGAGCTAAGCAGTACGAAACAAAAACCTGCTCGACCGCCGGACGCCAGCCCCTTTTTGCACCTCAAAATTCCGCTGACATATTTGGAAACTCTGCTAACAAAACAATACAACTGACGCGCGATCAATTCTGCGTGGCTTGTTGCTAAGGGAAGCAAATATGCGCTTTTTGGACAGCTGTCTGGTCTCCTTCATCTATTCTGATCCGTCTGAATGGATTCTTGTGAAACTTGATATGCGACTAGATCCGTCAGATCGGCGCTTAAACACAATTTAACATGAATGCAATCTAAGTATCTGTTAGATTCTTCTCGCGAAAGAAGAAGAGAGTCGCTGTGCACATTAGCAAAGCGTCGTTTTTCATCCGTAAAGATCGTTATTTGATTGATGTTTTATTCTAAACCCAATTTTGTATGTAACATAATTAATATTAAATAAGCATTCGCTTGGAAATTACTTCAACATTAAAGTTACTCCTTTATTGCGCGTTTATATGAAACTATCTTTCACTCTAAAACTCCGTTACTTATTTCATATTCACTTACCGATTTTTGAAATTATGGTTCAGCCGTAAACTTATATTTTATACAGGGACATCACTTTATTTTTACTTGCATTTTTATTGTACCTGCGTTTCTGAATGTACTTGACTCCCACCCCTTTAACTAATAGCCTTGCTCCCGTCAGCCATACAAACTTACTGTCGCTGTTCCATTCGAAGTCTGCTAGCAGTGAAGTAAACAGTACAGAGTACAGTGTGTTTCAGAAATATGGTTCCGTTTTCTATAGAAGAAAGGGCCTATATTATTGAAGCTTATTTCCAGAGAAGGTATTTATGAAGATTAATTTTGTCTTTTTCTGTTTTTTAATATCGTGTCGGCGGAGATTGTTGGAGCTTGATTTGTGTTCTTGGCGGAGATTAATGGAAATTTTGCAAAATACAATTATTTTGAAATTGGAGTATTAATTCAGTATGAATATTACTTTCCAAACAATTAACATTGTAGGTTCGTTGGATTCTGGTAAAGGTGCGATATGGCCAGTAGACAATATTTGTTGGATTGAAACTGTATTTAACACACATTCATTAAAATCGAAAAAAAAAAAAAAAAAAAAAAAAAACTTGCAGCCCTAAAATTAACACTTTCAAATTATTAGTGAAATGTTGAATTCTCCGTCTTTTGAGTTCACTAATGTAATCAGAACACCTGGAATACCATGTAATATAGACTACTTGAATGTATAACAAATTGAAATGAAAAAAAGTCCGAAAAAAGAACTCAGAATTGAAATTCGCTATAAAAAGAACGCAATTATAATAATTCGCGAATGTGTTTATATTTCGCTATTAGAACTCTCTTTCCCGTTTTGTCTTGATTGTTTTATCCGCATATTATTAATCAGAATCACTTAATTCGTAAAGATTAGTAAAATCTATAGTATATCTATTATGGCATGATTTTCGAGATCACCTGGCCCTGCTTACTTCGCACAGGTACGGTGTGTAGCATGACAAAATAACTTAATCTGTGTGGACTGAGCAGAAGTGAAGATTAGAGTTACCGAAAGTACGGTAATATGCTAAATAAAGTATCCATTATATAATGAATGCAACCGCCTGAAGAGTTGAATTTGTGAAAAAAAAAAACTGTTACTACTCTACTGTATTTTGATAAAATACCGTAAAAGTAATAAACAAACTGAAAATTTTAATATCGTATTTCCCTGCAACATAAATGGATACACTACTTTTCTCTCCTCCTATAGCTAGTAAAATGATTTGTTTACATATTGCACTAGTAACACCAAACACCTGTAATGGAAGGGGGTAACAGTGTTACCGAGTATAATCAGGGTAATGTTGAAAATGTTGGTAAAAATAAAGTGATGTCCCTGTATAAATTTATTTGAAACCCCATTTTCGCATAAAGTTCGTTATTAATATAAAATAATTTACTTATGACGCCATTTTATCCGTAAACACCTTTTGTGTAATATTATACAAAGTGAGTCAAAAGTCGCTTTTCCCAATATCTGTAGGCTATATGTGTACAAGTGTGAAACCTAAGAACGAATTTTGGGGAAAGTGACTTTTGACTCACCTTGTATTTTTGAAACGCTGTTGTATTTATACTCGTAATAATAATAATAATAATAATAATAATAATAATAATAATAATAATAATGTATTGCTAGAACAAAGATACATATTGTTTTTTTAATCACTCTAACACCCCCAGACAGAATAGGTACTCGTGCTCAGGAGGCGCTCCACAAAATTTGAAAACAAGTATTTAATTGATAGAATAAAAAGTAAAAAGAGAAAAAAGAAAAACACTAATATTACAGTAATTGAAACTCCATATTTTCTCCCTAAACAATATTTGTTAATTGTTTTTTAAATAAGTAGCATTAGCAAATTTAATGTTTGGTAATTTAGCTGTTATCTTGTTATAGAGCCTTAGAGCGAAGTTGCTACTGCGATTACAAGCTACAGTTGTGGTACATTTAAGGGGTTAGGTACAGCTTAAAGGAGTAAAATTTTGGAAACATTCAACATTTTTTTCCTCCATTACTGTATCTTGTAGAATAACGAAAATTAGTATGTATAAAACACTGTCCTTTTGCTATATGATGAACATGTTTTTACGATTTAAGAACATTTTATATATATATATATATATATATATATATATATATATATATATATATATATATATATATATATATTCAAAATTCAAAATTCACTGTGCAGTGATGTAGCGTTTCCCTCAAAACTCAGAAAGTATCCAACATTCTGTGATGAAATTTTTTGTGTGTATTTATGCATGTCATATCTATAATATGATGCAAACTCACTTCTCTGCCTTTGATAGATTATCTGATAAAAATAAATTTATTTATAAAAATGATCAAATATCTAACACAAAATAAAAAAAAAATATTGTTTATTGAGGAATGTAGTTGAAAGAGCATGATATTGTAAACATGAGTTTCAGCAATAAAATAAAAGAGAGAGAACATGAAAAAGTTAACAAGTTTATGAGTTATGAGGGAAACGCTTCATCACTGCACAGTGAACTTTGAACGTTAAAAAAAAATATATATATATTTTTTTTTAAATCGTAAAAATATTTTTGTTTCATATATCAGAAGGACAGTGTTTTACACATACCAATTTTCATTATTGTACAAGATACAGTAATGGAGGAAAAAAATGTTGAATATTTCCAAAAAGTTTATGCTGTAAGCTGTACCTAACCCCTTCTGTGGTGAAGCATATGTTTTCTGTTATTTTAGTTTTATATTTATTTGAATGGAAATTAAATTTATTACAGTTTTATCTACGAAATTCAATAAGATATTGTTATAATTCGATGGCTATTATATGCTTTAAATTCAGAATACATTATGCATTAACTTATTTATGGCTTTTAAAGAACTCGGAGGTTCATTGCCGCCCTCACATAAGCCAGCCATACTGAGCAAGATTAATCCTGTCCCTATAGTCACATTATGCATTAAATATTTGTTTATTTGGGACTTAGTTTCATCCGTAAACGCCGTTCATATAATATTAAAATTTTTAGAATTCTATTTTACTTGTCCTCGTCATTATGTATTCAATATACAATAAATTGTTTATTTGGGATCTAGCTTTATCCGTAAATTTATTTTTTTACTTGATATTTATTTTTAATTGTATTATTATTATTATTATTATTATTATTATTATTATTATTATTACTTACTTACGAATGGCTTTTAAGGAACCCGAAGGTTCATTGCCGCCCTCACATAAGCCCGCCAGCGGTCCCTATCCTGTGCGAGATTAATCCAGTCCCTATCATCATACCCCACCTCCCTCAAATCCATTTTAATATTATCCTCCCATCTACGTCTCGGCCTCCCTAAAGGTCTTTTTCCCTCCGGTCTCCCAACTAACACTCTATATGCATTTCTGGATTCGCCCATACGTGCTACATGCCCTGCCCATCTCAAACGTCTGGATTTAATGTTCCTAATTATGTCAGGTGAAGAATACAATGCTTGCAGTTCTGTGTTGTGTAACTTTCTCCATTCTCCTGTAACTTCATCCCTCTTAGCCCCAAATATTTTCCTAAGCACCTTATTCTCAAACACCCTGAACCTATGTTCCTCTCTCAGAGTGACAGTCCAAGTTTCACAACCATACAGAACAACCGGTAATATAACTGTTTTATAAATTCTAACTTTCAGATTTTTGGACAGCAGACTGGATGATAAGAGCTTCTCAACCGAATAATAACACGCATTTTCCATATTTATTCTGCGTTTAATTTCCTCCCGAGTGTCATTTATATTTGTTACTGTTGCTCCAAGATATTTGAATTTTTCCACCTCTTCGAAGGATAAATCTCCAATTTTTATATTTCCATTTCGTACAATATTCTGGTCACGAGACATAATCATATACTTTGTCTTTTCGGGATTTACTACTATTATTATTATTATTATTATTATTATTATTATTATTATTATTATTATTATTATTATAAAACATATATTACGTTTGTAATGTATTTCAAACCATACTTATCTTTAAATCTGTTTATATATCCAATATATATTTATTTTGGAATCGTAGGCATATTTCATCAGTAAACGTCATTCTAATACGAATATATATCCACTTATTTTTAAGTTTATTTTACTGGTAAACGTCTCTGTTAATTAAATATTCCTTGATTTGAAGCCATATTTTGTTCAGAATCACTAGTAATGGGTGTTATCTGTATTCGCCTTCGAAGTTTATAAATTTAATTTTTCAGTTATTTACTGTCGTGCTGGCCTACTGCTTTAAAAAGTAGTAAACTGTAATTCTTTGCATTTCCCTCAACAGAATGAACAATGCAGTAAGAATCCTAAAACGCAGGAAATGTAATGTAACATCGAGAATTTTGTACCTTAATGGTTGGTATGGCTAAAACGTAAGAGTGCCTAAGCCATTGTTGGTGTTAAAGTATAAGGACAATTACCGCCCTGTTTAAGAGGGTTCCTTTGCAAGGTGCACGGCTTTGTAGAAAGTGGATTAATTTAATATGCAGACTGTGGAAGGTCTATGCGAACGCCAAGTGACTCTTATCCCAGGGGAGGTAATCACTATGTTACGTGTAGTGAATTCACGTCACAAAGCAATTATTACACTCAGACACGGTAGTTATAGATCCCAGTTTATCTCAAAGACACGTTTGTTGGGGAGGGGAGAACGGTAGTGTAATTTGATAAAATACTGTGTTCCAGAGTTTACTTTGTGTATGAATGTAGGAACTGACTATGTCTTTCTTCTTTTTTTTTATAGCCTATTGCCTGGAACTTCCCTAATTAGGATCTTTCAGGATACCTATATCCAGCAGGACGGTTTTTTATGTGCTAGAGCGGAATAGTGGTCTGACCTAGAATTTAAAAAAAAATGTTCAGTGGGTTAAGAGTCTTTCTTACTGTGATGAGACAAATTTGTACATAGAAGCAGAATATTGATAACAATGTTTTTCTGTCAGATCTAGTTTAAAATGTATTAAAATCTAAATCCACTTTAAAATTTGTCCTGATGTTAGAAGCTTTGTTTATTTATTTGTTTATTTATTTATTTATTTATTCTGGTGTAGTTAAGGCCATCAGGCCTTCTCTTCCACAACACCAGGAATACAAATACAATAACAGAAATAAAAAGAAAAAAAAAACACTATAAACGAAGTAAAGTCACACAAAAATATACACAGGTTGCAGTCACACAAACTTTAAATGAGTGATTAAGTATAATTAATTGTATCCTAATTAACTAACATAAACAAGAAACTTGCGATTTTAATCTGGAGTAAAAAAAAAACACACAAATCAACACTTCTAGCAATATCTAAAAAGCATTAAACAAGACAAAATTTTCCAATTTAATTTTGAATTGTGGTAAAGTCCGGCAGTCCCTGACATCATTAGGTAGCGAATTCCAGAGACGAGGTATTTCTACAGTGTAGGAGGATGAGTATAGAGACGTTCTATGATGAGGGATAGAAAGAAGTGCTTGATGTCGGTTTCGAAGAGTTGTAAGAAATTGAAAGCGCGATAAGAGATAATTCGGAGTAGAAGTATATGCATGATTCTAAATAGAAGAGACAGTGAATGTATTGTTCTTCGTTCCTTCAGACGCACCCATGAAAGTAACTGGAGGGAAGGTGTTATATGGTCAAATTTACGAGTATTGCAGATGAATCGTATGCACACATTATGAACACGTTGTAGTCTCTCAGCTAAGAGTGAACTTACATTAGTTAGTAAGGAATCGCAATAATCAAAATGGGGCATTACAAGCGTCTGAATAAGATTCTTTTTTAGACTAAGTGGTAGAAATTCTTTCATATGAAACAAAGAGTGAAGTTGAGAAAATATTTTTTGCAAGTGTGTTTTACTTGGGTGTTCCAATTTAGATCGCTATCCATAAAAATGTCAAGATTTTTAACTGTTTCACTGTATTTAACAATAATCCCATTCAATGTTAGGGGAGAGTCGGGTAGTATCGGACAGCGGGTAATATCGGACAGTGAGTTTCTTTCATCTACTACACGATGATAGTACCTGATTGACATGGTTACGTTTCTGTGATGTCGCATAGAGAAACGTAACCATTTCATTCAGGTACTACCATATGGTGGTACATGAAAGAAACGCACTGTCCGATACTACCCGATGTCCGATACTACCCGACTCTCCCCTATATGTGGCATAGTACCACTATCAAGAGTACTTCGTAGACGATTATGTCCCATTACGATTGCTTGCGATTTCTCTGGATTTAACCTTAATCCAAATTTGTGTGACCACAGTGAAATCGAATTTAAGTCTTCGTTTATTTTATTTACTGCGTCACTAGTCTTATCAGGGTGGAAATGCAAATAAATTTGCAAGTCGTCAGCATACATATGGTATTTATCGAATTAATGAGAACAATATTAATATAATATAGGCATGTACAATACTTAAAATAGATAGGCAAAAAGTCAATCAAAAACATAAAAATACACTAAATTTAAAAAAGGCACAATATGCAGAAAATAAATGTAATTAAAACATGAAAGTGGCACAGTACGTTTTTAAACAAAGCATACTATATATTTTATCACCTGATTTGTATGAGATCCGTATAACATAAGCGTGTTATTGTTGCTGGTTGCCAGGGCCGCCGAGAAGGGGGAGGGCAAAGGGGGCGAGTGCATATGGGCCCGTGAGCAATAAGGGCCCGTCAGATTAAGTGAGTCTGATTACTTTTCATTATCATGAATAAATTATTCGTAGATACATACCAGTACTATAAAAACTTTGTAAGAACATTTGTTACATGGATCTGACATATTAACTCAACAATAGTATAATAAATACAAATTACCACTTCATATGTAAATATTTGAATTTTATATACAGTAATAGAATATCGGTTTCCCGCATTAATGTTCACCGACACGACACTTGAGGGCCACGGCATTTGTCTGAACCATGTCCCGTCGCTTGTACTGAATACCTTCAATTATTTATTGGCTCGACCTTTTTAACTACCAACCTGACCCACCACAATATGCTAGTGGACTCACTCAAACCGAAGTCGCAGGTTACGTTTCTTTTTCAGTACATTGTATGTTTCGTGTCTAAACTTTCGTTGTCGTTTGTCTAGTAAATTATGTTCATTAGTGTCACTGGTTATAGTTTAACTGCACAATGGACAAGTACAGGGATAAGTCGGGAGATGAGAAGCAGAAGGAGAGACAGAAAAAATTGGAAGATATTAATATGGGTGTTACACAGCGTGAAAAACATTATGAAGACGTTAACAAAGAGATCAGTGAAGAGCCGAAATATTTTAAATCAATTCATGCGTCTAATTTAGGGCTAACCCCACTGAAACCTATGAATCTCCTAAATAATCTGAGGGAATTAAAACTGGATAACTTATTTCCAAATATTTGTATAGGCATTAGAATATTCTATGCATTTGCTGTGACAGTTGCTGATGCTGAAAGATCCTTCAGCAAAATGAAGGAAATAAAAATGTATTCAGATATAAACAATGTGTCAAGAACGACTGAGTAACCTTCGCTCCTTAGCCTGGAGAGCGATCTTGCTAGATATTTAAATTTTGATGACATAATTGATGATTTTTGCATCAATTAAGCCAAGGAGAGTTGTTTGTTGATGTTGGACTGCAAGTTAGAAATTATAGGTGTTTAGGAATAATGTTTTATAAACATATATTGTGCTAATGTGAAGTTTTGCTAAAAGTTTTCAATGTAATAAAAGTGTATATTTTTAAGTTCGTATCTGTGTATGGGGTTACCTTTTATTTATTTTGCAAATAATTATTATGGTTAGAATAACTGGTAACTAGTAATTGTTACTTTTTTCAACGGGGGTCTGAATACAGTATTGCATAGGGGCCCATAAATTCTGTCGGCGGCCCTGCTGGTTGCACATTACAAGGTACATTTTTAGATTTTCTGTTACTGGTTGCAGCTTACAAGGCACATTTTTAGATATTTTGTTACTGGTTGCACATTACAAGGTTCATTTTTAAATTTTCTGTTACTGGTTGCACATTACAAGGTTAATTTTTAGATTTTCTGTTAATACATCTTTAGATTTTATGTAATTGGTTGTACAGTAGTGGCAAAAACCCAGACCGACCCTTGTACCTGATTTCAGAGCCTTGTTCACTCCAGAGCACGATAGACTGGTAACTAAGACTTTCGTGGTTCGAATCCTGCCTGGGTAGGAAACTTTTTTTTTTATTCCTTATTCAAATTTTTTCCCAATACTTTTCGATTACTGGTAAAATTCATGTTCTGGGAATAATAAGTTAATTAAGTAGTAAAATATTGCTGCAATCGAAAAGTATTGGGAATAAGTTTGAATAAGGAACAAAAAAAAGTTTCCTTCCCAGGCAGGATTCGAACCACGAAAGTCTTAGTTACCAGTCTATCGTGCTCTGGAGTGAAGAAGGCTCTGAAATCAGCTACAAGGGTCGGTCCGGTTTTTTTTGCCACTCCTGTACATTACGAAGCACAATTTTAGACTTTCTGTAATAATTTTACATTTTTAGTTTTCCTGTTATTGGTTGCACAATGCAAAGTACATTTTTAGATACCGGTATTCTGTTACTGATTGCACATTACAAGGAACATTCGTCGTTAGGTTTGCTTGAATATGGTGTACTCTTAAAGTCTTGCAATAGTTTACTGATAGTTTATAGTTTGTCTCTTTTTACACATTTCAGTGTTCTGTGTTTTAGTATCATGTATATGTTTTAATTGCAAATCAACTTTACAGGGAGTTATACCTGAAAGCTTAATTTGCATAATACACGTCACTGTACGTAACAGAAAACCACAATTTAAAGTCACACAGAGTTAGTGTGCACTCAAATGTTGGTTTATATAAATATTTTATTGCAAATAGATTCCTCGTCTGGTAGGTCGACAACAATTTGTTATTAAATAATCTTGACGGTTGTCAGCCCACTTTGAGGTCTGTGGATATAGAGGGGAAAAATTGGATCGGTGACAGTTAGAGTTCCCGGGTAGCTCAGTGGTAGAGCGTTGGTACGTTAAGCCAAAGGTCCCGGGTTCGATACCCGGCTCCGGAACAATTTTTCCCTCGAAATTATGTTTTAATTCTTCAAAATTTTCACTTCATGATGAAAAGTCAACAGAAATATAGGACTGAGTTATTAGCACAATTTATTGTAGTACGACTAAAAGGGTCACATACTCTCCTGGACCTGTTAGGCCTAGCTGCTCCAAACAACTGCGCATGGGGACTTGAATGCTTCCTGCCGATACTATACTTACCTAGTGATTCATTACAAAACACTTGGCTGCGACTAACAAGGGAAGGGTTTCGGCTCGAACAGGAATTTCGTATCCAAAATTAGTATACAGGCTCATCTTTACATCTCTGTAAAGCTCCCAAAAGCATTCGTTTGTGTAATGTGTGGTTTGTCTGTTAGAGCACTGTACAAGTTGAGGGGTGGGGAGAGCACTGCACAAGTTAAGGGGATGGGACACCTTACCCGTAAGCCTAGCCTAGCCTAGACGCTAATGCGAGTGGTAAAATGTCTAAAGCCCATTCAAGAACATTTTTCTCCAACGTTCTGTCCGAAAATATTGCAGCTAATCAAAACTGTACACTGTTGTGTGAGTCATTGAATGCGCACAAGGACACAACCTTAATAAATTAATCATTTCGAGGCTAAGGACATGGAATGTATGATCATTCCAAGTAAAAAAACTAAATATTTCTAACCTCTGGATACCTATTTCCTTAGACAATTATGCTCGGAGGATAACAGTTTTCTTAAGGACTCTTGCTGAGAATCCAGAACTTAACTTGGGAAATCGAGTGTTTATAATGAAAATGCACTCTGTTGTTCATAACCAGTTGTCTGCTCCAGTGTACCGCTCTATGCTTCAGTATTCCTGGCAGTCAACTGGTTACGTGAATCCTGAACAAGTCTCGGACTTCAGAAATGTAATTTAGGTAGCATTTGATTTTTCAGCACTGGAGTGTGGTTCAGAAGATTGTTCAGGTGTTGCTTCTGCGTGTTGTGCTTATTGCTCTGCTCCATGCTGTTTCATGCATTTTATAGAGAATCCTCATGCACATTTTTAAAGAACTGTATTGACCAATACCAACCAAACGGAGAGTTACACAAATGAATGCTTTTAGGGTCTTCATCACCATTGTGAGGTAAGCCTCTGTACAAATTTTTAACCAAAAATTCCTGTTCGAGCCGAAACCCTTCCCTTGTAAGAGCCTATAATTAGAAAAATAACACATATTAACTATTAAAATTAATTATTGTATTAATAACGTCATTACTAGGCTTATGTTCTATTTACTTTCTGTCAACGTGTTTTCCAAAATGAAATCAAAATATGTTCAACATACACCACTGATAAATCAAGTCTCCATTTTCCCTGAACAATGACATTAACACATCCAAATTATTTATGCAAGTATTTTAATTAGAAATATTTTCAGTTCCTGTAATAACACCACTACCAGCAGCTGCAGCAACATTGAATAGTAAGACCACAATGTTGGACTTCCTACACTCTTCGATTCTTCATACAAGTATGCAAGCAAAACAGATTCTCTAAATTAACTAATATTTTTCTTTGAACACCACTTCATAAACTTTTCATACACTGATTTATATATTTCCTTGGATTCTTGTGACATCAAATCTAATAATGCGAATTCCGCAGCCTCCATAATAATTTCATTTTACATTTCTAATGCTTGACAGTCGGACATTGTGTAAATTATTTACAATGTTCTCGAAATCACAGCCACCAGATATGTAGCATTTTATGTCCGGCTTAGACGGCCATGAAATCGTGATCATGAATAAGACACGCTGTGATTCCATGGATACTTGTTTCTTAATGGTTCTGAATTTAGACTGCCATGACATCGTGATATATGAAGAGCACAGGAAAAGGACGTGCTTTGTCCACTTTATCAAATTTTTCAGGAGAGCAATTTCAAAGTTTGAAACCGAACTCCATGGATACTAACGGAGATATTAATGAACACTTAAGTCAGTATGAAAGAACAGGTTATCTGAATGAATTTGAATTCAAGTTTGCATCCTTATTTTTTAAAATTGTAGTTTTATTGACATTTACGTAAAGTAATGTCATAAGTTACAGGGAAAAAAGTGCTTCTTATGTACGGAAGAATTAATTTTAGATTAAATATTACAAGTAAAGCTGTTTTCTTCCGGAAACGTGTTTGTATGTCTGTTTGTGCGTATTGTGTGTATAGAAATTTCAAAATCACGGGATTGACAAACCTTTAAATGATAACATAACGTTAAACATTTTCTCTTTCCTTTTTTAACTTTTTCTGTAATGAAATGGAGTGGGGCATAATAATAATAATAATAATAATAATAATAATAATAATAATGCTCACTTTTGACTCAAAATGCACAGAGCCTAATAATAATAATAATAATAATAATAATAATAATAATAACAATGATCACTTCTGTTCCAAACTGCACAGGACCTAATAAAAATAAAAATCACTTTTGACCCAAAATGCACAGCCCAGTCTAGTGTGGAAGGTTTGTGTAAAACACTCTATCTTCGTGTCCACGAAATTCCTTCAAAATCTGGAGGTCCTAATACTTTTCCTTCGATATTACCAGAGAAGTTTCTTTGTTAGAAATAATGTTACCGATATTTAAATTATTAGCGGATATAAAATAAGTTATTCAAAATAATTTGTGTTTTGCCTCTGTAAGCAGGACATGGGTATTCTTCAGATTGCTGCTCTCGAAATCGTAGTGAAGCTCTCACCACCGATGAAATCCTAGTTCCATTACACATATCACGATGTTGAATGAGGTGAGGGTGTTCTTTTGTGATGATTACCCCTCTGATGGGCCTTGTAAGAAATTAATATTTCCTCAAATATTTCTTCTGCAGAAATGACTCCCAACTTCCCATCATATCTCGATTGAACACCACAACATCAAAAGGCGTAGGTTTACTTCGAGCTTGTACCATGATCCGAACCCAACTCATTGGAATTTCTGCTACTGCTTTTGTATTAGTTAGTCCTATATTTTATTACATTCCATAAACGAATGTTTCATTCTTTTCATAAGTTTCAATTCGTTCACAAAATAATTAAGATACTTCAGAACAATATAATTCTTGCTCTGGCCTGAACATGAATCACAAGATATCCGCTTTGTTGTCCATTATTCCTGTCACAAAGTGATTTAAAAAGGATACGACTTCATTGGCTCCTTTTCTACCATTATCTTCAGTACAACTAAAAAACACTGAAGTTTCATCTGAAATTTGATGAATATTGATGAAGATAATTGCCTTCTGTAATACTAATAGACATCATTGATACTAATGTACGGTAAGCATACATTTTTTCGTAGTTCATGAAAATTGCTTCTGTTTCTTCAAACTTCCGACTTCTTAAACGAGCATTCCTCTTTCTGGTCTAAAATATTTCAACTCTGAGTTTATGGTCCTTGTTGTTACTGGTGATCTTATTAATTTATTCCAAAACTTGTTTCTTCATGTCGCCATCTAAATTATTTTCAGTCAGTCTTGCATTCAGCACTTCCATCTCAGCTGTGTACTTATCATATGCATGTATCACTCCTTGGATATCCAAATGCTATATTGAATTTGGTGTTGAACATTATTCTATATGTTTCATATGAAATTATTAAATTTTGTTTTTTTTTCTTGAACATTTCATACATCTTTTTCACTGATAGTTCTTCTGGGAGATACAATTTATTGGTCCTTCCATTGCTGTAATGACTGATCGCTTTCGATAAACTGGAATTATTGTAATGCGCCCAGTCATATGTAATGATTGTTGATTCCAGTCTTCTAAATCATTAAATTGCCTTATAATACTTGATCTTTCTTCAGCACTTACTTCCTCGAAACACTTTAACTAACAGTTGCAGTCTTCTCCTACTTTATGTGATTGAACCCTTAATTTCTTCATGACTGCAGTCATTCTCCTTCGTACTTTGTTTTTCTTAACACTGTTAGAAGTCGAAGGTCTCTGAGTTCCATCCTCAGATGAAGTACGTACTCAACATTCAATAATATAATAATATTAATAATAATATTAAAATTTAGGTGACAAATTTACAACACTTATACTTGTAAACTGAATTTCTCAAACTAAAAGATTTATACTTCTACATAAAGTTTATGCAGCAAGAACGAATTTTCTCATTATAACAATAATGAAAAACAATGGAATATTATTTTTACTCCAATTCCCTTCTTCCTGCTATAACATGCATGCCAATCCGTAAGGAAAGTAAAAATTAAATCACAGAAACAGAGGACAGAGCACATTATTTCCCTGTAGTGAGAGGACTTAACACGTTCTTTCCCTGTACGCCAAATCTAAAATCTCTTGTAGCACTTCGACTATTCACATTTGGTCGATTAATAACTTTAAACTACATGGAATCCTGCATCTCATAGCATGCATAACTCATTTTTGAAAAAAAGTGGACAAAGCACGTTCTTTTCCTGTGCTCTTCATATATATATATATATATATATATATATATATATATATATATATATATATAATTTGAACTGGTAATGGAAATTACGGGAAAACGGCTGAACGGATTTTAATGAGTGACCCTTCATTTTCATGCCTGGCATCCAAAGTTTTTCGGAAAAGTAGTAGTTTTCCTACATAAATGTCAATTTTCCTACATAATTTTCCTATTTTCCAAAATCCATCTGTTGTCAGTTTTGAGAACTAATATTATTGAATCATGGCCGACTTGATTGAATTTCAGAACAAAACACACACTACAATAAACAATAGGCTATTACACGAAGGCCATGACCTGCAGGATTGCCGACATATTTAGAGCTCAATTCAATTTGTTATTAAAAACTGATTCTGCAGTGTATAATTTTCTGAGCACAGCTGTGTATTGGATATTTAAATCTACGAAACCTGAGATGGTTTGATGACATTATTACCATCAGAAATTAAATATTATTATAGTTAATATCATGATGCATCTATTTTTCATTAATTGTGCATAATATTGATGCTATATTGATGACATGAAAGTGAAACGTTTTGAGGTTATGTAAGTAAATGTAGAGAATATCTTAATTTAGATCTTCATTTCTATAATTTACTGAGTGACTGCTATATATATAACTACAAAACTTAAGTAAGATAATAATATTGTTATTAAAAATCAAATATTTTTATAGTTATTAACCCAGTGGGGTTGGGTATTTTTCATATACTTAATGGCGGTGTAGTGTAGATATTGATATGTGTCATTGTCTTCAGTATTGGCTCGAGAGAGCGCAAAAATTACAGTTCCTAAGGAAAGATAAAAACTTATTACTTACTAATAAAATAAGAGGCCTAGAAAATTTTGTAGTCTCCAGATCATTTCAGCAAGATCTCTTAGTAGGATAAAATGATTTTACGCTCTACATTTCAAGTTCTACATGCAGCAGCTATACGAAAATGCTATTGTTCGAAAGCTTACCAAACCTGACATTTTTTAAACTTTTGCCTACAATCCACAATGACCTGATATAGCTACTGCTATCGTCCTGACATTGATACTTGCGTTTTCGCGTTGAAACTAAAAAGCTGAAGTTGGATAGGTTCAAGAAAAAGTATTTGGCCTAAAAAAATCCGTTCAGAGGGAGTATGTTTCATTGTTATGGAAGCAAATAACTATCAAAAAGACAAGTATTCTTCATTGAAAATAAATCTGAAAAATTTTTATTTGAACGTCTAACGAACTTAGTTTGCAGCAGCATTTGCTGCACAAGCCACTAGTATGTATATATGTATGTGTGTATATATATATATATATATATATATATATATATATATATATATATATATAAGTTTATTTATACACGCTTTAACATCTCTTACCATATCGCGTGTTTTAGGGACTATGGGTATTAGAGATGAACAAAACTAACTGCCGCTCTCGCTCGCTGTGTTCGTTGCATTTGTCTTTCGAGTCTCGTCTCGTCATTCTCGTGCGCTTCGAGTCTCCCTCATCATTCTCGAAATACATTTGGTCGACGTGGAAAGATTTCGTAACTTTGAATAACATACATCATTGAAATAAATAACATTATAAATGTTTAAATGAGACAAAAAGACAAAACAGAACAGTATCTTAGTTATCAAAATGTTCTGGTTCTGTTATATGATATTACTTATCATCATTATCATCATCATCATCATCATCAACTTTCAGGTTTAGGCCTTCAGACCTGTTCCGTCCTCAGGGAATATCGTCAGTCCATCTTGTTCTTGGGCGCCCAACATCTCTACGTCCTTTGGGCTTATAATTTAGCATTATTTTGGGAAGTCGCATTTCATCCATTCTAATTATGTGGTCATGCCATTTTCTCTTCTGTTGTTCCACTCTGTTGTCCATGTTAAATATATTCAGCTCTGTTCTGATATCAGTGTTCTTTCTGTGATCTAGGAGGGTAGTCCCTGCAACTGCTCTTAGGAATTTCATTTCCGAAGTCTCTATTTTCCTCTTATCTTTCCTATTTAAGGTCCAATTTTCGCATCCATACATGAGAACTGGTGTGGCTACTACTTTATAAAGTTTCAGTTGCGTTTCTTTTGTAGTTTTCTGTCGTAAGTGTCTCCTGATGGTTCCGCATATTCTCCCAAATTTTTGAACTTTCATATTTATATCTTCGTTTTGGTTATATGTCACATTAGACCCTAAATATTGGAAGTTGGATACTTGTTCGATTATTTTATTATTTATAATAATTTTGCACCTAAGTGGATTTTTCCCTAAAAAGGCCATTGATTTTGTCTTCGTAGTAGATATATTCAAGTTGTATTCTGTCATTATGTTCTGTAGTTTGAAGGATGCCATTTGTAGTCCATCTTCTGTTTCTTCTATGATAGCCTGATCATCGGCGAATAAAATTGTGTTTAAAACTGTATTTCCTAGTTTTATACCCCCCGTTATATTATATTGCCATCTCTTAATGGCCTCGTCAATATATATACTAAAAAGTGCTGGAGACATCGGGCAGCCTTGTTTAACACCTTGGTTTACTTCAGCTGTCGCGCCTGTTCCATTGTCAATCGTAATTAATGTATTTTGATACATTAGCTAATAAAGACATGGAACTACAGAAAGAGTTGAATGATATGAAATGATATTACTTATGGTTATATAAATAAAAAAAAAGAATACTCAAATAAATGTGCATTTCTAAGAAACATAAAACATAACATTAATATCTTTTTACTTGAGATTGCATACTTGATCTCGAACATATGAAAAGAAAATTCCTAGCCTCTTAATAAGGGCCTAGTAATTAAATAAAGACTGGGGAACGGATTATTATACACTGAAAGGTAGAGATGATGTTTCAAATAGGCTACTTAATTGTTTATACATGTATAACAGTTGCCGAAGTAGATAAAAGTTCAGTCAGGTATAAACAATTGTAGCTATTCAAGGCTGCTTGACGTTCGGGACTTCGGGAGTGATCAATCTCGACGTCTCGAAACACTTACAAGCAGTTTTTACGTCAATGACGCGACGTATACAGCATTGTCGTGCGGGTTTTCGGCTTTACGGGCGCTGTTAGTCTTGCTTTCTCGATCGTTGCTCATCTCTAGTGAGTATAGCATTAGGCCGTTTTTACTGTTGTTGATTTTCTGGTTCTATTGTGTGTTGTAGATGGCTTGTGTTCATGTAACGAATTCTAGATTTTGATTAATGTTTATGATTTTGGTGACTGAGATTTTGATGAATCATTTCATGTAAATTTCCAATCCTGCATTTGCCTTTGTGACTGAGGGAAACCATGAAAAACTTTAGTCAAATTGGTCGGCCATGGGGTTTGAACTCGGGACCTCCAGATTGTGAGTCTCAAACGCTACCGTCTGAGCCATCTCGCTTGATATCGTGATTTTATAACATCTCCGACTTGAAATATTTATTTAATGTAAATTTTTACTATCGCAGAAAAAAACATTGTATGATACGCATTCGTAAAATTATCTTTTTGGTCGAGTTTCACAAAACGAGAGAACCTTTACGAACTTACATCATAAATAACTATTTTAGACTTTTCAAAATGATGCCTGAAAAGTATCGCAACTGACTCAGTGTGCTCCCCTCTTTCGGCAGAAAAGAGCGTTACAGGCAGCTGCTGAAGAGTGGAAACATCTAACAAAAAAAAAAGGTATTGTAATAATATTAATAATGCTTAGATCGTGAAGTAATTTCTGTAATATGTATTCTTTGTCTTTTACCTGATCATCTGCAAATTAAAATGCTTTATAAACTTTTCGTGTTTGAAAGTGGGAGTGAAGAAAAATAATGCTGATATTGATCAGAAAGAGGAAAAGGAATTGGTTGAGACTGAGAAGAAGCTGCCTATTGAAGGATGTACTGGAAATAGTAGTGAACAAGAGAAGAGTTCGGGGCAGAAGAAGATATCAGATGATAGACGATATTAAGATATGTGGATCATATATGGAGACTAAAAGAAAGGCAGAAAATAGGAAAGTTTGGAGAAAGCTGGGTTTGAAATTAAATAGGCTACCTGCACTTGTGCAGAACACCTGAATGAATGAATTAATTAAGAGAACTTTCCATTTCAAATGTAAACAGTGTTTAATTTTTTTAAAATATAATAATCACTCTTGATCAGCATTGTCAATATACAGGGCGATTCACGAGGATTTACCGTCACTTACGGAGCTTATTTCTGAAGACATTCTCAGCAAGAAATGTCATATAAACATGGGTCCTAAAATCAATATTTTCAAAGTTACACTAATTTGAATTTGTGAGTAAAATATATATTTTTTCTTTAGTTTTAAGGTTAAGAAGTATCATTTCTTTAATTGGCTAGAGTTCTGAAGCTAAAAATGAAGAGTCAACTGCAAGAATGATGGATGTCACTTTCTTGTCAAAAATGAACCAAGACTGTAAATGCATAGCTTAAGACATATAGAATGTACATACAAAGTTATATAGCATTTGATAATCATTGTCCAGTAATGATCGGAAAATCACAGTTAACCTTTGAGCGCTAAGCATTTTAAACTTTCAATTGCTTCTCCTGCAAAATGTATTCCAAATGACATCCACCATTCTTGCAGTGGACACTTACCACAAAAATTGTTTCAAATCATACGACTTTAGGACAATTTAATTATGCATCCTAATATACAGTCTTGAAGAATTTACAAGAGCGGCGTGATTTGTAACAATTGTTTGATAAATGCATAAGAAAATGTAATTTTGTAGTTGAAAATCGGAAAAAAAAGAATCTGTACGAAGCAACTATGGAATTCACAACACATTTTCAGCTTCAGAATACTAGCTAATTAATAATAATAATAATAATGTTTTATTTTCGCTGGCAGAGTTAAGGCCATAAGGCCTTCTCTTCCACTCAACCAGCCTTAATCAATACAATACATAAATTTAAATTACAAATATTTTCACTACACTTAAAAGGTTCTCCAGCAATAATCTTCACTACACATTTATTTAAATTTAGATAAATCTATAAGGTAAAGTAGTAACTTAATTTATGAGCTAATTTAATTCAATGAATTATAATTAATTTAATACTTGAGATAGCTAGTAAAATAATGAAAATTAATTTAATATAAGCTTACTAGGACTATGTTACAGGGAGAATATATATATTTCTATTTCTATAATGAGAATATTAATGTAATTGCCATTAGAGGTTTTGTAAATCTATTTAGAGAAATTAAAGATAATAATAATAAGAAGAATGGACAGATGTTAGTTTCATTATAAGTAACAAATATTAATCAGCAATTCATCTGTTAAGTAAGAATTTATGTAATTTTGACCTAAATGAAGATATTGTCCAACAACCCCTTATATCACTCGGAAGCGAGTTCCAATTTCTAGCAACTGAAACTGTATAGGATGAAGAATATAAAGATGTCTTGTGGTTGGGTATAATGAGTAAATTGTTATAATGAGATCTTGTACTTAGCTGATGATATGCGGATAAATTTTGAAAACGAGAAGCCAAATATATTGGGGTATAATTAAAGAAATGATACTCCTGAATAATTAATTCTTTATCTGTGATATTCTTTTACTCTTAAAACTCAAGAATAATTGTATTTTACGAATAATTTTAAATTAGTGTAGCTTTGAAATTGTTGAGATTAGGACAAATGTTTAGATACCATTTATTGCCCAGAATGTCAGCGGAAATAAGCTCCGTGACGTTAAATCCTTGTGAATCACCCTGTATAAATTAAAAGGTACAGATAAAAGGATATCAATACACAGATAATTTGTTGACGGATCGATTCCATGTCTTCCGATACACGGAAAGTAATTTGGTTCTTACTGTAGCGGCAAAAGTGTTATAAAGAGTGCGTCAGAAAGAACGGATGGATTTCAAACTATCGATACGCAACGAGGAGAGAGATATAGTGAGGGGGACCACGACTGTTGGGTCAGCCATAGAATGCAGTTTCAGTTGAGAATATGGTGTTGGTCTGGTGTACAACGTGCTTTCATCGTAGAGACATTTTTGAAAAATGAAGAGTCTGTGATCGCCACTCAGGACTCATTTCGACATCGGATGTCACGCTAGGATTCCAACTCGGAATACAATTTTGCGGTGGGTGGCTTCATTTCGTATCACAGGTTCAACATTGAAGAAGAAATCACCTGGACGAAATTCTATTGCACTGAGATTGTCCGAGGCTACGGTAAGATCTCGCGCCCTGCGACTTCTTTCTTTGGGACCATATGAAGGCGTAAGTTTGTAAACATCGATCACATACACTGGACGAACTGAAGACAGCGATTCGCGAAGAAGTCGTGGCAATTGCACCAGCTATGACTGTGAAAGTGATGGCGAACATCAGAAAACGCCTCGATGCCTGTATTGAAAGCCAAGGACATCATATGGATAATGTTGTTTTCCGTAAATAAACTGCATGTATTGGTGAATATGTTGATAACAATAAATTTTTTATTTGATGAATCTTTACAATTTTCTTGCCATGTGAAATCCATCCGTTCTTTCTGACGCACCCTGTATATAAGCGCACGATCATTACGATCACTTTGTATGAGAATAAAGGAAGACGTATAGGCCTAGTACAACGCTCGCTGATGTCGAACAACAGGTTACAATAAGAGTCTTGTCTGCCTGCACACTCATTGTGCAGACGAGCTCTGAGCAGAGCGGCTGGGTTTTCCGCAATCAATCAAATCGTGAACAGACACGCACTACGAAGTCACGGCATGGGGTGTGACTCCGAGGACATCCCGTCAATTCTGTACATCGTTACAAGGAAATTCTGTGTGCGAAATATAGCGTCATAAGATCAGTATTATAGCCTACTGTATTAGGCTATTGTTTATCAACAGTAATCTCACTAGAGGTTCTGATTTATCTAGAGAAAATCAAAACTCGAGTGGGATTTAATTGACTATTACACGATTAGAAGAAAGTATATAAAGATTAGAAGTAACGAAGTACTCCAATACAATAAAATATTAATTGACTTACGAAAATACAACTGTCTTCAAATGTATTATTGTACCATCTCAACATTACAAATATTACGCTAGATGCATGCTAGATGGTAGTAGTGAGTTACGATGCCTTCTCGTCGAGAAGTTGTCGATCTATATCACGATGGCAGTGTTACTAGTCAAGAAGGCTTTGTTGATTCAGTTTCATTTTTATTAAAACAGTTGCATTCCACTTCAAATATCCGAATCCCAGTAATCAACGTCACTTGACAGATGATTTTCAATAAATCTTAATATTAAACAATCTCTGATACGTGACTATCCATAATATATGGCAGAAGCTATAACATAACCTAAATAATATACACAAGTGTTAGAAAAGTTTTAATTAACGACGATGACATAAAAAATAAACATGAATAATTTTAAAAGGAATAATTATTGAATGTACAATTTTCGAATTTGAATGTGGTTGGTGGTTCAATTGATGTTATATTGGACGTGTGCGTAATAGAAGTGGAACTCGTTGATGTAGGCCTACATGGTGTATTCAACTTATTCAGGATTCCGAATGGTGCTCTTCATTTATTTGTAAATAGGATTTCAGAAGATGCATAGGTATGATCAGTGATTTTTATTAATTCTTGTTCTTGAATGCCACTGCGAGTCATATTTGAAACTGCTGTGCATCGACTGGAGTGATTTGCAATTTTCCATTTTTTTTTTTTTGCCGTCCAGACCAGCGCAGTGTGAAATGTTGGCAAACAAAGAAACAAATGCTAGGGACGCGATCAAATTAAACAAATGCTAGGGACGCGATAAAATTAAACAAATGCTAGGGACGCGATAAAATTAAACAAATGCCAGGGACGCGATAAAATTAAACAAATGCTAGGGACGCGATAAAATTAAACAAATGCTAGGGACGCGATAAAATTAAACAAATGCTAGGGACGCGATAAAATTAAACAAATGCTAGGGACGTGATAAAATTAAACAAATGCTAGGGACGCGATAAAATTAAACAAATGCTAGGGACGCGATAAAATTAAACAAATGCTAGGGACGCGATAAAATTAAACAAATGCTAGGTACGCGATAAAATTAAACAAGTGCTAGGGACGCGATAAAATTAAACAAATGCTAGGGACGCGATAAAATTAAACAAATGCTAGGGACGCGATAAAATTAAACAAATGCTAGGGACGCGATAAAATTAAACAATTGCTAGGGACGCGATAAAATTAAACAAATGTTAGGGACGCGATAAAATTGTGCGATAAGCAGCCATGATTGGTTTAAAGACGTCCTTTCGTACCGTTTTATTGGTCGAAAGTATTGTGACGTAGTAAAAGTATAATAGTCATTGTAAGACTATTTTTTCCTTGGCTGTTCCTATTTCTCTGCGGAGTTACGAACTGTACCACGTCTTATACAGGGACATCATTTTATTTTTACTAACATTTTTAATATTAACTTGCCTATACCTCTGGATCAACGCCGTTTGCTACCCCGTTCCACGACTGGAGTTCAATGATACTGGCGTAATATACAAACAAATCACTTTACTAGGTATAGGAGGGAAGAAAATTAGTTCATCCATTTACGTAAACTAGGAAATATTGCGCTCTTGAGTTTGATCAATTTCATTAGGTTTTTGTTGAATCAAAATACAGTACAGTATTAACAATGCGTGTTTTTACTCACGAACTGAGCTGTCCATGTGGACGTATTTATTATGCAGTGTATATTATACTGTCTACAGCACATTAGTGTACAATTGTAGAGAATGAAGTTAAATTGAATAATAATCATAATGTGGATGTTTAATCATATTTTTTAAATTGGTGGCCGTTCATTTCGATACAGGCTTCAGTTCTAATGTGCATTTATCGCACTATAGACTATTGTACCTATTTGCAATTACTAGTTTCGTTCTTCTTACTAGTAACTCATGTTGAAATAATTCCGAACCTACTCTATAAAAGGGTACCTTAGGTACTGTAAATTCAATCTTCACTTCTGCCCGATCCGAAAAGATAAAATTACTCAGACATGCTATCTACTGACCGTTCAAGTGGATATGTCGTAGGGTCGTAGAAAGGGAGGAAATCACGTGACAGTTAATTACTTAACAAGGCCCTTTTATTTAAGTTATTTTAAACAGTTGTATAATATTACGTAGACGTCCAATTCCTAACAGAAATTAATGTTCTGAGAAAGGAGCTAAGGGAGTCCAGCCACATGTGTCACTTGTTACATCGCATATAATCATATTATGTTTATCACTCATTTTCTGTAACTTTCATTTTTATACACAGTTTTCGGCATAGCTCAAAAACTACTGAAGACATTAACATAAAATTTTGCATAATATTAGTGTTTTATTCATATCTACCACATACTCAAGCGTCTTTCTTCTGTTACAAGTAATTCAGTTTTTTTTAAATAATTAGGAGGCCAAAAATGTAGAAAAATTTATATGAAAGGTAATGAATAAAGTGCAGTGAATGTATATTGAGCAAGCAACATTTTAAGTAGCATTTATATTTGATGGATTATAAAAATGTGAATTTCACTTAGAATAATGTGCAGCCTCCCTCAACAGCTTAACAGGGGTGCAAATTTGGAATACTTTATTGGCTCAACTAAATAACATTTCCTTAAATCTAGATTTCAAGAAACTTAACATCACCTTTCCTTAAAATCATTCAAAATTATTAATATTCTCAGATTGTAGTAGAAAAGAATATCCTGGTTACATAGTAAGATTAGTTTCACAATTTTTTTTTTTTTTATAAAATGTTAATGTAATGCATAGTCTCTTGAATAACTTTGTAGCTTTTGTATATTTTATGTCACTTTATTGTCAATAAAATCAACAAACTCGTAACTTTGCATAATTCACATAAAAACCATGAATTGAAATAGTATATAAACATAAAATATTAATAAAAAACAGACATATAATTTCCCTCTCCAAAAAGGAAGAAAAAAAATTCAATGCATACAATGAAAAAGGCATTGTTATATAGGCTCTGCTTGCAAGAGTATGCAATTGTACTCTTTTCTAATTTATATGTATGGATTTGCAAAATCTCTTATATAGATTAAATAAATTACAACACGCTATCATATTGTTACATTTAGGGGCAGCCATACACTTTATAATTTCACAACATTTTAAAAAGAGACTAAAATTTCTGTCAAGTCTAACAGATACAGGTAATTTCAGGAAAACTGAGCAATTTTTTTCCAATCAGAGGCCACAGCTTCTAGAGATTTTCCCATTATCAATCATCCCTTCGAAAGGATGACCACATTTACACAATTCATGAACTAAATGAACCGGTAATTCAAAGCACTGCATTACCGCCCTTAAATTCACTGTCGTGGGAAGTTAGCCCAACAAATCCAATAATTTACAGTTTCAGATACCTGTTGCAGAAATACTATAAGAAAAATCGTATTATCAGCTGAAAGTGCAAGTACTAAGAACTGTGAAGAGAAAATACATTTTGCAATTAGTAACTTGATTCATTTTGTGTATTGTATTGTATTGTATTGTATTTATTAACATTCCATGGTATTCATACATGCTTACAGCTAGAATATGGAACAAGTCAAAAAACTTAATACTATTATAAAATCTTAATTTATAGTCACAGTCTAGATGAAATATATACAGACGAGATTTACAGTATAGTCTACTAGTACAACACATAGTTTTAGTATCAATTTCATGAAGTGTTATTGAATGTCATGAATTCACCTACAGAATAGAAGGCGTGAGAAATTAGGTACTTCTTTAATTTGGCCCTAAATAATCTTATGTTTTGAGTTTCATTTTTATATCGATAGGGAGGCTATTAAAAATGTTTACTGCCATATAACGTACTCCTTTTTGATAGCACGATAGACTTGCCGATGGAGTATGAAAGTCATTTTTTGACGTGTATTTATGCTATGAACTGTTGAATTAGTTACAAAGTTTTCACGATTACATACGAGGAAGACTATTAATGAAAAGATATACTGACAAGCCATGGGCATTATTTGTAGTTTTTTGAAAATAGTCCTACACGATTCCCTAGATTTGGCACCTACTATTATTCTCATTACTCTTTTTGTAATAGAAATATATTGTTACTATCTGTGGAATTTCCCAGAATATTATTCCAAAACTCATTACCGAGTGGAAGTATGCAAAGTATATTGTTTTTAAGGTATTGATATTTACTATCTTTTGCATAGATCTAATAGCAAAACAAGCTGAATTTAGTTTGGGGGTAACCATCACCACCCAGGGACACTTGTTGGAAAACAATTCATTAACTTAATGGGTTAACTCAACACACATTCATCCTCGCCATGATTCTCGGGTATCAACAGTCAGTTCACAAGTCTAAAGTGAAAAGTCAGAACTGTCAATGAAGAAAGAAGAAGTCATTGACTTAAAAAAAACACACAATAATTGAAGAAAATTAGACATTTATACAGATAGTATAATTCAACATTCAGAGGATTTTAAAATAAAGGAATAAAGGGTCATACATTTGTCAGACATAAATTGTAATAATATTGATGACATAATATTGTTTTGTGTAGAAATTCACTATATTCCATGTATGTTGATAATTTTCTTAAGGAAAATAAGATGTTATTTTACAAATTTACCTTAATAATTGTTTGTATTTTCATTCAGCAACAAGTTCCTTATATTTTACAATTATTTCTCAATAAATATGGTATTATAAAACAATTTAAGAAAACATGTATATTTTTTAAAACCATTATTTGTTACAAGGGTGGAAGTTCCAAGGTAAACAAAGACCTTATTGCTCTCCATCTTCATTACTGGGACAGTTTAGGAATACTTCAAATTAAGGATCTGATGCTAAAATTAATTTTTAAGACGAAAAATAAAGTTCAAAATTTCGCATGATTTTTCTCGAGATACAATAATTATAGCCGGAAGTATTTATCACGAGGGCTGTAAATGTAATGAGGGAAAAATTGTGTTTAGATCCAGTAGCATATAAACAACTTTTTTCACGACAGGGAACAAATTGTCGCATTTTATTTCAGAATTTTTATTAATGAATTTCACTGGAGCTACTTTCCTGAGCGCATATACACTCATGCAAAGGAAAATTCATTAGCAACAACCATTGGTATAAATGTCATTGTAAATATTCCTCTCTCTACAGAGGAAATATTATTTCTCTCCCTGTTGTCCTAGCCTACAAACCGACATTTACTCCCGGTTGTGAAAAAAAATTTTATTGTAAGGAGTGTTGTATAAAAATGTGGTCTGAAACAATGAAGTTTTATAAAATATCATCTTGATTTATATTTTGAGTACATATATATTTATATACAGTATATATATACTTATTGGCTTTTAAGGAACCCGGAGGTTCATCGCCGCCCTCACATAAGCCCGCCATTGGTCCCTATCCTGAGCAAGATTAATCCAGTCTCTATCATCAAGGTTGCGGGTTCGATCCCGGGCCAGGTCGATGGCATTTAAGTGTGCTTAAATCCGACAGGCTCATGTCAGTAGATTTACTGGCATGTAAAAGAACTCCTGCGGGACAAAATTCCGGCACATCCGGCGACGCTGATATAACCTCTGCAGTTGCGAGCGTCGTTAAATAAAACATAAAATTTAACATCCTGCTTATCTTTAAAAATGTGTCAAGTGAAAAAAAAAATATTTATAAGTTGGCAACATATTTTATATTTTGAGAGGTTATGTTTTTTTTTATATAGATGTAGGATGTTTGTATTTAAATTTATACATGTAATTGTTTAGGTCTATTATTGCACTACGTATGCCGTTTCGATATAATCCATTACGAAATATACATAGCTACATTAAATTACTAAACAATGAACGAATAAAATTAACGAACTTACAACAATACAATTCTTATGCAGATGACACAGTTTTGCTTTTTGGTCGAAAAACCTGGTATGATGCATATAATAATTCAAATAATGGACTTAAATTAATAAAAAAAATGGTTTGACATAAATTATCTTTCTATCAACGAAAATAAAACCATCATTATTCCATTCTCATTATCTGAAAAATGTAACAAACCTCCTACATATATATTAAGTATTCAATTACATAATTCTGATTGTTGTCTTATACAGTGTAAATGTCCGATTAGTTAAGTTTTATTTATGCTGTGCCTAAAATTTCAATCAGGGTCTATAATCATTATAACTGTAGAAACAGTAATAGTACTCTCTATATACCTTGAGTAGCAGTAGCATAGGGTGGTAGTAGTAGTAGCATAGGGTGGTGGTAGTAGTAGTAGCATAGGGTAGTAGTAGTAGTAGTAGTAGTAGTAGTAGTAGTAGTAGTAGTGCATGGGGTAGGCAGCAGTAGTAGTAGTAGCATGGGGTAGGCAGTAGTAGTAGTAGTAGCAGCACAGGGTAGTAGCAGTAGCAGTAGTAGCACAGGCATGGGGTGGCAGTAGCAGTAGTAGCACAGGGCAGCAGTAGCAGTAGTAGTAGCAGTAGTAGCAGCATGGGGTAGTAGTAGCAGTAGTAGCAGTAGTAGCATGGGGCAGCAGCAGCAGCAGCAGCAGCAGTAGTAGTAGTAGTAGCATGTAGTAGCAGTAGTAGTAGCATGGGGTAGTAGTAGTACAGGGCATGCAGCAGCAGCAGCAGCACAGGCAGCAGTAGCAGCAGCAGCAGCATGGGGGCAGCAGTAGCAGCAGTAGTGGCACAGGGTAGCAGTAGTAGTAGCAGTAGCACAGGGCAGTAGTAGTAGTAGTAGTAGCATAGGGTAGTAGTAGTAGTAGTAGTGGCATGGGGTAGCAGTAGTAGTAGCACAGGGCAGTAGTAGTAGTAGCAGCAGGGTAGTAGTAGTAGTAGTAGCATAGGCAGTAGTAGTAGTAGTAGCACAGGGTAGTAGTAGTAGTAGCATAGGGTAGTAGTAGTAGTAGTTTTAGTAGTAGTAGTAGTAGTAGCATAGATTAGTAGTAGTAGTAGTAGCAGTAGCATAGGGTAGTAGTAGTGGTAGTATAGTAGTAGTAGTAGCAGCAGCAGTAGCATAGGGTGGTGGTAGTAGTAGTAGTAGTAGTAGTAGTAGTAGTAGTAGTAGTAGCATAGGGTAGTAGTAGTAGTAGCATAGATTAGTAGTAGTAGTAGCAGCAGTAGTAGCAGCAGCAGCATAGGGTAGTAGTAGTGGTGTAGCAGTAGTAGTAGTAGCAGTAGCAGTAGCAGCAGCAGCAGCAGCAGTAGCATAGGGGTGGTGGTAGTAGTAGTAGTAGTAGTAGCAGTAGTAGTAGTAGTAGTAGCAGTAGCATAGGGTGGTAGTAGTAGTAGCAGTAGCATAGGGTAGTAGTAGTAGCAGTAGCATAGGGTAGTAGTAGTAGTAGTAGTAGTAGCATGGGGTAGTAGTAGTAGTATAGAAATAATAATATTATCATCATCATAATTACTATTACTATTAGTAATATTATTATTATTATTATTATTATTATTATTATTATTACTGACTGTGCAATAACAGACAACAAGCAGAGAGCGGCGAATTAACGTGTCATTGAAGGCCAGGCTATGCCCAAAAAAGTTACACGAGAGAAATTCTTCATAAAAATTTTTCTGACGTGTGTCGAGTATGTCAAGCAACGAGCGAAATTGTCATTTGCAGACTTTTGCTCCCACCATTTGCACTAAAGGTCATAATCAGAGGAAAAAACTCTCTATCCATATTTCAAAAGTTTTTTAATTAGTAATTCTGTTCTCGCCGTATTAAAAATAAAATCTTCCTCCGGTTCTTGAAAATAACACTAAATTCAGAGTTGGCAGAAATATGTAACTGGAAATAACAAGCCAACCATTGTTATAGTAGACAAATCTAAGAATACATATATTACTGATGTTAATGTTCCATTTACTGGAAGATCAAAGCGCTCTGATGATATTAAAAAGAAAACGAAAAATCTATAGCGATTCCAATAATCTTACTAAGAATAAGAGGAATATCAAACATGATTTTTAAAACAATTCTAAGGAAATGTCTGACTTGAGACGCAAAAAAGAGTATCACCGAAGTCAAAGAATAAAGATAATCTGTGAATATGCAAACATGTAAATATCAATATATTCTATTTTTTTAGGCTATTTGGCTGCAATAAATGTATTATTATTACAACGAAAAAAGAGGTGAAAATATATTAGACGCTTCTGATTCGTGATTGGATGAAGATCAACTTGCGTTTCTTTGCGTTTGTGGAACGTAGACCTCGGTAATGTCGAATCATCGCGGTCATGCATTCGCTTATTTTAACGTTAACCGTAATCAAATACGCGGAGCTTGTATTGGTCAAACTTCAACGTACTTCACTGTAACAAAACGTAACGCAAACGAACGTTCATCGTAATCCCAACCTAACATGAAACGCAGCGTAAGCAAAGGGAGCCACGAAGGACAAGTGACGTCACCTCAGCATGGAACTCGACCGCATGTGTCAACAGAAGGAGATTGCTGTATGTACGAAAAGACGTCCAACACAGAACAGAGAATTCAGTCTTGAGTGCTTTTAGGATAAACATTTAACTTAAGAATGTAGTGAATTACATTGAAAAGCGTGTGTCTGCTTGTGTGTGTGTGTGTGTGTGTGTTTTTTGTATGCGTGAGGAGAAAAGAATGTATATCGGAGCCCGACAAAAACAAAAGAGAATGCGTGAGAGACAGAAATATTGTGTTATCTTAATAATATCCTAAGGGTCGAATTCATAGTCGTCACTTATAAAATGAGGAAACACTTAAGTAATGAGCATTTCCTTAGCACTTATTTCAGATCGTATTGCAGAGACGCTACTCATTCATATGCCTTGAGCATTCCCTTGACATCGAAAGAAATATGGCAACATGGCTAGACGTGAGCGCTTTCCTACATTCAATTGTTTTCCAGAGCCTTCAAAGTGTTAAATCGGCATTATTGTCGTACACAAATACAGAAGTAAATATTTTAGAGCTAAAAATTATACAAGATGTCCAGAAAGCATTTTACAGAAAAGAAAGAAGTGAGCTAAGATAACTAGTTATGAAATATGGAGATATCGTCGAAAGTAAAAAGTTGATAATAATTGTTCTCTCCAAAAGAAGAAATTGACATGGAACAAAATTGCAGTTGAGTTTAATGCAAACTTCGGAAATATTCCTGTAAGTAAATCATTTTAATTTATTTTTCAGTTGTTTTTATGCTAAACAAAGTGGAAATGATATAATTACGCAAATTTCAACAGCTTATTTCTTGGGTAGAATACAAACAAAAATGCAAATAACACTTTGTTGGGACGTGAATACTTTTCGAAAAAAAAAAAAAATGCCACTTAAACCTACTTGAAATGCTGCTGCATCATAAAATCTCAAAGCAACCAGTACTTTCAGCAGTGGCGAAATCGGTAAGCCTCATGGTTGTATTGTGAATTGAAATGAGAGACACCAGAATATTCACAACAGTGTTCTTGTTGAAACGGTATCTCCTCTTAAATTGTTGATCATTATAGGCTACATCTCTAAAGGGTTTTCCATATCTCTGATGTATCTTTTGCTTGCCGAAACTCGTTTTCATTTTCATTACAGAACTCAATAAATTAAATTAAATCATAATCAACATCTATTGTATACCGAATCAGCTGATTACAATGCATATGAGGGAACACTTGAGTAAACTGACAAGCTACCTTATTTGAATAAGTGTTCACTTTAGTGGGATTTATGAATTGGAAATTATTATAAGCAACTGCTTAAGTGTTTCCTTACGATAAGTGTTGACTTTGAATTCGGCCCTATATTGTGAAATATAGGACTATACAAAATCTATTATTGTACCTAGAGTTGATCAGTATTATTGCTGACGCTATGCAACGAGCCGAACCGAACTAACACAAAATTATAGAATATCTCAAAATTTAACACAGAAAATCCAAAACCAATTAGAATGCATAACAGGGGCGGTTTTTCGGGTGAAGCTCGTGAAGCGGCGCTTCACCCGTTTACTGAGTGCAACTTCACTTATTTACAAATACTTTAACTTCACTTAATTTTTGTCTTTTACGTTTTGCGTTGTGATATGTTCTGCACATAGGTATTCTGCATTATGGAACACTAGTCCTATTGTAAACAGCCAACCCCCACCATAGGAGCAACACACCCCCACCCCTACCATCGACACATCGCAGAGTCAAGATCCCCAGTGGTTCAAGAGACACTGAAGACGACGACATATAGCGTCGAAACGGGCCGTCTGTCGAAGGTACATACCTTTTTTTAATAATTTTAGCACTTTTAACGTATGACAAAGTATATTTTATACTCTAAAATTTCTTCAGTATTCTAATATTTTTCCTTCTAATGCTCTTGCCGCTCTACAAAAGACTTTCCCACATTTGTTCCAAGTCGTTTTTTTTCCGTTGTTGGTAACTCTATAGCATCTACTAGATGCTTTATGGTTGTGCTAACAGATGGAGTTACTTACCCCTCCATCTTGGACATCATACACTTTTCTATTGACAGTATTGCAAGAGCAGTGAGACGATCCTGGGACATAGTGTTCCTTAAAAACGTTTTCTTGCGTTTCAAGGAAGAAAAACATATTTCTGGCTCAGCAGTGGTCATTGGTGTTGTAACCAAAATATTTAACAACTTCGATACTTCACGGAATGGATCCTGTAAATTGTTGGATACTATGTATTGTGACAATTGAACAGCCATCTATATTTCGGAAGTCAGGTCTTCCGTATGGAAATCCAACTTGTATCTGGAACACTCTTTTGTTCAGTATAGTATAGCTGTTGACAGCAACTTTAACTGGTAGATGGCAGCAGCAGTCGGACACTTGAATTACCAAATACATTGTACATAGTTCCGAATTCTTCCACAAACAAGCATTCTTTCGTTACGCTTTACTTTTGCAATCTCCAAGCTGTGTTGTGCTGAAGCTCACTACAGTACTTTCCCGCGTAAAAATAGCCAATCAGAGCAGTGATTTCAGCTTCGCACATCCGCATAACTGTCTGCATTTTTCATGTGGAGCTTCGAGTAGCACAACGAACCCCCTGAGGCACCAAAGAAGGCAGGAAGACTAAACGCTTTATAACGCGTCATGAACATAACCACGGGAAATTGTGAAATAACAGATCAAATACTATGGTGGTATTACAAATACATTATTTGAACCAAAATTATCATTGTGCTGTAGCACTGTAGCACATAAGGACGGGCCGTCCCTGGTTAAGTGATAAACGTCATAAACGTACTCCTGAGCATTTACTTACTTACTTACTTACTTACTTACAAATGGCTTTTAAGGAACCCGAAGGTTCATTGCCGCCCTCACATAAGCCCGCCAGCGGTCCCTATCCTGTGCAAGATTAATCCAGTCTCTATCATCATACCCCACCTCCCTCAAATCCATTTTAATATTATCCTCCCATCTACGTCTCGGCCTCCCTAAAGGTATTTTTCCCTCCGGTCTCCCAACTAACACTCTATATGCATTTCTGGATTCGCCCATACGTGCTACATGCCCTGCCCATCTCAAACGTCTCGATTTTATGTTCCTAATTATGTCAGGTGAAGAATACAATGCGTGCAGTTCTGTGTTGTGTAACTTTCTCCATTCTCCTGTAACTTCATCCCGCTTAGCCCCAAATATTTTCCTAAGCACCTTATTCTCAAACACCCTGAACCTATGTTCCTCTCTCAGAGTGAGAGTCCAAGTTTCACAACCATACAGAACAACCGGTAATATAACTGTTTTATAAATTCTAACTTTCAGATTTTTGGACAGCAGACTGGATGATAAGAGCTTCTCAACCGAATAATAACACGCATTTCCCATATTTATTCTGCGTTTAATTTCCTCCCGAGTGTCATTTATATTTGTTACTGTTGCTCCAAGATACTTGAATTTTTCCACCTCTTCGAAGGATAAATCTCCAATTTTTATATTTCCATTTCGTACAATATTCTGGTCACGAGACATAATCATATACTTTGTCTTTTCGGGATTTACTTCCAAACCGATCGCTCTACTTGCTTCAAGTAAAATTTCCGTTTTTTCCCTAATCGTTTGTGTATTTTCTCCTAACATATTCACTTCATCCGCATAGACAAGAAGCTGATGTAACCCGTTCAATTCCAAACCCTGCCTGTTATCCTGAACTTTCCTAATGGCATATTCTAGAGCGAAGTTAAAAAGTAAAGGTGATAGTGCATCTCCCTGCTTTAGCCCGCAGTGAATTGGAAAAGACTCCTGAGCATTTAGGAAAAATAATCGTTGTGTACTGCAAATCAAATTACAATGACCAGAATTATGTCTAAGTAAGAATGTACATTATAGGTACCAAAATGTATAAGCCTAAAATTAAAATTTGTAGTGCATGTTTAATGCATATTTTCTAAATGATAGAGCATATTTTAAATTTTTGACAGCATAAATGCATGCATACTTTAGATATTTTTATTCCATATAAATCCGATGTCTAATAATCACTGTCATATTTAAAATATCCATGAGTCGGCGCCAACTTAAGTGCTTCTTACAGCTACATGCTTGAAGAAACGACCGCAGCAGAAATATCACGAATTTAGTTCTTGACAGTGTGATATACTTTTACAGTGTTTTCCCTTCCTTTCTGCTTCGATGATACGAAAGACTGTGTTAAATATTTTTAGCAATCGTGACCTAAAAACGAAAGCCACTTCAGAGAGTATCACTTCTGTTAGATTTCACTTTCAATGCCATCTTTATCCACTGTAAAAGTCACTTTGTTTCATTGGTATTTGAACTCGTGTCTACGGTGTGGAAAGCAGGCGCACTGGCCATTCCGCAAATTGTGTACTATTCCAGAATTTTTTTGTTGTTGTTTCATATAGCTTTAACGAGAACAATAGTAATTCTTTCTAAGCCCTCTCATTTGCCATTTTATACTTTATCAACCACTACAGAGATAATGAATAACCTTATCAGCAGGTAATAAAAATTATATATAGGACTTTCATTTCAGAACTTCCCAGTCTAAATTATTTATTTTAATTAAATTTAATTTAAACAATACCACATCAATTTAGATATTAAGGTGCAAGTTTAAAACGTGTGTTAATTGCATTTTAGGTTTCACCCCCTCATTTCCCCTTTAAATTTCAATTGGCACGGTTATATTTTGATAGGCTACTTGAATTTTAAAGTTTTCAATTCCTTATACATCTCATTTATTTGTTTGAAATTTTTTGTTTTCTATTGTCGCATGGCAACCTGCATTGTTGTTATTGTTGGTTTGAGCTGAAGAGACTATTGTTGATTAAGGTTATTCCAGGTAGTAACACAAACAATTATATCACTGGTCGACAAGGTTTTCTTCACAAGAAATCTGATTAGTGATTCTAGTGCAGTTTTTCATACTGAATTCAGATATGTAGTCAGAATTTTTCCATCAGGCACAGTTTTTTTGTGACAGCTACTTTTTAAAATCGGATTTTAGCGTTTTCTTTGACCTGTCATAGGAACCGTTACCTCATATATAGCGATTTTATCCAAGCTGAATTTAAGGAAATGATTTGTAATATTATGCTGAAGCACCATAAAACAATCCTGTGCAGGTTAATTCATGTTTGGACATGCTCAGACCTGTTCATCTGGCATTGTGATGTGTCAGTATCGAGCTGGCCGTGAGTTTGTTCAGTAGTGAAATAGTTCCTTCCTTTCTTTTCGGAAGTGTATTGTGTATGTAGTGTTTTAGTGCTTAGTGTTGTTCATCATGCCAAGAAAGTGTGTAAATCATGTAGACAGTTTCTGCTATATTTGTGGTGAGCTGACCTTCAAGTCTCAGAGGCGACATTTGACCCCACTTGTAAAGAAGTGTTATCAACTTTACTTTGGCTGTCAGGCTGGTGATTTTGATAAGAACTGGGCCCCAAATACATGCTGTGTTTCGTGTGTTAGATTGCTGACTGGATGGAAAAAGGGTACACATCGTATGCCATTTGCAATTCCTATGATTTGGAGGGAACCGAAATATCATATATGTGATTGTTATTTCTGTTTGACAAATATTACAGGAATCACATCTAAAACAAAACATACAGTTAAGTATCCTAATTTGAAATCTGCAATAAGACCTGTCTTACACAATGAACAGTTCCCTGTACCAGTATATGCCGATACGACCTTAGGTAATAACTCTGATTCTGACCTAACTGAAGCTGAAAATGCTTCAGATGAAAATAAAAATGATCCTACATTTGAAGCCAATACCTGTTCATCAGAACCATACTTTCCCAATCAGAAAGACCTTAATAACCTGATTCGGGATTTAAATCTGTCTAAACAGCAAGCTGAAGATTTAGCTTCCAGACTCAAAGGGTGGAATCTACTCCAAAAAGACGTAAGAATATGTAGTTATCGTGGCCGCCATAGTGATTTCAAGGACCGCTTCTCTGAAGAAAATGGTATTGTGTTCTGTAATGATATTTGTTCAGTTATGGAAACTCTTGGGCTTCAACACGGCCAGATGAGTGGCGACTATTCATAGATTCGTCTAAATTTAGTTTGAAGGCTGTGCTGCTACATATTGGCAATGAACGTCCATCAATACCTGTAGCGCATGCCGCTGATATGAAAGAGACATATCAAAATATGAAAGTAATTCTAGAGAAAATACAATATGGAAAATATGAATGGTATATCTGTGGTGATTTAAAGGTCATTGCTTTATTGCTTGGTTTGCAACTTGGGTTCACCAAATTTTGCTGTTTTTTGTGCCTCTGGGACAGCAGAGATAGGAAGTCTCACTATGTTACAAAATCATGGCCTAAACGTGAATCTCATATCCCAGGCCAGAAAAATATGTCATATGTCCCTTTGGTGAATCCTGAAAAAATATTGTTACCTCCATTGCATATTAAGTTAGGAGTAATGAAAAATTTTGTCAAAGCTATGGATAAACAGTCTGATGGATTCTTGTACTTGAAATCCAAATTACCCAAAGGCAGTGATGCTAAACTGAAAGAAGGCATTTTTATAGGACCACAAATCCGGTCATTAATGGGTGATGATCATTTCGAAGGACTGTTAAATCCACTGGAGAGAGCAGCCTGGCAGTCTTTCAAAAGTTTATGTTTCAATTTTCTTGGAAACCATAAAGCAGAAAAATATCGTGACATAGTGACTGATCTTCTGCATTCTTATAAAGCTATGGGATGCAACATGTCTTTAAAAATTCACTTCTTGGACTCTCACTTGGACTTCTTCCCCGAAAATCTTGGAGCTGTCAGCGATGAGCACGGCGAGCGTTTTCATCAGCAAATTTCTACTATGGAAAAGAGGTACCAAGGCAAGTGGAGTTCCAATATGCTGGCTGACTACTGTTGGACCAAGAAGAGAGACGTTCCAGATGCAAAATATGCCCGAAAATCACTATCTACCACTTGCTAGGTAAGAGAGAATGAGTAGTTATAATGTTGAGTTAGATAGCTGGTTACAGATTTTTTTAGAATATTATAAAAATTCAATGGATATCACAAAAAACTCCTGCCCGATGGGGAAAAACTGAAATTATATTTGAATTCAGCACGAAATATTCTTCTAGAAAATGTTATTTTACTTCTTGTGAAAGAAGAAATTTCATTTTTGTCGACTAGTGAATTAGTAACAATAAGGTATTAATTTATGAAACTGACAGTTTTGAAGGCTTATAGTTTAGTATAATACTTAACCAACGATTAGACTTATAAGTTAAATTGAATTCAATTCTTTCTGGTAGTTGTGACTAGTCGCTACAACAGAATTTAGGCAAAACAATGACAATGAAAACTAGTGACGAAATATAAATTTTATGCATGCTTATTTATCTTATTACAATATGGTTGCGCGTTTCAGACATAAGAAAGAATTACATGAGAAAGGAAAATCTACTGAATAGAATCCCATAATAGTAATATGCGCTACAAGAGCGGTACGTTGAAGTTTTCATGTTCGAGGAAAAGTTTGAAAAAGCGAAAAGTAGTTGAGCTTTTTTAATTTCCGAGAATTGAAAGAAAACATACCGCTCGTGTATCTTACATTATTTTGTGCGAAAATCGTTTATTACATACCTGAAAGAGGAATTTCTAATTAGTTGCAATGAAATCTCCATCTTGGTTTCTGTTCAGTGACGGCAATTTTGGAAAACAAAAATATCTATCTTCAACATTGTTGCTTTAAAATATTTTCTGTGTTTACTATACTCCAGCAGGCCGTGATATACGTCTGTCTTTTTTTTCCCCCAGTCTATAAATGCGAACTTAAAACAAATGGCTTCCTTAATGTTACATGCATCACGAAATGCAGTAACTTTAGTGGAATTGTAGAGTTTACTTAATTTTTGCAAATATTTAAAAACAATAATTAACAGTGCAATTTAGGTGAAATTTCAGTGGTAAGTTTCCAGTTTATAAGTATTACTATATTGAACGTCTCCAAAAATAATATGTTAAAAGCCTAAAGCAGTAAAATGAATGTCACTTAAGCGGTAAGAAGAGGGAAATTGTTATGTGTGTTCGGTTGGGAATACTGAATGTGGAAATTTTAGACTTACCGCGGGTTGGTTTTGTGCGGAAACCAAGCAAATACGCACGATCTCGCACAAAAGAATATGCACGTGACGTGTTGTTGTATAGAGACATAACAGGAACACAAGAGCGAAACGTCACGAGCATCAGTGGTGCAATAAAAATGTGTAGACCAAATTATGAAAACCATTTTGCATAATATGGCAACTATAAGAACCACCAAAACAGCTCGCAAGAAAAGAGGGAAATTGGGACTACCGAGTAAAGTTGAAGTTTTCAGAGTTCAAAACAAGAAAGTTTTATTGGAAACATGTGAATTATAGTATCCTCAAGGTACGATGGTTTTATAAGATTTATTTACATGCCAAATAATTTGTGCATATGCAAAGACAATCAGACTGTTGAACATTTGATTTTCCACTGTCCAGTGTTCGAAAAAAACAGACACTTTTTAAGATATCATATCTCGGACTGCAATTTAAATTACTTCACACCCCTTTACCATTTACTTAGGAAAAAATGTTGTTATAAACAATTCACAGAGTTTATACACCACATCCACGCAAGACTGTAGCTATTAAGTGTAATTATGTAAATTAATGATGATATCAAATCCTAATGCACTATTTAAAACAAGTTGTCTCTCTTTGGGACATAATAATAGTAATAACAATAGCTATGTTTGTATTATGGATTTTACTATTGTTCAGTATTTGATGACAGGTATATAGTTTGTAACCGTAAGTAATTTTGTTTTTATTTCTTTACTATCGCATACCACCTATATATTAGGTGTTTAATTTGTAACTAGGCCAATTTTGTGAATTATCGCTTTACTATTGCTTAAAATTATGTATAAAATCGAAAATTTATGTAATATTATTGCAATTTCTTTACACCTTCGATTATAATTTCTAATTTTATTTAATTTTGTTTTAACTGAATGTGATTATTGCATAACGTATTTAGTATTGTTTACTGTCTATTAATTAGTGTATTTATATTGTAACTATGACTCAGACCTACTACTACTTCTTTAAAATTTTGTATTATCTCTACACAATGTATTTCACATGTAACAAACTACAACCCTAATATACCAAAGGTAAAATAGGGTTTCAGTATTTGGATAACAATAATAATATATAATTTGAGACACTGTCTTTGGATATAAATGCACATTCTTTAAGATAAGTTTCACCTCTCCGACTTGAAAGGATATTTAGATGATAAGTAAATAATAAAAATGCAAGAGTAGCTCGACACATCCAAGAAAAATACTTTTAAAGTAGTTTTCTTATATTTCACTGTCTAAGACAACTGGGATGTGAGATGTCTCAAAGGAGTGATTCATTTTCCCTTTCTCTTTTTCTCTTATTCAGGTAAACACGTATGTATATATTATAATAAAATAAGTAAATAACATGAGGGGGATTATGCAACCGCAAAAAAGACTTCATAATAGGAGATGGTATAGAGTAAATAGACGAAAAAATATCAATGTTAAAGGCTATTGAATGACTGGTTTAATTCAAATAGGCTTTAACTTTTTGTGTTCATCAAACCGGTGTAATAAAATGTATTATATGCAATAGTGCTCGAGTTTCCTTCAATATTAATTAAATGAAAATGATCTGAAAGGATGTAAAAGAACGACGTTTCTTGGTCTGGGACTGGATAATCGTTGAACTGGAAACGCATATAAAATGTAGTACTTGTCCTAGCTTGAGGTCTACCTGTTATGCATTAAATTGCTAAACTTCTGCTAGCGATATAAACCTCTATGAAATGGAGCATTTTGCATACTTTCGTTCTATAATTAAACTAGTGGCCTGTGCAGCAAATGCTGCAAACTAAGTTCATTAGACGTTCAAATAAACATTTTTCAGATTTATTTTCAATGAAGAATACCAGATATTCGGAAAGTTATTTGCTTCCATAACAATGAAAGATTCTCTCTCTCGAGCCAATACTGAAGAGAACCACGCATATAAATATCTACACCACACCGCCATTAAACATATGAAAAAGACCCAACCCCACTTGATTAATAATTATAAAAATATTTGATTTTTAATAATATTATTATCTTACATAAGTTTTATAGCTTTCAGTAACATATACTATATATACTATATAGCCGCCACTCAGTAAAATATAGAAATCAAAATCTAATTTAAGTTATTCACTACATCTACTTATATAACCCCAAAACGTTTCACTTTCATATCATCAATATAGCATTAATACGTATAATTAATGAAAAATAGTCACATAATGGCATTAACTACAATAATATTTCATTTATCATGGTAGTAATGTCATCAAACCACCTCAAGTTTTGTAGTTTTTAATATCCAATACACAGCTGTACCCAGAAAATTACACACCACAGAATCGAACCTGCAAATTATTTTTAGTAAGTTAGGTTTTTATAACCAATTTAATTTGAGCTCTAAATATGTCAGCATTCTTGCAGATCATGGCCTTCGTGTAATATTGTTTACTGTAGTATGTGTTTTGTTTTATTCTGAAATGCAACACGGCTGACTTGATGCTCGCTTCGCTTTTCCTTTACGAAAAAGCGAAGGTAATATCAAGTCGGCCGTGAATGCTGTTAGCTAGTTCTCAAAACTGACGACAGATGGATTTTGGAAAATAGGAAAATTACATTTAAAATTGACATTTCACTGAAAACTACAATTTTTGCGAAAAACTTTGAGATCCAAGCTTCAAAATGATGGGTTATTTATTAAAATCCGTCCAGCCGTTTTCAAGTAATTTGCATTACCAGTTCAGATTATATATATAGATATGGATTAATATACTGAACTAACTCATCTGAAGCTAAACATGAAGCAAAGGCACGCGCACTTTTTGAAAAGTAAATTTAAAGTGGGTCCCGCGTCGTGGCGTCTTGGTCTAAGGCATGCTGCCTGGGACCCGCGTTACGGAATGCGCGCTGGTTCAAGTCCTCATGGGGGAAGACATTTTTTCAAGAAATTTCGGTCAGTGTATGGGACCGGTGCTCATCCAGCATCGTGATGCACTTGGGGAGCTACGATAGGTAACGAAATCCGGTTACGCAAACCAGCTATAACGGCTGGGGGGCTCATCGTGCTAACCACACGATACCTCCATCTGGTTGGATGATCGTCCACCTCTTCTTCGGCATGTGGCCGTGAGGCCAGCAGCCGGCTGGTCGGTCTTGGCCCTTCGTGGGCTGTAGCACCACTGATTATTATTATAAATTTAAAGTGGGGTCATTTTGGAAGAACTCGACACTTTTAAAAAAAGTAGTCATTACGAGCACTGTTCCTAGTCGAGAAAAGCCCGAACTCCATGCAATCTGTGTTGACTATGTTTGTAATCTCTGTGTAAGTGAATTTCGTGGTTTAAACTTGTATTTTATTTTCACAGAAGGAAATAAACACAATAAATGTGAGTACAATTAGTAGATGAATAAATTATTGTAGGGTACAGGTTGGTAATATTGTGATACTAATATTATGATCGCTCTTTTTGATGATTTTTTACAGTTTTACTGAGCGACAGAAAGATCGGTTTTTTGCTTCAACGTATTAAGGGAATGTTCGTGGACAAGTTTCTGCACAAAACCGATCCTTCTCTCGGTCAGTAAAATTGTAAAAAATTCTCAAAAAGTACTATAATAATATTATTAGTATCACAATATTACCACACTTTACCCTATATACATTTTACAGGTTAGTAAAAGCGCCAAAGTGATTATCCTGAAATAATTACTATTTCGGGTGTGTTGTCATCTTTTGAATGAAGGTGTAACTCAGGGTATTATTATTATTATTATTATTATTATTATTATTATTATTATTATTATTATTATTACTTCATATGACCATGATATCATATGGACGAAAAATCCTTGTGGATGAACAATTTAGGTAGACGAAAAGAAGTGAACAAAGAATTCGTGGACGTATTGTACTTCCAATGGAGAAAAGAGTAGTGTGTACCGAAAATAAGAATGGACAAAAAGGTAATGGATGAAACGTCTGGGAATCATCAAAATATACAAAGTGAACTGTAAGTAATGTTATTAATTTGAGGGTGTTATTCTTTGAGATATTTCAAACAAAAAGGTTTAATACAATTTTGCTAATTTTTGCTTCCTCTTCGAGATAAAAATTATTTTATATGAAACATTTCTTAGCGTGTTTTGGGAAAGCCATTGATTTAATTCCCAACATGCCCAGTCAATTTAAGAGAACATTGCCTTATGAATAAGTGATTGGAAGAATTTTAGTTTTGTCTTTTAAATATATAGAACTTTGATCTGAACAAATACAGCATTTTAAAATTCCTTTTCAGAACGAAAAGTTACATTTGATCGGATCAAATTTCTGCACATGTAAAGGCCAAAACTAATATTCTTTCAATCACTTATTATCATAATGCATTGCTCTCTTAGGCCCGTAACACGCTTGCAGAGTTTTCGCCAGCGAGAAATGTGTTGCGAGAAAATTAAAAAATTGATAACATGGATTCAAATGGACGTCTACACACTGGAAGAGATTCTCGCTCAAGGCAAAAACCTCGCGCGAGTTTCTCGCTGGAATCGGTAGCTCAGCAAATTTTCTTGACACATTTATCAAAGATGCTTGACATTTATACTCTTTATGACGATTGAATGTAGAAAAAGATCGAAAAAATCGAAAAATCGAAAGAGAATTGGGAGGACAAATTTAAAAGGTACGCAAAACGCGTCCTTGCAAGGGGTTGGGGGCTGTACAAAACTAAGTATGTGAGCTCCAAGCCTGTTGGCCACTAGTCTCACTCCGGGTTACGCTGCTCCACTGAAGGAGCTCTAGAAAATTTTGAAGGGGACGCCGAAATTGGACGTAACCTCTTAGGTACCACATACGCGAGGGGGATTGAGATTTGATCAAGTGATCACGGAACGGGACGAATTGTATTGTTTTTATTTGAAAATGAGGAAAGATGGCTGATAATTGCAGTCAGAAACTTATCTAAATTGTGTACGAGATCACCCGTAGGCCTATTTATATGATACACGGGATGAAAACTATAAAAACACGAAAGTTAAAGAAGAATTCTGGAGACAAATACCAGATTATCTGAAAATAAATAGGGCTATATTTTATTTTGATGAGATTTAATAGTATTAATTAAACATTTGAAATAATGTATCTATATGTCTTAACAGTTTACATAATTTTATTCAGAACATAGCAAAGAATCCTCTATCATATCATGAATAGCAAAACACTGAGGTCTATTCAAACTGAAATAATGCCAAATCGAAACCAGTGTCCAAAACTCGCCCTTATTTTCATAAGATACAATATGATTTTCAGATATTTCTGGCTTTAATTTTAGGCCTACTTTTTCTTCCCACTAACAAAATACGTTCATGTAACTCCATTTCCTCATCATCTGAATACTCAGATTCAACATAGCGTTCGTACGTAACTTGTAAAATACGACAATACACTTACAGTATATATTTAAGTACGACAATATACGTAAATACATAACCTATAATATTTCCCCCAACGAGTCATTACTATAATCAGAAAAAATGCTTTCTGCGTGAAGGCAATGCATAGATGATCATAGCGAGATGTGATCTGTGATAGCGAGAACTCGCCAAGTGTGTGGAGGAAGGCTCTTCGCCTCTTTCTCGCAACTCATTTCTCGCTAGCGAAAACTCTTCAAGTGTGTTACGGGCCTTAAACTGACTAAGCGTAATGGGCATTCAATCAATGGCATTCCTAAAACACGCTATGAAATGTGTTACTTGAAATAATTTTAATCTCGAAAAGGAAGACAAAACGAGAAAAACTGCATTAAATTTTTTTTTTGAAATATCTCAAAGAATAACCCCCAAAAATTAATGAAATAACTTACGGTTCACTCTGTATATGAGAATTAGATCTAACTTTAAAGTTTTAATACAAACTTACTCTAATATACTTGGTTAATTCAGAATGTACAGGGTTCAGGAAAGGAGAGAAGAGAGACCAGAAGACGCCAGTCACAGTAATGCACCATATTTCTTTTCTTCTGGAAACAATGGAAATGGGAGCACAATAACAAATTTGAATTGCTGCTCCTTTCCTGCTGCCGCGCCAAACTCACTTGTGTCCTTTTTTGTTCCTGAAATTAAATTGTGATGCAGAATGTAGGTCACACATCTTGTCGTAGTCGCTGTTGAACTCGAGGGGGAAAAGTGAAGCATCGTGCGCAGGAAGCATCGCCGGGGTCACCGCGTCGGACACTGAGCGATGACCGGCTTATGAATGCGACTTATCATCTCCACTCCTATCCGCTTCTCATTCCTGCTCTGCAATCTAAGTTTACCTTCGAAGGAGCGTTTTAAAGAGAGGAAACAATAGCTCTTCGAAGGGACAATAACCGTCCAGAATAAACACACAACATACGAGGGGGATCCAGGAAATAACGACCGTTTTGTTGTAATAATTAAAAAATATATATATTTATTTGAAAAAACAAAGTCTGTTACATAACTGAAGCTTCCTTTACTTCTCTACATAATCACCACCTACATTTAAACATTTGTCGTATCTGTTCACTAGCTTTAGAATTCCCGTGTTATACTCCTCTGCCGCCAGTTCATTAAGCCAGGTGTTCACTGTCTTCTTCAACTCTTCATCACTTCCAAAACGCGTACCACCCAGAAAGTCATTCAGCTTAGTAAAAAGGCGAAAATCGCTAGGAGCAAGGTCTGGACTATAGGGCGGATGATCAAAGATTTCCCAACCGAATTGATCCAGCAATTCTCGAGTTGAAGCAGCAGTGTGCGGGCGGGCACAGATTTTGTGGTAGCCAAGATGTTGCGACACAATTTCACCAAGCAAAGAACTAGAAATGTCAGGAAAGGCAATATGCAATTCGTCGAGTGATGTGCGCCTGTCTTGCAAGATTCTGTCGTTCACTTTAGTCTTCAGGTCTTCTGTGATGAGTGATGGGCGTCCGGGTCGAGTTTCATCGTGGACATTTGTTCGCTCATTGTTGAACATTTCACACCATTTTCTCACATTTCTTTCATTCATTACAGTATCACCATACACTTCTTTCAATTGCCGGTAAATGTCTGCAGGTTTCAAATGTCGGGCATTCAAAAATCGAATCACACTCCTCACCTCACAGTCGGCGGGATTATCAATCACGTCGTTCATTTTGAAGTAACACAAAATGCACAATGGCGACTTGTTGCAACCAGTACTCACAACATTATGAGAACACATGTTAAGGAAGCCAGTTGACCTTCAAACAAGGAAGGGGAGTCAGCTGCGCGGCGGGTATGCGCGAACGGTCGTTATTTCCTGGATCCCCCTCGTACTTTATTCAATTTGTGGAAAAATACATTACACTACAGTCTAGTACAGGGACATCATTTTATTTTACTTCAATTTTTATTGTACGTGAGTTTTTAATGTACTTCACTCTCACCCCTTCTACTAATGAAGTTCAACCACAGTATAGAGAACATACAGTAAAGACACCTAAGCTATTTCGTGGGAACAAATTCTGAGTGCGCATGTCACGAAACCGGGTGTATTATCCGGAACCTCCACCAGATGGATCTGCATCTACGACAGGGCTGGCATAATTTAATATTAACTGAAAACATTCATTACTCATCTTTTAATAATTTTAAAGACATGAGGCAAAGGAATGGCGATATAACCATAATAATAATTACTTCCGTATGCAATCATCATGAAAATATTCACTAATTGACGCTAACGTTCAAGTCACTGTTTGAGGCTTAAGTTGGTAAAACTGATCCAAGTACAACATAATACATCATGGCGTCGTTGCGGTGAAGTGCGGAAATGAACGTCAACAATGGATATAAGTATTTTGACTTCCTAGCGACATAATATTAATGATAGATAATATACATACAAGATTATTCGTATTATTCACCAATAAAATAAATGAATAAATATTTTACTAATATTTTGATAGTGGTCTGATACTAGCGACATAGTTGGATTCATTGAGAACTAGACCTTACTGAGCTTGAATTTAGTATCAACAACATCAAAGGTGCCGACAAGAGTTGTCCCTACTGATTCTTCTTATACTGTGGTTCAACCGTCCTCCACACAGAACCAAGGCCGCATATGCAGTCAAACTCGCCTTAATATGATCGTTGTGAATAGTATTGAGTTACTGAGTATAATACGTACCAGAAATAAGGTTGCGTTTTCCAGAGAAGAAAGAGCTTTCAATATTGAATCATATTTTCGCACAGATACTGTGCGTCCGTTTGTTTGCTTACGTCGCATCCCGGTTTCCCCCACCTGCTTCTGCTCGCCTCTCTGTAAAGACTAGTGGCTGGGCTGTCTTAGCTCTTTTCTGAAAATATTTTCTGTTAGGAATTGGACTTCTACGTAATATTATACAACTGTTTAAAATAACTTAAATAAAAGGGCCTCGTTAAGTAATTCACTGTCACGTGATTTTCCCCCTTTCCACGATCCTGCGACATAACCACTTGGACGGACAGTAGATAGCAATCTGAGTAATTTTATCTTTTCGGATCGGGCAGAAGTGAAGATTGAATTTACAGTACGTAAGGTACTCTGTTATAGAGTAAGTACAGAATTATTTCAACATGAGTTACTGATACGAAGGACAAAACTGGAAATTGGAATTAGGTTCAATAGTCTAAAGTGTGATAATATGCACAAAAGAACTGAAACCTCTATCGAAATGAACGGCCACCATTTTCAAAAATGTATTCAAATATCCATATTATGATTATTTTTCAATTTAAATTCACTGACTATATTGTACGCTGATGTGCTGTAGACAGTATAATATACACTGCATAATGAATACGTCCGCATGGACAGCTCAGTTCATGAGTAAAAACACTTATTGTTAATACTGTATTGTATTTTGATTAAAGAAAAACCTAATGAAAGTCATCAAACTCAAAATAGTGATATTTCCTAGTTTAGTCTACGTAAATGGATGAACTACTTTTCTTCCCTCCTATACCTAGTAAAGTGATTTGTTTGTATTTTACGCTAATATCATCAAACTTCGGTCGTGAAAGGGGTAGCAAACGGTGTTTCCGCTTCTCAACCGTTAATCCAAAGGTGTAGCCAGGAGAAATGTTAGTAAAAATAAAGTGATGTCCCTGTACATACAATCACGAAACTCAATACGTACAGAATATACATCCAGTTTATCTTTAGTTGCTAGCCATTAGGATCGCTACTATCGCCTCATCACAGACAATGCGAAATAGTACCGGCACAATCTATTGTTCCTAGTACTCTCAGTTGCTAACCACAGATGATCAGATTTCTTACTTTAATTAGAGCTATTGTTCTGCTTTAAATATCTTGCAACATAAGAAGAATGAATTTCCATTAATTATATTAATTATATCATACCTAAAAATTTTGTGATTATGCCCAAATTTTCTTATAAATTCAGGTTTCTGTGACACTTGAAGATGAAACAACAGGGAACCTGAAATATACAGAATCTTTTATCGTATATATATATATATTACATTTTCCTGGTATCCTGTTCAGATTATACCACTGGAGAATGTTCTGTCGTTAAAAAATCTGAACCTCCAAGTTTTGTGAAAATTAAAAAATACGGTACTGTTAGGGCACCTCTAAATATTAAGCTAGACAAAAAATATTTTGCATTGTTCTTCATGATATTAGCCCACAACTTTTCCCTGGTATTACATTTTGGTTCCATAAACTTCATATTTTCACTCCACCCTAATGTCTAGCGCTCCATTCACTATGACGCGTTTCGAAAATGTGTTGTAACTCCGTAATTATGAATGTGATCCCATTAATTTGTTTACATTTATTGTTCCAAATAACCTCACGAATCGCCTCCTTAAACCGGGGGATAATTTCTTGAATCACCCTGTATAATGACGGATATAGAAAGTACTTGACCATCTAGAACGACTTTTCAGAATATATACGATATTTTTAATAGGAAACCAGGAATTGTTCCGTTTATCAGAGTTTTTGTCAGCAGTCAGTATTTGAAGTTCATATATGAAAGAAAAAGTTCTGAATACTCCTATTCCCGGTTCAGGTCCCTGGTGGAGAGTTTCACGTCAATGGAAACTCATTACAGAGGTTTTTATTCTTCTAAGAACTTACAGCGGTGCCAGCAAAAACACGATACAGCCAGCATTAATTCTTCTTTCTCAGCGTTTGAGAAGGCTTAATTAACAGAACAATCGAAGCACAAAATTCTTACGTTAAAAAAACCTTCATCGCTAATGAAAAGAACAAAAGACGTGCTCCCTAGAAATGTGAAAAATAAGAGCTTTGTATTCGGCCACCAGTTTTGTTTGGTGGCGTGCTGCTTCAGCATCTTCCGTCTTATTCTTTACAAGTAACGTGCGATTCGATGGACATGTAATACATAATATCTCTGCTATAGATCTGTTAAAAGTAATGCTTAATTCCGTTAGTTACTTACTTACAAATGGCTTTTAAGGAACCCGAAGGTTCATTGCCGCCCTCACATAAGCCCACCATCGGTCCCTATCCTGTGCAAGATTAATCCAGTCTCTATCATCATATCCCACCTCCCTCAAATCCATTTTAATATTATCTTCCCATCTACGTCTCGGCCTCCCCAAAGGTCTTTTTCCCTCCGGTCTCCCAACTAACACTCTATATGCATTTCTGGATTCGCCCATACGTGCTACATGCCCTGCCCATCGCAAAAGTCTGGATTTAATGTTCATATTTATGTCAGGTGAAGAATACAATGCGTGCAGTTCTGCGTTGTGTAACTTTCTCCATTCTCCTGTAACTTCATCCCTCTTAGCCCCAAATATTTTCCTTCTCAAACACCCTTAACCTATGTTCCTCTCTCAGAGTGAGAGTCCAAGTTTCACAACCATACAGAACAACCGGTAATATAACTGTTTTATAAATTCTAACTTTCAGACTTTTTGACAGAAGACTAGATGACAAAAGCTTCTCAACCGAATAATAACACGCATTTCTCATATTTATTCTGCATTTAATTTCCTCCCGAGTGTCATTTATATTTGTTACTGTTGTTCAAGATATTTGAATTTTTCCACCCCTTCGAAGGATAAATCTCCAATTTTTATATTTCCATTTCGTACAATATTCTGGTCACGAGACATAATCATATACTTTGTCTTTTCGGGATTTACTTCCAAACCGATCGCTTTCCTTGCTTCAAGTAAAATTCCCGTGTTTTCCCTAATCGTTTGTGGATTTTCTCCTAACATATTCACGTCATCCGCATAGATAAGAAGCTGATGTAATGTTTGCTTCAGTTTACAATTATAATTCTTTACTCAATTTGTTAAAAATTGTGATAGTTAATTCCATAATTAAAATAATACCGATACCGTTTAAAAAGGTTAACTTGATATGTGTTACAGAAAGAACAATTATTGTTTATATACAACTTTAATACACTTACAAGGAGAGGACACGCTCTGTATATCATCGAATGGAATAAGATTGTGTGAGATGCAAGTACAAGACGTGCTGTTTAAAGTCATACCTGGTATGGGTGGCCAATGACCCCTCGTTTTGAAAATATTGGCTATTGTTTGTGACATACTTCCGTTAGGTGTCTAATAGGAAAACATTAGACTGTGTAACGGCGTAGCTCATATGGTTGGATGCTGAGTTGTTATCCAGGCAACCTGAGCTCGAATCCTAATGCCTTCTCATTTTTTAAAGCTTGATATTATTATTATTATTATTATTATTATTATTATTATTATTATTATTATTATTATTAATTTTTTAATTCTTTTAATTCACTTTCAGTTGTTAGCTCCTATATTCAAAGCCATGATGAAATATGCGTGGTATGCATCAAAATTAATAAACGAATGAGAAGTGTTTGTGAATGTGAAGGATATCTGTTTCGCAGCAGAAGTGCGGAAAAATGTGTGTGACTGTGGACATCCTTCTTTCATTTGCTGTGCATGGTGCAGGGAATATGTGTGTTTTGTGTGTTTTTATGACATTTATCATAATGAATCGGGACACAATGAAGTGGAATAGCTGCTACAGAAACAGAACAGACACCAGTGACACATCTTACCTGCCTACATGAGTAATATTTCATTGTTTATCCTTTACAATACAATGTTAGCTAATTATAATTTGTTTAAAACATGATGAAGCGTTCAGTACATTGAGAAATATGATATGTGTAAATAGATTACTGTGATCACAATATTAATCATTATTAAAAGAAGAAAAATACGACCAGTTAAGATTCGAACTTAGGTTGTCTGGATAACAACTCAGCATCCAACCATTGGGCTACGCCGTTACACAGTATAATGCTTCCCTATTAAGCACCTAACGGAAGTATGTCACAAACAATAGCCAATATTTTCAAAAGGAGGAGTCATTGGCCACCCATACCAGGTATGACTTTAAACAGTACGTCTTGTACTTTCATCTCACACAATCTTATTCCATTCGGTGATATACAGAGCGTGTCCTCTCCTTGTTAGTTATAAAACTGTTTTCTTTGCTTACTTACTGGCTTTTAAGGAACCCGAAAGGTTCATTGCCGCCCTCACATAAGCCCGTCATTGGTCCCTATCCTAAACAAGATTAATCCAGTCTCTATCATCATATCCCACCTCCCTCAAATCCACTTTAATATTATCTTCCCATCTACGTCTCGGCCTCCCTAAAGGTCTTTTCCCCTCCGGCCTCCTAACTAACACTCTATATGCATTTCTGGATTCGCTCATACGTGCTACATGCCCTGCCCATCTCTAACGTGTGGATTTAATGTTCCTAATTATGTCAGGTGAAGAATACAATGCGTGCAGTTCTGTGTTGTGCAACTTTCTCCATTCTCCTGTAACTTCATCTCTCTTAGCCCCAAATATTTTCCTAAGCACCTTATTCTCAAACACCCTTAACCTATGCTCCTCTCTCAAAGTGAGAGTCCAAGTTTCACAACCATAAAGAACAACCGGTAATATAATTGTTTTATAAATTCTAACTTTCAGAATTTTTGACAACAGACTGGATGATAAAAGCTTCTCAAATGAATAATAACACGCATTTCCCCACATTATTCTGTGTTTAATTTCCTCCCGAGTATCATTTATATTTGTCACTGTCGCTCCAAATACTTGAACTTCTCCACCTCTTCAAAAGATAAATTTCCAATTTTTATATTTCCATTTCGTACAATATTCTCGTCACGAGACATAATCATATACTTCGTTTTTTTCGGGATTTTTTCTTCCAAACCTACCTCTTTACTGGCTTCCAGTAAAATTCCCGTGTTTTCCCTAATCGTTTGTGGATTTTCTCCTAACATATTCACGTCATCCGCATAGAGAAGCAGCTGATGTAACCCGTTTAATTCTAAACCCTCTCTGTTATCTTGGACTTTCCTAATGGCATTCTCTAGAGCAAAATTAAAAAGTAAAGGTGATAGTGCATTTCCTTGCTTTAGCCCATATTGAATGGGAAACGCATCTGACAGAAACTGACTGTTTTCTTTATTAGTTAAAAATTGATGATACTTAAATATGTTATTTGAAATAAATATGCTTAATTTCGTCAGTTAGAAATCTCTTCTTCTTCTTTCTTGGCGCTACAGCTCAATGTGAACTTTGGCCTCTTCTACGATTTTCCGCCAGTTGTCTCGATCCTGCGAAATTGCTTCCCAATTCCTATATCCCATATGTCTTCCTCAACTCCATCCAACCATCTTATTCTTCGTCGTCCACGGCTTCTTTGGTCCCCGGGATTTTCATTTAATACCCTTTTAGGAATTCCTATGTTACTCATCTGTGCCACATGCCCAGCCCACTTTAATATTGCAGCTTTTACCATTCTTCTAATAGCCAGATCTTTATAAATGGAAAATCTAAAGCAGGTTAGGTGCAAAGAAATCTCAAAGAAACTACCGGCAGGAAATCTCGCATAATATTAGGAAGTTTAAATGTAGAAAACAAAGAACGGACGTGGCAAAATTTTGCCTTTGTTAACCGCACAATAGTAGACTGGAACAGCTTACCTGCGGCAATCTTTCAGGATAGTCCTCTTAAAATCAATACATTTAAGGAAAAGTTGAGAAGATTAGACTGAAAATGTAATTGGAGGTGCAGTGTATTATTTAAGTTGTGTCATGTAATTAATTGAATTGATATATAATTAATTAAGTTGATATGTAATTAATTAAGATATGTAATTTAGTTGCTATGTAAATAAATTAAGGTGATATGTAATTAATTAAGATGATATGTAATTAAGTTTGTATGTAATTAATTAAGATGATATGTAATTACTTAAACTGGTAATAGTTGGGTGAAATAGAAGTACTTATAAGTTAGATTTACTTTGCTTATCGTAGACGTTATTATAGAATAGTCCTAGGTTTATTGCATCTACTATTTTATTTTATTTCATGTAATTGTAATTATTGTATATTATATATCACTGCCACGGGGTATATACCCAATTGTAGTGTTAATAAATACATACATATACATACACATATATAATTGTAAACCTTAATACGAGATAACGCATTATAAATACAATTAATTTATTACAATCCTTTTTGAAAATTACATGCCGCCACTCACGGACCTTTGCAGGGGCAGAGAATGTAAACAACTCTACGCGGAAGTCGATCATCCCCAATAGAAGTGGAGTGAGAATGACGTCATAATTCCCCTACTTACGAGTTCTGCAGGCTTGACCTAAATGCAAATTGTGGTAGACAAAGATGATGTTGGAACAGGTTTTGCCTGAGTAGTCTCGTTTTCGTGATGTTTTACCAATTTTCCGTTATCAGCATCTCTGAATGATGTGTCCGATTTTTCAGTAAATACCATAAAGGCTCATTCACAATGAAAATTAAACATAACGTAAGCGTTAACTTAAGAATATAAACGTTCGGTAAAATCAAGAAGTCATACCATCATTCACGATGGGAACATAAACATAACAGCAAACATACTTGTAACCATGGAAACATAACAACGACGTCATTTCCTCGTATTCTGTCATATACTTCAGCGCACCACGATTGTGTTCTGTTTGCAAATCACGTAAGCATAAGCATGAAAGTTTGGAGTTTGCAAACTTTCATGTTAACGTCTTACGGTAATGTTTATGTCAATGCTTATGTGAATCATTGTGAATGATCCCATTTGGTAGCCTGGGCGCAAACTTATGTGTTTATGTTACGGTTAAGGCTCATTCACAATGAAAATTAAACATAACGTAAGCGTTAACTTAAGAATATAAACGTTACGGTAAAATCAAGAAGTCATACCATCATTCACGATGGGAACATAAACATAACAGCAAACATACTTGGTAACCATCGAAACATAACAACGACGCCATTTCCTCATATTCTGTCGTATACTTTAACACTCCACGATTTTGCAAATCACGTAAGCATAAGCATGAAAGTTTGGAGTTTGCAAACTTTCATGTTAACGTCTTACGGTAATGTTCATGTCAATGCTTATGTGAATCATTGTGAATGATCCCATTTGGTAGCCTGGGCGCAAACTTCTGTGTTTATGTTACGGTTAAGGCTCATTCACAATGAAAATTAAACATAACGTAAGCGTTAACTTAAGAATATAAACGTTACGGTAAAATCAAGAAGTCATACCATCATTCACGATGGGAACATAAACATAACAGCAAACATACTTGGTAACCATGGAAACATAACAACGACGCCATTTCCTCATATTCTGTCGTATACTTTAACGCTCCACGATTTTGCAAATCACGTAAGCATAAGCATGAAAGTTTGGAGTTTGCAGAATTTCATGTTAACGTCTTACGGTAATGTTTATGTCAATGCTTATGTGAATCATTGTGAATGATCCCATTTGGTAGCCTGGGCGCAAACTTCTGTGTTTATGTTGCGGTTATGTTTAATTTTCATTGTGAATGGGCCTTAACCACTTCCCTGATTAACCCGAGTTAACTCGGGTTGCTAACTTGTGTCAAAATTTATTAACCCGAGTTAACTCGTTTGAGTCCCATTTTCGCTGCTAAGGATTATATCCCGAATATATGTTTCTATTCTTTTATTAACTTTTTCCTCACTAGATGGCTGCAGAAGTTAATGATATTGCTATATCTGGTGGTGTGTTCTGTACTTCTTCCTTGCGAGTGGAATTCTATGCTCATATAGCATTCACACGCAGTAGTGAGTAGATGCTAGTTAGTTCTGGCGGTTCCTGTTTGTGTTTAGCGTTTTTTGTGCTGTTTTGTGTAAAGATGGATCAAATTAGTGATTCCGAAACTTTGATCAGGAATATATTCCTGTAGAAGAAACATCGTTATCAGAAGACGAAGTCGTAGACCAACAAACAAATTCAGATCAGTTGATGTCACGTCTTTTCGACAGTGGTTTGAATAGAAGACCATTTCTTCTGCACCTCCGAGGTCCCCATTTCCTGAAATTTTAACATTGTTTCTGATAACGATAATTCTCAATTTTTTAAAATTATTCTTTAATAATGACCTCATCAACATTATATTCGAGAAGACGATTCGGCATGCTAAGTGTTCACAGAATGCTGAAAATAATTCGTGTCGGCCTACTAAATACTCTGAAATACGTGTACTTTTGGATATAGTGATACTGCAGAACATTATTCACAAACCTGAAGAACAGATGTACTGGTACAAATATTCAATGACTGCTACACCATTCTTCCCAAAACGCTCTTATATAGGAGAGCAGATACTACTGTCCGGAATGCAGTGTGTCACTGTGCGTAATGCCCTGCTTTCGAGTCTATCGCACGACAAGCAACATTTGACACCTTGATAACAGCACTGGTATTGTACCTCATAAATTAATCCATAAAAAACATAAGTTGGTAAATAGTTCAGGAGAAAATCAAAGTGGGACAACTACCAGAGCTGGAATCAAGGTGCACGAGATAACTCGGGATAATAATTCAGGTATGAATGTATGTCTGTTTCATAGTGATTTTTTAGGTATGTAAGAAAATTAGTGATGTACAGTGATTCTGCAATATTAAATGACCTCTTTACGAAAATAAAATAATATGACACTTTTTTTCACAAAACTAGTAAAATACATAGTAAGGGAAGAGGTTAACATTCTCCGGCACAGAATAGAATCTTGATGACTTAGCAAAAAGCGTAAGATAATAATAATAATAATAATAATAATAATAATAATAATAATAATAATAAAATAGGTTAAGAAAAATAAATAATTGATAGTGCATTAAAGTGTATATTTTAGCTTCAGTAAAACTTTGCTGCTGTTCAATACAGTACTGGGTGTTCATTTCAAAGTGTGTCATGACGTCACTGTTGTTGGGTCACCGATTTGAAGCGAGTTTCAACTTATATGTTAGAGAAGTTGCCTATTATTTAAGGCGTTCTTCAATCTGAACTTGAGAACGTGTACGGTAAAATTGAACGTCGTAGCAACAGATGGCGGTCTGTACAGTCTGTGTGCTACCATAACCTCTTTCGAACTGTATTTTGCGCCGGCAAGTCGTACGCAGGGTATTTGTTATCATCGGTTGCGTACGGTAACATTCCACAATACAAATCAAATGCTCCGTGTCCATGTTGACCGTCGAAGTTAATGTCAACAAATACGTAAGTAATCGTCTTAACCCTCTCCCCATATCCCGACAGTACGTATTTCCAAACAGTTCACATTCCTGCCACTACCGGCGTTACCGTACGTATCGGCACGTACTCTTCAGAATGAACGCCGTACTTGCTAGCCAACTTCTCTGCCTCTTAGATTATACACCTGAGCTGCGGAAGTGTAGGTAGATTGAATTCTCTAGGCTCATCAGCTAGCCACACGATGGCATACAGCGAGCCAAGACACATTTTGAACTGAACACCCAGTAGTTTCACCATCGCACAACTGCTTCATGCAAGATGGGAATATTTACCACTGCAACACAATATACTTAGAGGTCCAACATCAGAGCAAGCTTACAACTGCATTATGCAAGCCTCGTTAAAGTATAAAACGTGAAATTAAATCCTGTGTGGGAAGTTGGGAGATTCTGTAAACATAAATTCATTAAATTTCCATATCCTTTGTTGTGAGGCATATTTAAATACATTTCTTACAGCGCATCAGTCTGTTTCAACGAACAGGGCGATTGTATGCGAGTGCTGTAAAACCAAGACGTAGATGGAATTAGACTGAACATTCATTCACAGGGCTAACGGCTTCAAAGCTGGGTACCTGGTTTAAATGGAGTGCACAGGTATAATAATTAACATGGAGGCATGAGATAATTACTCAGCTTGCTATTAAAATTTCACTTTGATTCAATGTTCCTGTTTAAAAAAAATTAGACTGAATGGTGATTAGGCAGAGAACATAGATATTCTGGAAGGTACTTAATGGAATAAATATGAGGACGTAGATAACGTAAAAGGTATGACCAGGGCCCTATTCCACAAAAGTATACATTTCACTACCTCGAACCCGAAACATGTATAGTAGTGGCAAAAAAAAAAAAACCGGACCGACCCTTGTACCTGATTTCAGAGCCTTGTTCACTCCAGAGCACGATAGACTAGTAACTAAGACTTTCGTGGTTCGAATCCTGCCTTGGAAGGAAACTTTTTTTTGTTCCTTATTCAAAATTATTCCCAATACTTTTTGATTGCTGGTAAAATTCATGTTCTGGGAATAATAAGTTAATTAAGTAGTAAAATATACGATGAAAGAGTAATGGAACGGAGAAAAATTCTCTCCGACGCCGGGATTTGAACCCGGGTTTTCAGCTCTACGCGCTGATGCTTTATCCACTAAGCCACACCGCATACCCACCCCGGCGTCGGACAGAATCGTCTCAGTTTAAGTTCAAACTCTTGGGTTCCCTCTAGTGGCCGCCCTCTGCACTACGTCATAGATGTCTATGAACGTAGAACTAAAGTCCACACATGTGCTGAGGTGCACTCGTTTATGAGTGTCTAGTTGGCCGGGATCCGACGGAATAAGCGCCGTCTTAAATCACGAAGTGATATCATATATATTATTTTTAATGTACCGAAGTACATATGATATTTCCATGCGGATATTCTGCGTCATCATACGATGAAAGAGTAATGGAACGGAGAAAAATTCTCTCCGGCGCCAGGATTTGAACCCGGATTTTCAGCTCTACGTGCTGATGCTTTATCCACTAAGCCTCACCGGATACCCACCCCGGTGTCGGACAGAATCGTCTCAGTTTAAGTTCCAACTCTTGGGCAATCGAAAAGTATTGGGAATAAATTTGAATAAGGAACAAAAAAAAGTTTCCTTCCCAGGCAGGATTCGAACCACGAAAGTCTTAGTTACCAGTCTATCGTGCTGTCACTGTGAACAAGGCTCTGAAATCAGCTACAAGCGTCGGTCCGGTTCTTTTTTTTGCCAATACTGTACCTTCTCTCTACTCCTCTGCACAGAAGATCCATCCTTCTACTCAATATCTTTCAGTATATCAATTCCACGCCTCTGGAATTCTCTCCGTGATCATGTCAGAGACTGTCGGACAATATCAAAATTCAAGTTCAAATTATAGAATCACATTCTAGTTCATGGAATTGCTTGTTAAACACCAGGTTCGGCTTAACCCATAACATATAATAAATATTGTAACTTTGCTGTTGTCAGTTTTACCCTTAATTTGTAATAATAATAATAATATTATTATTATTATTATTATTATTATTATTATTCTCTCCGGTCTGCATATGTATAAAATATGCTAATTTGCATGGATTAAACTTGGATCCATGTAATGTGTAGTATATACTTTTTGAGTCTTATATCGGTTGTTATTAATTTATGCCTTTTTTGTAGATATGTATCATAATATTTTCGTCATCTTGCATATCTTTGTGTACTATTTATATGATTCCATTCTTCATTTATATGATTCCATTAATTCATTTGTAATTATCATTTTATTTAATTGCCATTATTTTAATTATTCCATTGTACTTTTATTGTCTGATGTTTTTGTTAGTTTCTGTGTGCTGAACTGTAATTGGCCACTGGCTGTTGTATACCACATTAAATATAAGTAAATAATAAGTAAATAAATTATTATTATTATTACTATTATTATTATTATTGGCGGCCGGGCAGCTCAGTTGGTAGAGCAGCTGGCTACTGACTGGAAGGTCCGGGGTTCAATCCCAGGTGGTGACAGGATTTTTTCTCGTTGCCAAACTTTCAGAACAGCCCCGAGGTTCACTCAGCCTCCTATAAAATTGAGTACCGGGTCTCTCCCGGGGTAAATCGACCTATTACCTGAAAGCCAAATTGGCTAGTTTCTTATATTGAGACAACTCATCCTGCCTAAGGTATGTCCGTGGTTTTCCTAAGGCGTTAAGACAAATGTCGGGATGAGCCCTAAGAGAAATGGGCCACGGACCTATATGCCCTTCCCCATTAATTCCCCTTTTTTCTAACAAACAACTTAATGCCATAGTTCAGAGTCTATAAAATTACGAAATAATGTGCAACGTCACTAATGTAGTCGCAATGCGAAAGGACAGGGAACTTTCAATTTGCAGATTCAGAATTCACGGCGTCTCTTCTGACGGTCTTCACCTGCCTTGTCATTGAACAAAAGACTACAGAGTCCTCTCGACTCCTCCTGCACTGCGAAATGACACAGTTCATTTCAATGTGCAGATTTACACCAGCCATCCTCGTCCCGTCCCGTGATCATTTTGATCACATTTCCGTCCCCGTCACGTATGTGGTACCTAAGAGGTTACGTCCATTTTCGGTTTTCCCCTTCAAAATTTTCTAGAGCTCCTTCAGTGGAGCAGCGTAACCCGGAGTGAGACTAGTGGCCAACAGGCTTGGAGCTCACATCTTTAGTTTCTTGCAGCCCCGAACCCCTTGCAAGGACGCGTTTTGCGTACCTTTTAAATTTGTCCTCCCAATTCTCCTCTCTTTTTCGATTTTTTTTCGATTGTCCGGGGTGAAAGGCGGTCAGAGCGTGGTGCCGACCACACCACCTCATTCTAGTGCCGAGGTTATGGAAAGCATGGGGCTCTACCTCCATGCCCCCCCAAGTGCCTTCATGGCATGTTACGGGGATATCTTTACCTTTACCTTTTACTATTATTATTATTATTATTATTATTATTATTATTATTATTATTATTATTACTACTACTACTACTACTACTACTACTACTACTACTACTACTACTATTACTATTATTATTATTATTATTATTATTATTATTATTATTATTAGTTTTTGAGGGAGGTGGGATATGATGATAGAGACTGGATTAATCTTGCACAGGATAGGGACCGATGGCGGGCTTATGTGAGGGCGGCAATGAACCTTCGGGTTCCTTAAAAGCCATTTGTAAGTAAGTAAGTAAGTAAGTATTATTAAAGTTTAGGACACGTCTTCGGAAATTTTCAGCCGTTTTTCATATTTACACAGACGGAAACCACGAACGGTAGTCATTTCATTCAGCAAAAAAAAAAAAAATACACACGTCTTTAATGATTTACCGCGAAACTTGGATCGTAAATAAAACAAGCATGGAAAAGAAAAGAAAATAAAGAAATTGGGACCTGCACGAATGAAGTTCTTGGAACCAGTGCTGGGCTTTACTAGATTAGATAGAAAGATACCTGCGAGAAGTCCACAAAGTTCAGAATATAATGGAAGAAATTACATTATACCACACAACTATAGGACTAAATAGGATGAATGCAGAAAGGATCCCTAAAGGAGATTTTCATACCAATCAATAGCACGAAGAGATTTGGAACAGACAAGAAATACGTGGAATGACCAAGAGCATCTTACAGAGTAATAGCATAGTAACTTATACATATTTAAACAGTAGGGAGTAGAGTCGTGTACAACCGATTACGAAAAATAGAAATTATATATTATTATTGAACGCCTGGCGCTGTGGTCAGTATGGAAAGCTCTTCCGTCTCACAGAATGTCTCAAGTTCGGTTTAACGAATATTCTTTCTCATTCTTTATGAGTGGACAGCAAAGGCTGACCACATTGAGCCATGCAGGAGTTCCAAGAGACCTTGCAAGGATGCGATTATCATCGTGTACGCCTACCATTTAATTGATAATGCTTCTTCTCTCGCAACAATCAATCAATCAATCATCCATCGACTCATTGATTCATTCATCCATTGATGCATTGATTGATTCATTCACTGATACATTGATTGATTCATTCATTCGTTCGTTCATTCATTCATTCATTCATTCATTCATTCATTCATTCATTCATTCATTCATTCATTCATTCATTCAGATATTACAGTTGGTATCGTCAAGAGCAAAACATATTCTTAAAAATGATTCATTCATGAAATAATGCACCTGCTTAGAGTAATTAAAAGCAACTACTGTTTTAGAGGTACTGTATGCATTTTGAGTTTAAATACTCACGCCCCTACACAAGAGAAAGATGACCATATAAAGGATAGCTTCTATGAGGAATTGGGACACACTTTTGATCATTTATCTAGACATCACATGAAAATTGTATTGGGGGATTTCAATGCTAAGTCCACACCTGTGGAGTAACGGTTAGCGCATCTAACCGCTAAACCAGGTGGCCCGGGTTCGATTCCCGGTCGGGGCAAGTTACCTGGTTGAGGTTTTTTCAGGGGTTTTCCCTCAACCCAATATGAGCAAATGCTGGGTAACTTTCGGTGTTGGACCCCGGACTCATTTCACCGGCATTATCACCTTCATCTCATTCAGATGCTAAATGACCTACGCTGTTGATAAAGCGTCGTAAAATAACCTACTAAAATAAAAATAAATAAAAAAATTCAATGCTAAAGTAGGACAGGATGATATTTTTAAACCGACTATTGGAAAAGAGAGCCTACACGTAACTAGGAATGATAATGGAGTTAGGTTAGTCAACTTTGCGACATCAAACAATTTAATTGTCAAAAGTATAACATTCCCCCATAAGGATATACATAAATATACTTGGACTTCTCAAAAGTATGGTTGTGAATTAATTAATCTGTTTACCATGTATTGTATATTCCTGTATAGCTTTGTTGATGAATTTTATATGCTTTCAATTGAATAGTAATCTGTATAGCTCAACCGATGAATTGTTTATGCTTGTTATTTTGCATGATATGTATTATCAATTTTTGTACATCTGCTATGTTTGAATTTTTTATGCTTTTAAATTGAATTAACTGTAATGTTATGTATTATATTTTGTAGCTCAACTGATGAATAATTATTTGGGTTTGTAAATTTAATCTTCTGATTTCTATTTACTGTATATTTTTAGTAGAGCCACCAACGTAGCTCAATCGGCAGACTCGCTGACCTACTGATCCGGAGCTGCGCTCGGGCTTGAGTTAGATCCCCGTTTGGTCTGATAAACTGGTTGGGGTTTTTTCTAGGTTTCCCCAATCATAAGGCAAATGCCGGGTAATATGTTGGCGAATCCTCGGCCTCACCTCACTTCATCTCGTCAAAAAATTGTAATTTTGTAATCTTGTAAAATTCCACTTCTTAAACCTTCATTGCTAATGCAAGATCTATTGAATACAATAAATGAAATGCACCAAAAATCGGTTTTTCGGTATCAAGGATGTATGCATTCCCGTAAAAATCTTGCAATAGATCTTTTGAACATCACAGTCTTTTTTTGTTTTACTTAAAGTAATGAGATCTTAAAAATCTTGGTATTTTTTTTATCTGATCGAAATCGTTTAATATGAGAGTTCCATATCATTAATACCATATCATAACGAGCTGAATTTATCAAAAGCTTTTGTTCCAAAATGTCCATAAGGATTACCCTGTTTCGTGCACAGAATTTCAATGGCATGTCTTTTAAATCAATCCCTCTGCCGCTCACATACCTAATCCGCTTCATAGTGCTCATATTGACTGTATGTTACCCATAAAATTTCTTGAAATGCTGATGAATGCCAGTGTATGCAGTGTGATCTGATTCAGAAATATCACACACCGCTGCTTTCACTGGGCGTCGATGTTATCTGTCCATTGAATTCGCATGTACGGTTATTTGAACTTGCGTGGAAAAGTAAAACTTGGTCGGTATGGGTACGGACATGCTGGTATTCACATAGCAGAGCCAAAATTGATTTCCACAGTAATTCGCAAGACAAAAATTAGGAGACTTCACTTTCTCTGGATGATTCTGATGCATGTATTTGTTGCTACGTTACGTTTTTCGCGTTTAGTACCATGGCAAATGCAGTGTATTTCCATACCGGATAGCGGACTTCAAATCTTGGCTGGATTGAGAGTTTTTCTAACGGATAGAAACGTGCTCGATAGGTTTTCTCGAATTAGTCTTTCTTCTAATTGTTCTATCATTTCCCCTGCAGTATCATCTAGCAATTATTATGCAACGAGCCTATAATGGTAGTAATTAAGACGCAAGTATGATTGTTTATGAAACGAGCGCAAGCGAGTTTCATAATTTTCATACGAGCGTCTTAATTACCATTATAGGCAAGTTTCATACGACTTTTTATGCTCGACCATATTTCTAATTTGAAATTATTTAAAATTAGGTCTTGTTATGGTTATGTGCGAACTGACCTGAATTGTGAGAAGTGCGCAGACGCGAAAGTATTGATTTTTCCCGAGGCCGAATGTCATTGACCTTGGCAGAGAATAAGATGAATATTACTCTGATATAACCCGGAAATTGATTTAGAATTGAAAAACGAGATGACAAATTGAATTTATTTGAATATTATTTACAAGTAACGCTAATTATTGTAGTAACAGAATATAACCTTCTGCGACAGTATTGGATTTCCAGCCTCCGTCACTTTTCGCTAATTGTCTTTTGATTGCATATCCGAGAATAATCGACATTACGGTACAAAGCTGACTTCTCATTGGCTGAACACCTGAACTTTAATGAGTAGGTGTACTTTAATGACATGCATTAAAGGACTGCTACCAGGTGCATAATTACTACATTTCGGCATGGTCGAGCATGAATAGATAAACAGAATTGTTTGTTTTCTTGTCACACCTACATGAAAACTACTGTTTTTCATAGCACATTATTGGTTAGAAAGTTCTTATTTGCTGTACGCGTACGGCAAAAAATATGTTATGAGTTACGATTCACCTTTCCATACCAATACCGCAAGATTGTTAATGTAACTTCCTGAAACCTAATAAAAACAGTAATTTTTTTTTAAATTTGAACCTTATTTTGCACTGAAACCACAGTCTAGTACAGTCACGTCAACTGATGCCCATATGGGCAAGCGCGCGCTTTAGAGCTCGGGAGAGCCTGAGCGCTTTACAGCGGAAAGGAAAGAGACAGACGAAAGAGGCAGTATATGCCGCTTGGTCGAGCTATATACAGGGATGGCCAGCACTTATTCAATGGATGAAGGGAAGAGAACTTATTAAAACTATATCCATGTTAATTTTTAGATTTGTCTGTGAAGTATAAGTGCATTATAAGAATTTAAGTTTCAGCTTTAATGCTCATTTTTCACGAGTTTCCTTTTTATTCAAACTCAGTATTGTCTCAACTTTTTACAGAAAAATGAAATTTTCAGATGTGTTTATTTAATAGCCTTACAGGTACTGAAACAATGTTTTCCTAAATATAATATATCGTAAACATGTATTACTGAAGATACGTATTGGAAATTTTGAAAATATTCGCATGGAAAATGTTTGTAAGAAAATGAATTGACAAAGCAACTACTGTTACATCATAAATAAAAGATACGTGCCCATGTGTTGTAAAAACGTGAGCTCTATAGCTTCAGCAGATTTCGAGAAAATAATTTAATATTCTGATGATAGGAAGTTGCTCACTAATATCATCTTAAAAGTATAATGCGATAAGAGTTTTGTTATGTAATATTAGTTACAGCTGAAACATATACCTACAGCAGGTAACTTTACTTTGTACTGTAATATTGTTTTGATTAGTTTATTGATTACTTTTATGAGGCTAAAGATACCATCAATATCAATTCTAACTTACTATGTCATACTTAATCTCTTTCTTTGGAATATCACTTTCTTTATGAATGATGTTTTATCCACTTGATATAGTATAGTTTTACTACTATGAAATTTATGTGAATATTCCTTCTTAACTCTTTAATATGTTATTAACTGCAATATTAAGAAACTGGTCTTAGTATTTTGTTTTACATACAATATAGGTAATATCAAACAGCAAATAGCCATATAAAATAACGAAATAAAATTTCACGTTCTGTTTGAAGTTTGTACACCACTGTTTTCTTAATCCAACAGGCTCCTTACTCATACACATAATCTTTGCTCCTTCCATACCTAGCGCTTGATGCACGCTCAAGACGTCAAAGTTAGAAAAATGCGCTTACTTTGACATCGCTGGTCTAGTATATACATTCACGAAGCTCAATACGTGGGGAATATACATCCATAGATAGTTGCTAACCACTAGGATCGCTACTATCGCTTCATCACTGAGAATGCGAAATATTACCGTCACAGTCTATTGTTCCTAGTATCCTCACAACTCAAGCTTCGTGACTGTATATACTAGACTGTGCTGAAACCTTAGTATCAGGAAATTAGCCGAGTCTGCCCTATGATAATATTAAATCCTCATTTGTTTCTCCAATGTTATGTTGCCGGTTGCTAATGAACAGGATGAGTGTAGAGTGTTAAGGTTGGTTCACAATAAACCGGGAACGAGAACCAGAATGAAAACAAGAAGCAGAGGACGTGAATATGAACATTTTTGATTCACAATAAACCGAGAACGTAGACGATTATGCATATCGATATGCATGTGAATAATGATATGTAAAGTCGATATTACGCATTCTGATGTTATTTGTGTATAATTGACCAATGGCGTTCTCTCATGAGTACAAGGCAGCCAACATAAACACAAGTTAACCAACTTCGAAATTTCAACCGAAACTTTTCATTAGGTACGGTACTATAAATATGCCCATGCATCTTTATTATCACAACCTATTTTAAGCTTACCATAACGTAAAATAATTAGAGAAGAAACATTTGTAATATAACAAAAATGAACACAACAGTAGTTATTGAATTGAAGCATGAATATGTAGTGTGTAATACAACCAATACAGTAATAAAATATGATTCGCTTCCGATCGGTGTTCAAAGATGCAGCTATTAAAAGCCACGTATTCTGCTTCATTTTCTCATCTTTATACGAGGCGCGCCGTTTATCGTAAACGTGAGGATTTTCCTCAACACTCAATATTAGAATCTCATCAAACAAAACTTGCTCCATGATGCACAGCACAGAACAAAATAATGCATAGGTTATGTCACGGTCTTCTTGCTACAAAATATACGACGTCAAAATAGCTTTTAGATGGCAATAAAATGAATCTAGTGGGCTGTGATCGGAAACGTGAACGCCAAAGTTGAAACTTGGCCAACTCTCCGTTCCCGATCCCGGGCTCCGGCAAGCTTTTCGTTAATTGTGAATGCTCACATTTAAATATACACATTTTAACAATTTTACCGTTTTCGTTTTCGTTCCGATTCTCGTTTCCGGTTTATTGTGAACCAGCCTTTACAGAAATGACGGCTAATGTAGGCTATTCACTTCAACATTTCACGTTAAAGGTAAATGGGATGTAAAGAGATAAACATATAACAAAAAGAACGACTGAACCAGTCTTCGATATACATTCAAGTTTTTATTGAAAATATAGCCTAAAATGGAAGATTAATTCGAATAAGGCTATATATTCATAATTATAAAATTTATTTTACGTAGCATTCGCAGCCCGAGAAGAATATTTCAGAGTCCAGTCGGTTCATTGGACCACTCAGAAAGTACAATAACCCTTCCAGTCTTATTGTATTCTAGAAACACACGCACAACTTTTATAGCTCTATAGAGAGAGAAAGGGAAGTTGAAAATTGAATCAAAACACCGCTCGTAGCACTGAAACTCTGTTCTTTGGTTTTGCCGCAGTTCTCTAAATGGCAGGCCGACCCGACAGACGAGTTGTTCTTGCTTGCTCTTCTAATGTATCACAAGCAAAATGCATGTCAGGTCTAGTTGCACGCCTATTGTATGTCTTGGGCGTGGTCAGGTCCTTCTGACGCGTGGGTTTGCTAGCCAGAAACCTTCATTGCTTCTGCTCTGTTTGCACAATAAATTGCAGCCACATAAGATTTTAGTACCGCTCTTGTTTTTAACATTAACAGATCCCCCACTCCACTGCGGGAAATGTTTAGTACTAACATGCTGTATATAATTAGGAAATTTATGTGCGCCGCATTATTACATTAACTATATTTTATAAGGATTATTGCAACATAAAATGTTCGTTATATTTAATTATAGTAATAAACAAAACAAGTTCGACTCCATCTCCGCTCTTCTTAACATCTGCAATGATTCTTAAGGAAAAGAAGCGCTTTCGCGATCACTGAAGTTGATTATGCAAGGCTGATTATTGTACAGAGAAATTTCACAACTTTTCCGAGATTTTGGCAGCGAAAATCATAGTTTACGGTCTCTTTAACTAATTTTCTTTACTTTATTCCTCCTTTGTCAGCTAGACATGAGAGCTCAGAGGCAAGTTGCTGACCTTTGTAATGTTAAGTTTCATTTCGAGATCGGTTTTGGCAGTCATTTCATACAAGTAGGCTATAACTTACAGGTTATTATACGTTTATAATTGCATACGTGATGCCACGAGAGGTTTTTTTTTACAGATTAATTTACGAGAAACTTTATTTGCGAGTAAACTTGTCTAGGAAAAATCAACACTTTGAGTTGTCCTTACCAGAACTATTTCACAAATATAAAAATATGATATGATATACGATAAGATATGATGTGATATATGATATGATATGATATGATATGATATGATATGACATAACATAATATATGATATGATATGATATGATATGATATGATATGATATATGATATGATATGATATGATATGATATATGATATGATATGATGTGATATGATTTTTTTAAGTCTGTATGCTCCATTACTGTGGAGTAATACTACATGCATTGGTTTACCTTAAGCTATGTTCATATAATTACTTTATATTGTTCTAAGAGTTACTTTATAAGCAATATAGATGGATGAATAATGTACTTTTCTTTCATTAAATGATATGATATGATATGATATGATATGATATGATATGATATGATATGATATGATATGATATGATATGATATGATATGATATGATATGATATGATATGATATGATATGATATGATATGATCTATGATATGATATGATATGATCATATAATTACTTTATATTTTTCTAAGAGTTACTTTATAAGCAATATAGATTGATGAATTATGTACTTTTCTTTCATTAAATGATATATGATATGATATGATATGATATAATATGATATGATATGATATGATATGATATGATTTTTTAACAGTCTGCAGGCTCCATTACTGTGGAGTAATACTACATGCATTGGTTTACCTTAAACTATGTTCATATAATTACTTTATATTGTTCTAAGAGTTACTTTATAAGCAATATAGATGGATGAATTATGTACTTTTCTTTCATTAAATGATATGATATGATATGATATGATATGATATGATATGATATGATATGATATGATATGATATGAGATATATGATATGATATGATATGATATGATATGATATGATATGATATGATATGATATGATATGATATGATATGATCATATAATTACTTTATATTGTTCTAAGAGTTACTTTATAAGCAATATAGGTGGATGAATTATGTACTTTTCTTTCATTAAATGATATGATATGATATGATATGATATGATATGATATGATATGATATGATATGATCATATAATTACTTTATATTGTTCTAAGAGTTACTTTATAAGCAATATAGATGGATGAATTATGTACTTTTCTTTCATTAAATGATATGATATATGATATGATATGATATGATATGATCATATAATTATTTTATATTGTTCTAAGAGTTACTTTATAAGCAATATAGATTGATGAATTATGTACTTTTCTTTCATTAAATGATATATGATATGATATGATATGATATGATATGATATGATATGATATGATATGATATGATATGATATGATATGGTATGATATATGATATGATATGATATGATATGATTTTTTAACAGTCTGCATGCTCCATTACTGTGGAGTAATACTACATGCATTGGTTTACCTTAAACTATGTTCATATAATTACTTTATATTGTTCTAAGAGTTACTTTATAAGCAGTATAGATGGTTGAATTATGTACTTTTCTTTCATTAAATGATATGATATGATATGATATGATATGATATGATATGATATGATATGATATGATATGATATGATATGATATGATATGATATGATATGATATGATATGATATGATATGATATGATATGATATGATATGATATGATATGATATGATATGATATGATATGATATGATATGATATGATATGATATGATATGATATGATATGATATGATATGATATGATATGATATGATATGATATGATATGATATAATCATATAATTACTTTATATTGTTCTAAGAGTTACTTTATAAGCAATATAGATGGATGAATTATGTACTTTTCTTTCATTAAATGATATGATTGATAATATGATATGATATGATATGATATGATATGATATGATATGATATATGATATGATATGATATGATATGATATGATATGATATGATATGATATGATATATGATATGATATGATATGATATGATATGATATGATATGATATGATATGATATGATATGATATGATATGATATGATATGATATGATATGATATGATATGATCATATAATTATTTTATATTGTTCTAAGAGTTACTTTATAAGCAATATAGATTGATGAATTATGTACTTTTCTTTCATTAAATGATATGATATGATATGATATGATTTTTATGATATGATGTGATATGATATGATATGATATGATATGATATGATCAGTTATTTTATATTGTTCTAAGAGTTACTTTATAAGCAATATAGATTGATGAATTATGTACTTTTCTTTCATTATATGATATGATATGATATGATTTTTTAACAGTCTGCATGCTCCATTACTGTGGAGTAATACTACATGAATTGGTTTACCTTAAACTATGTTCATATAATTAGGTACTTTATATTGTTCTAAGAGTAACTTATAAGCAATATAGATGGATGAATTATGTACTTTTCTTTCATTATATGATATGATATGATATGATATGATATGATATGATATGATATGATATGATATGATATGATATGATATGATAAGATATATATTTGATAACATTTACATCCATGTAATGTGGACCTCACAATTTTGAATCGGGTGCCACAATTACATTCATTACAGATATACATTTTGTAGACGCTATTATATTTTAATTTTCGACTCCATTTAAATTGATCAGTATTCCCACCTTTAAAACATAACAACTTAATTGATATGATTCAAAATTGACACTTTTACGACTCTGTTCTTGATTTTCAGTTCACTTACATCGCAAACACACACTGTTTCTAATAATACTTATCAATAAAACATACTACACCATCGTACAATATGTTCGTTACTATGTCTGTTTCTTGTGTACATTTCATTTTCAGATCTCACTAATTTTCTACATATTATACTTCACTACCCTGGCTAGCCTCCCCCGCCATACTCCTCACCTACTTTCATTATCTCTATCGTCTTATCTATCTTATTATTGCACTCTTTATTATATTTGTATCACTACTTACTCATATCACTCTCTGGTCATTACTTGTATCTTATCCTTTTTCACTATTATTCCCTTGCATTACCGTCTTTTCTGTCACCATCACCATTTTCAATTTATCACTTTCCTAAGTTTTGTCACTCATGCATACTATTTTCACTTTATCACTTTCCTATGTTTGAATATAAAAATGAATAATTAACAAAATCAGATAATAATAATGATAATAAGAGTTAATAATATTATCTTCATCATTAAATAAGGTATTTAATTTACTAAACCAGTATTATGGTTAATTGGCTACTATCCACTTAAAGAAAGAGAGAAAATATTTATTTACTAATACGTAGAATCCTGCGGCGGTTACAAAAACAACCAATTTGCATGATACAAGTATTACATTGACGTATTTTTAACCCTCCAGTAGTCGCACGGCATACATTACAATGCTGTCTATTACGTCACCACTAGAGCCCGGATTTTATGTAATATGAAAATGAGAAATACGTGCATAAATATGTAGCTAAAAATGGTAAAATATGTAGATAAATATGTAATAAATAAAATATATGTAACTTAAAATCTAAGCTTTATTAAATGAACAGGGACATCATTTTATTTTTACTTCAATTTTTATTGTACCTGACTTTTTGAATGTACTTCACTCCCACCCCCTCTACTTGTAAACTTCCAACCGTCCACCACACAGAACCGTCCACCACAGTACGTTCCAGAAATATGTTCGCGTTTTACAGTGACGAAAGAGCTTTCAATATTGAATCATATATTCGACAGATACTGTCGTCCGTTTACCTACGTCGCATCCCGGTTCCCTCCCCTCTGCTTCTATTCGCCCCTCTGCAAAGTCTAGTAGCTGGGCTGTCTTAGCTCTTTTCTGGAAACAATAATTTCTGTTAGGAATTGGACATCTACGTAATATTATACAACTGTTTAAAATAACTTACATAAAATGGCCTCGTTAAGTCATTAATTATCACGTGATTTCCCCCCCCCCTTCTACGACCCTGCGACAAAACCACTTGAACGGACAGTAGATAGCATTTCTGAGTAATTTTATCTTTTCGGATCGGGCAGAAGTGAAGATTAAATTTACAGTACGTAAGGTACTCTTTTATAGAGTAGGTATAGAATTATTTCAACATGAGTTACTAGTACGAAGGACGAAAATGGTAATTGGCATTAGGAACCTTAGTCTAAAGTGCGATAATATGCACAAAAGAATTGAAGCCTGTATCGAAATGAACGACCACCATTTTCAAAAATGTGTTTAAATATCCATATTATGATTATTTTTCAATTTAACTTCATTCTCTATATTATACGCTAATGTGCTGTAACAGTACAATATACACTGCATAATGAATACGTCCGAATGGATAGCTCAATTCGTGAGTAAAAACACCAAGTGTTAATACAGTACTGTATTTTGATTAAAAAAAACGTAATGAAAATTATCAAACTCAAAATTGCGATATTTCCTAGTTTACATAAATGGATGAACTACTTTTCTTCCCTCCTATACCTAGTAAAGTAATTTGAACTCCAGTCTTGGGAGGGGAAGCAAGCGGTGTTTCAGGTTCTAGACCTTTAATCCGAAGATATAGCCAGGTTAATATTAAAAATGTTAGTAAAAATAAAATGATGTCCCTGTATTTTTGCACACTGATAAGAAAACAGAACTGAAAAAATTACAGGTGCACATGTGATTCAACCTCATTTAATTGTGTTTGGAGACGCAATTAATAATCAAGTTTTTTTTTTTTTTCATATTTTCTGCGGCCATCGATTGCCTTCTGTCTGTCAGAATGTTCTTATAAGTGAAAAACGACTTCTCAACTTCACACGAATTAACTGGAGCTATTTCAGATAAGGAATGATACTCGGAAGAATCTCCTCAGGGAACTGCATACACTTACCTTTAAGTATTTTGCATAGAGTGGAAAAAATTGTCTCTCCTGGGTTCTTTTTCAATACATCACTAAATCTTACTGAAACTAACTCACTGATTCAGTCATGCCGTTTAGCGCACGACGGTGCTTTCCCCTCCGTTCACCCCTTCCACGAAATGTGACGTAAGTAGGAGTTGCGGACCGCAGTCTGTCAATCACGTCGTGCATCATTGCACCTGGTATAATAACAACCTGTGGCGTTGCTTGAAGATGTCCAGTGCTCTGTTTCGCGTCGAGTGGGAGGAAGAATTCTTTTTTGTGCTTCATGAAGGTAAACCATATTGTTTAATATGTTCGAAAAGTTTGAATGTACTATCAAGGTTCAATATCAACCGACATTTCAGGAGTAGCCATTCCCAAGAATATGGTACTCGTCTGTCAGGTATACAACGGAAAATGAAACTCCATGAACTAACGGAGACTTTCTATAGCAGCAAAAAACGTGACCAGCAGGGAATTTCACCCGTCAATATTCTGCGTGCTAGCTATAGTATTAGTAGTATTTATTTATTTAACCTGGTAGAGATAAGGCCGTCAGGCCTTCTCTGCCCCTCTACCAGGAGATTCCAACTACAATATCAACAATAAAATTACAATTAGTATTAAATTTACAATTACAATTACAAATAATATTACAGTTAGTATTAAATTTACAATTACAATAAAATCAAAGTACGAAAAGATTACCTGAATAATTAAAGCTAGATAATTTATCATAGAGAAACAAAGAATATTTTATATTTACTGAATTACAAATTAAATCTAGAATAACAAAATTGTATAGTGATGAAATTACTGAATATTGAAATATTTTGTCATAGATTAAAGAAACTATTCACAAGTAATCAATTACTGACCAAGTGCCTAGTAAGTTTTCGTTTGAATTCAATTTTATTTCGACAGTCCCTGATGCTAGCAGGTAGCGAATTCCAGAGTCTTGGCAGGGCTATTGTGAAAGAAGATGAGTATGAGAAGGTGCGATGGGATGGTATTGTTAGTATTGTTTCATGACGAGAGCGTGTGTTCAGATTATGGTGGGAAGAAAGGTAAGTGAAGCGAGACGACAGGTACGAAGGAATAGAAGAGTTCAAGATTTCGAAGAGAAAGAGAAGTGAATGTAAATTTCTTTTCTTGTCTAGTTTAAGCCAACCTATTGCTTCCAGGGATGGGGTAATATGATCATATTTACGAACATTGCTTACAAAACGTACACACAAATTATGAGCACGTTGAAGTTTCATTTTGTTGTCGCTGGAGAGGTCAGTCAGTAAAATGTCCGCATAGTCGAAATAGGGAAATGCAAGTGTCTGCACAAGGAACTTTTTTAAGCAAGAGGGGAGATGAACATTTATCCTTTTTAGCACATGGATAATAGAATATACTTTTCTGCAGGTTTCTGTGATAGAGTTGCGAAACTCGTAGCTGAAAACAACAAACCCTTTTCAGATGGAGAATTCGCAAAAGATTTAATTGTAACCGTAGCAGAGGAGGTTTGCCCCAGTATGATTAATTCATTTAAAACACTTAGCCTAGGAAGAACTGCAATAGTGTCCAGAATAGCAGAAATGGACTCTGACATAGAAGACCAATTAAGATCTATGATAAAAGGTCTTACATGGTACGCATTAGCCTTAGACGAGTGCACTGATATTAAGCATACAGCACAATTAGCTATATTTCTTAGAGGAGTAGACGACGAATTAAATGTATTTGAAGAATTCCTGGATTTAGTACCCATAAAGGGACACACGTCAGGTGAAGATATTTTCGAGGCACTGCACATGGTTGCTTGCAAGCATGAGCTATCGTGGGAGAAATTGGTATCATTAACAACGGACGGGGCACCCTCTATGATAGGTAACTCTCGAGGATTGATGGGTCAATTTTATGCATTTCTGAATGAAATAGGAATACCTAGAAATTCTGTGAAAATGATACACTGTATTATTCACAGAGAAGCACCGTGTGCAAAATCAGCAAATTTAGCAAACGTAATGTCAGTAGTGGTAAAAGCTGTTAATTTAATTAAAGCTAATTCACTGCGGCATCGTCAATTTCAAGAATATTTACACGACATATGTTGTGATTATGACGATTTAACTTATTACTCCCAAGTCCGCTGGCTAAGCAGAGGTAATATGCTCTTCATCGTTTCTACAATATCCGTTCGGAAGTAGACTCCTTCTTAAAGGAACACAATATTGTCATTCCCGAAATATCCGATAGCGAGTGGATTATGGATCTTGCCTTCTTAACAGATTTGTGTGAGCATTTAAATCGGTTAATTACCGCGCTACAAGGAAAAAATCACTCCATCGTGAATATGGCAGATGCCATTAAGTCATTTATGGATAAACTAAAGCTATGGTTGCATCAGCTGCAGAAGGCAGAACTGTATCATTTTCCACGTCTCCAATCATTAGTAAACCAAAAGGTTCATTTTATTACGAAGTATCAATCTATTCTGGAAATGCTTTTTTCTGAGTTTGAAACCAGGTTTCATGACATCAATGAAATGAATGTGGAAATGTTAATATTTGAAAATCCATTTGCAGTCAAACCAAAGAAGCTCCACTGAACTGTCAGCTAGAGATCATTGACATGCAGAATAATACACGGATACGAAGCAGTGGAAAACTAGGGATAGAATTATGGAGACTAATTGATAGAGATGTGTATCCTAATCTGAAGAATCTCGTCTCTCGTATGTTAGCCATGTTTGGAGGAACCTATGTCTGCGAGCAGTTCTTCTCAGTTATGAACAACAATAAGAACAACAGAAGATCGAGGATAAGTGATTCTAACCTAGTTGCAACATTGCGTGTAAGTGTTAGTAAATTACAGCCCGATATTGACCGGCTCGTAGCTGCAAAGACCTCCAAATCACCACCAGAGAAAACAGAATAATTGTGTTGATATGCTGTAGTATTAATATTGTTGTGTTACATTCACGTAATACAAATACACATAAAGTTTGTAAACATTATTACGACTTGTACATGACATCGAATGTCCGCCACTGAACCTATTCCTTATAGCATAGCTCGTCAGATCAGAGCAGGTACGGTTCTTGGGAGGTACTGGTGGGGGAAGCCTGAGCATTTCTATTTCCCCTTCATCGACACCACTGCGTGATTACTCCCTCGCTGATTAACAACACTGCTACAAATTCTTACGCGTTTTGAGAACAAGAAATGAAAACGTTTGAAACGAGTCATTGTTGGCGGCATCGTTCTCGTACTATTTTAACTCAATAGCGTTCAAATTATTTTTCGTTTCTTGCTACGACATTGGATAATTTAATATAAACGCAAAATAAACCGAGAAATTATTATTTATTATTTTATTATTATTATTATTATTATTATTATTATTAATCTAAAAATTACTCTAAAGTTATTGTAGAATTACATCATATAAAAAATTATTACGTTTTCTCATTTTTTAAATAGTTCCATTTAAATTGTACCTAGGAGCCTATCCTTCGGTGCTTTTCATGTTTCGTGTTAAGAATTATATATATGTATATAGGAATACACCCCATGCTAGTGCTTTAGACACACTGACTTCCGTTCCTCGACTCTAATCGGTGTTTCGTAGCGAGGCGAGGATTACCGCAAATCGCCTATGGATTTGAGCTGCTGGTCCAATCAACCTTCTGGAACATATCGCAGCACAATATTAATGCAATTACCAGATTCTGACTTCATGTACACAGTTCAAGATAATTCAACCGAAGATCTTAATGAGACTATGGGTGGGGTGAAGCCAAGTAATTTTTATCAAACTAGTGACTTCGCTGCTTGAGATCTGAAGGTAATGCGAGTGTTACGCAGACTTTCTGTACGACGAATCAACTGCGGAATGATGAGAACCTTAGTGTAGTCAGCCGGTGTGGGTTTGGGAATACACTTAGCTTGAGGGTTAGCGCAACAGATCGTAACAGGTCGCAGTGCTGGGCCATAGTGCCCTCTCCCGTAAATTCCATTTCATTCCAACTATGATCCCATTTCACTTCTAGATATTTCCTCTAATATCTCCATTACTTACTTACTTACTTACTGGCTTTTAAGGAATCCGAAAGGTTCATTGCCGCCCTCACATAAGCCCGTCATTGGTCCCTATCCTGAGCAAGATTAATCCAGTCTCTATCATCATATCCCACCTCCCTCAAATCCACTTTAATGTTATCTTCCCATCTACGTCTCGGTCTCCCCAAAGGTCGTTTTCCCCCCGGCCTCCCAACTAACACTCTATATGAATTTCTGGATTCGCCCATACGTGCTACATGCCCTGCCCATCTCAAATGTCTGGATTTAATGTTCCTAATTATGTCAGGTGAATAATACAATGCGTGCAGTTCTGTGTTGTGTAACTTTCTCCATTCTCCTGTAACTTCATCCCTCTTAGCCCCAAATATTTTCCTACGAACCTTATTCTCATATACCTTTAACCTATGTTCTTCTCTCAAAGTGAGAGTCCAAATTTCACAACCATAAAGAATAACCGGTAATATAACTGTTTTATACTAATATCTCCATAGCTAATCATAATACCATAACGGTTTCTATCTCGAATTTCATCGTCACAATATCCTTTATCACACTCCGGTCTTCAAAGACGACATTTAGTATTCACTCTCTACATTCAAAAACCGCAACTTGTAAGAGATCTGAAACGGAAACCACTTTTGTAAGTAATTTTAGCTTGGGTTTAGTGTAAAGTCCGTTTCAAAACTTAATTTGTTGGGCTTTAGAATTGTAGACATACTTTTTACGTTTGCCTGCATTTGTATTATGATATACAGTAAGCCTATACACTGCAATTTAAGAAGAATGAAATATTCATTTTCCATATAAGGAAACCTTCAACGACAACAAATCAACGTCCTTGAGAGTTAGAATATGGGTAAATAGTACGTAATACCTTGTTTAACGAACATATAACTTATAAAATTGTTGTTGCTATACGAATTTTTATTTTACATACGAGAGATTCTGCTAATTCCGCAATATTAAGAAGTTAATCTATCATATTTGTATCAAAATGTTTATTGAAAAATATTAGCAAGATATGTAGACGTGGACGAAACCTTTCTTTACCAAATGAGATAAAGAGACCTATTAAAATGCAAATATATTTAGTTATACATACATTACAGTTGAAAAAGAACAACTCGGATAATTCCCCAATAGTGAGGATAAATCCGCAATAGGACTTGGCTAATTTCGCAGTCGTAAATAATTATGAAATACATTATGAAAGTAACATAAAAGGAACAATTTATATGTAACAATGCTCACTTTCTTCACAGCTGTGTAGCAAAACACGAAAAACAGCCAACTTTCGATATTTCACTGTATTGCCGACAGAGGTGTCGACCAATAGCCTTGATTTTTTCCCATAGCACTGCAGAGGACATGCCTCCTGTTGACAGCCTCTCAAAACTTACGTTATTATAAAGCCGCAGTAAAATCACATATGCACTACTGCGGAATTAGTCGAGTTTCCCCTATAGCGTAAAATGTACCGTTCTTGTAAGCCTACAAGTCTCAGTTAACAACATCAGTGTCTGCTATGAAGTATGTGTTACACTACCGTTTGAGTGCTTGTAAAGCATTCCTCATGCTCTCTTCAAATAATAATCCAGCCTGATAAAGAAGATTAAAGTTAAAACATTTGTATGCAATCTGCAGTCTAGTGGATGAGAAGGATCACGAACAGCGTGTCAAGCACGTATAATCCATCAACCTGGAAAAATTCGGTAATGCTTCAGGCTTTTAACTAACATTGGAAGTTATTTTGTGTTTTACGGTGTGTACTGAGGGCTATTTTTTTTAATCTTTTCCTTATACGACTGATAAAGGAAGATTTCGATGTGATGTGAAAGTTTTCTTGTAAGACAAACATTCATTACTATAGGTTAACAACTGCCAAAACTCCGTTGTAAAAGGTTATCAAACCTTACCGCTTCGCTGGAGGCGAAGTCTTCCTCCATTAATCTGAACCATTGTCGCACTGATTGAAAAGTCATCTGATGCATCACTACTATCACTTAAACTTCTAACGAAATTATTCTGTCAGTTTCACTATCTAATACATTAGCACTACAAAAATATTGTTCTTAGGTATGTTTAACTTGATCAACACATTTATTCCACTTGTCTTTTCCATATTTTGCGAAAAGACGGCGATAAAATCGTTCCTTTACGTTAAGTGGGATTTTTTAGTAAATGAAACCAATCAAAACAATAAATGCTTACTTATAAAGCACTGTTTGGTTTTGAAGATAATGTTTACGTACGCGAGCGCTTATGTGACTGACCGCGAACAATCAGACATAAACCTTTAACAAGTAATATTATCTTGTAGAATCATTCTATTAACATGAGGTTTTTTCAACAGTAATCTCACTAGACGTTTTGATTTATCTAGAGAAAATCAAAACTCGAGTGGGATTTAATTGACTATTACACGATTAGAAGAAAGTATATAAAGATTAGAAGTAACGAAGTACTCCAATACAATAAAATATTAATTGACTTACGAAAATACAACTGTCTTCAAATGTATTATTGTACCATCTCAGCATTACAAATATTACGCTAGATGCATGCTAGATGGCAGTAGTGTCTTTATACAGACACTGTAATGATTACTATTCAATAAATCTTAATATTAAACAATCTGTGATACGTGACTATCCATAATATCATATAGCAGAAGCTATAACATAACCTAACTAATATACACAACTGTTAGAAAAGTTTTTATTAACGACGATGACATAAAAAATAAACATGAATAATTTTAAAAGGAATAATTATTGAATGTACAATTTTCAAATTTGAATATGGTTGGTGGTTCAATTGATGTTATATTGGACGTGTGCGTAATAGAAGTGGAACTCGTTGATTTAGGCCTACATGGTGTATTCAACTTATTCAGAATTTCCGAATGAATAATTTTAAAAGGAATAATTATTGAATGTACAATTTTCAAATTTAAATGTGGTTGGTAGTTCAATTGATGTTATATTGGACGTGTGCATAATAGAAGTGGAACTCGTTGATTTAGGCCTACATGGTGTATTCAACTTATTCAGGATTTCCGAATGGTGCTCTTCATTTATTTGTAAATCGGATTTCAGAAGATGCATAGGTATGATCAGTGATTTTTATTAATTCTTGTTCTTGAATGCCATATTTGAAACTGCTGTGCATCGACTGGAGTGGTTTGTAATTTTATATATATTTTTGACGTCCAGACCAGCGCAGTTTCAAATGTTGGCAAACAAAGAAACAAATGCTAGGGACGCGATAAAATTAAACGAATGCTAGGGACGCGATAAAATTTAACAAATGCTAGGGACGCGATAAAATTGTGCGATAAGCAGCCATGATTGGTTGAAATACGTCCTTCCGTACCGTTTTATTGGTCAAAAGTAGTATGACGTAGTAAGAGTGTAATAGTCAACATAAAGTAGAATGTATTTAGACGATTTCATACACTGCAACTACTCACTTATATTTTCAAGAAAAAAGTTATCGTTGATTGATTTTCTACTTCAAAAACATATTTTCCCACACTACAATAATATAAAATAAACCTCAATTAAGAAGTCTTACATTTGTTATATTGCGGCAACTCAAACATCTTAGAAATCTGTAAACAATGCTCTTCAACATGCTTTTTTCCTTATTAGAATCTGACTACAACTTTTTGAGTTATTATTAATTATATAAAATGCGAAAATATTCTACTTTATTGAAAGCTTACGTGAGTAACGCCCTCTCCCGTTATTGGTTGACAATTACTGTAGGAAGGAGGAGGTGAATAGTATATTGTGTCACTCTTTAAGATTGACGCATGCGCAGACCAACGGAGTTTTGTAAGTTGTTCCCTTATAAAACTCTGATCTACTTAAACTTATGTTCTGTGCTGTTTATTGGCTGGATGAACTCCACCGATGTCGTTACCAGTTCCATTTAAATATGTAAACGCCACCACGGGAAAACCCAGTTTGGAAATCATTCTTTCAGGTCCTGTAAGGGAACTCTTCGTTCTTTTATGAGACGCAAGGGACCCGTTACAACTTGCGTTTGAGTCGTTGCGACTCAAAATTGAAACGCACCTAGATTTACTACTGTTCCGCATTGCTGCGATGGCAGAGAAGTTGCCTATCGATCACGGGGCTGTATAGGTTTGGCGCTATCTGAGGCCATGTTCTAAATTACACTGTACTGAGTACGGTTAATGCTATGTAATATTAATTTGCTCTGTTTTATTGCGAGAATTAACAATATTGCGTACTAACAATAAGTAAAAGTCATTCATGATAAAGACGCGATAACCTTGTGCTTTCTAGCTATTCATCTGCGATGTTGAAATTATCCATGTTGCCTGGACAACTTCCACTACCGGTACTTTCTTTCTTCATAGTCGAGTTTCATAGGCAATTTAAATTCGTGGCGTGGCGGTCGCCGCAGTTGAAGGGTTAAATATTTCAGGTGGAAGTGAAATAACTCTCCAGATTTTCAGAGCGAATAGCTTATGTTTTTTGTAGCAAAGTGTAATATCATATTGGTGGAAAGTCCATAGTTTTCTTAAAAATATTGGGCCATATTCATAGAAATTCTTAGCGCGGGCTTCCGGTGGATGATCAGCGAACTAACGTTTTTCGTATTCATATACCAGGGTTAGCGATATGAAACCTGTACAAGTAATCAGTCGATAGCCGGGGCTAGTTTAGCACGCTCGTAGCGCGGGCTAGCGAAATGTCTATGAATAGCACCCGTTATGTTTAACACCCTCTTATTCAGTAACTATTGCGAGTAGGATCGTGATTTTTGTCCATATCGATATAAAATCTACTTGTAATAAAGAATCATTTATCCCTCTGGCGTATTTCAATAGCGTGGACAGTTTTCGTGTAAATTTAATTTAAAAATCACTAATTTGAAGTCACTGACCGATGCGACCAGTTTGCACCATTGCAGCCAGAAAGGGAGTTGTGAGGTAGTTCACTGAAGCAGACAGACCTAAGTTTGTTGACCTCCTATACATGTATTACAAGAAGAAAGACGCGACGATGCTACCAAGCTACTGAAAATTCCAACTCAATTTTATAATTAACCGTGCATTTAATCACAAAACATATAACATAGGTTTTCTATGCATTTAAGTATACCCATCACCCCTTTCACTCTGTAGAATTATTTCACTTCCACCCTGTATAGGTCTCGTCATTCACGTATCATTTTGTTCGAGTTGTCATTGTACCTCATAGCTTTATTTTTGTTGTTAATAGATTATTAATTCGTAGAAGACAGTCTGGTTCTAACACCTAAATGAGTTTTCCTTACGTCGAGACCTGGCACCCGAAAACTGTATATTCGCCGTATTTAATCAAATTCAAATTTATTTACAGTTTCCATTTAAATGGTATGATAGTTACCGGAAATGAACATGTGCTCGTGCTTGGGTACAGTCCAGTAGAGACTACATAAATTTTAGAAATTTGTATAATAATGTTGATGATAGAAACAATAATATAATAATGATAATAGAATAACAGTAACGAAAATAATACAAAATAGTAATACCAATAATAATAGTAATAATAATAATAATAATAATAATAATAATAATACTTACTTACTTACTTACTTACTTACTTACTTACAAATGGCTTTTAAGGAACCTGAAGGTTCATTGCCGCCCTCACATAAGCCCGCCAGCGGTCCCTATCCTGTGCAAGATTAATCCAGTCTCTATCATCATATCCCACCTCCCTCAAATACATTTTAATATTATCCTCCCATCTATGTCTCGGCCTCCCTAAAGGTCTTTTTCCCTCCGGTCTCCCAACTAACACTCTATATGCATTTCTGGATTCGCCCATACGTGCTACATGCCCTGCCCATCTCAAACGTCTGGATTTTAAGTTCCTAATTATGTCAGGTGAAGAATACAATGCGTGCAGTTCTGTGTTGTGTAACTTTCTCCATTCTCCTGTAACTTCATCCCGCTTAGCCCCAAATATTTTCCTAAGCACCTTATTCTCAAACACCCTTAACCTATGTTCCTCTCTCAGAGTGAGAGTCCAAGTTTCACAACCATACAGAACAATCGGTAATATAACTGTTTTATAAATTCTAACTTTCAGATTTTTGGACAGCAGACTGGATGATAAGAGCTTCTCAATCGAATAATAACACGCATTTTCCATATTTATTCTGCCTTTAATTTCCTCCCGAGTGTCATTTATATTTGTTACTATTGCTCCAAGATATTTGAATTTTTCCACCTCTTCGAAGGATAAATCTCCAATTTTTATATTTCCATTTCGTACAATATTCTGGTCACGAGACATAATCATATACTTTGTCTTTTCGGGATTTACTTCCAAACCGATCGCTTTACTTGCTTCAAGTAAAATTTCCGTGTTTTCCCTAATCGTTTGTGTATTTTCTCCTAACATATTCACGTCATCCGCATAGACAAGAAGCTGATGTAACCCGTTCAATTCCAAACCCTGCCTGTTATCTTGAACTTTCCTAAAGGCATATTCTAGAGCGAAGTTAAAAAGTAAAGGTGATAGTGCATCTCCCTGCTTTAGCCCGCAGTGAATTGGAAAAGCATCAGATAGAAACTGACCTATACGGACTCTGCTGTATGTTTCACTGAGACACATTTTAATTAATCGAACTAGTTTCTTGGGAATACCAAATTCAATAAGAATATCATATAAAACTTCTCTCTTAACCGAGTCATATGCCTTTTTGAAATCTATGAATAACTGATGTAGTGTACTGTATACTGTACCCTTATACTCCCATTTTTGAATAAGCAGTCGTGGACAGCCGATAAGGGGTTGTCCTCCAGCTTGGGGGTTGGGCGAAGGGCTAACAACCCATCACCGTAAAAAACAACTTGTTACGTATCCCTACAATAATAATAATAGTAATAATAATAATAATAATAATAATAATAAGATAAAATAAATATAAAAATCACGTAGCGAGAGTTAAGACAATTTATATAAGCATATATTAACCAGAGAAAAGGAAGAAATCGAAGCCCAACCTAACTTTTTAGTAAGCGACAGCAACCGCCGTTTTGTTATTACTAATAGACGGTAGCACTTTAACTAATAGACTGTAGTATATTATACACATCAATTTAAAGGGTGTAATTGATATTTGTTATTGAAGTGTTGTATCAATGAAGAAGTGTATTGTGTAAGTGAAGTGTGTTGTGTAAGTGAAGTGTGTTGTGTAAGTGAAGTGTGTTTCTGTCAGTTAATCTTTACAGTTTATAGTGGCAGTGCAAAACATTTGAACAGTGAAATGTTTTTGAAGTGTTAGTGAAATCAGGATAGTATCAGTGAAATGTGTCGCAGTTTCCAGTGCAGTGAGTGATTTGACAGCGAAATGAGTTTAATGTTGAAAGGTACTTGTGCAGATATGAACATATCATACTCGTGGGTTTTAGTTCGAACTTAGGGTTAAGATACAAATTAGATTTACTTTAAATATTATTTTAAGTGATCGTGCTTCATTTAATTTAGGATGCTTCCTGTTGTTGTTATTATTATTATTATTATTATTATTATTAGTATTAGTTTATTATTAATTGTGTTTATTATTGTCATTATTTAGTGTAATTAGTTACCACTGCCACCGGGTATATACCCATTTGCAGTGTGAATAAATACATACATACATGTTTTATCGAGGGAGGGGGGGAATGAAGCTGAAAATATACATCCGAACCTTCTCTTCGAATCTTCTAACATACAATCAGAGGACGTTAATGCTGAAAAACAATATATATATGAATCAAACTATTCCTTATTTCTAGGATAAATATAATAACAGTATTAAAATGTATTAATCACATTTCAGTTACAGATCTCTCCTTTGGTATTATAGGTCTCACAACAAAATGTTTTTTGAATGCCGGAGAAAATATAAATTTTGAGAAATCTCTGGACACAGAGATAGTGACAAGTAGGCGTATAGTTAAGTGTATCTGTGGCGATGCTAAGAAATCGTTTGTATGGAAACATACAGTTATTATCAAGAAATTCATCTATTTATATTTTTGTCAATGTTTTATCCTTTATATTTCTTTTTAAATCTGAAAAAAAAAACAATGGCATGAAATTATTGTTTCAGTATTTTGTGTCTGAGAGAAAACCTCATTGAGGTTAGATGTATCAAACAAATAAAATAAATATTAGTAACACATAATGTTAGCAACAATTAAAATAGCTATTAATAAAATGAAACATAATCATACAAACAATTTTATTTTATGTTTTAAACTTAAGAATGTGTAAATTGCTGAGCCCTGGATTAATCGAAATCCTTAGGCTGTTTTCAAGATAAAATTTACAAATACTTCCAGAATTGCTCGTGTAATAGTAGTTTATATTATTCTAGTTTATTATAGTGACGTCACAACGATTGGCACGGCTCAAAGTTTCGTTGCAATCCTCCCCTCAACGTGTTGTGCATGTGAAGTGTGTTGAGTCTACCAACAGTATTGATTAACAGTCGCACCTCTCTCCAATGAAAGGCTGCTAATCAATCAATCTTGTTTTGCCAATCTTCGCAATGGCCTTACACATAATTGCATATTGCTCTTCATCCCCGTGTCCCAGTGTATCTGTTGTTTTTTTACGTTCCATATTGTACACGGGAAGTTTCAGTTGTCTCGTTGTGACTGTTTATACTGGCACATGGGAGTTATTTATTTTAGAGCACTTAATAAACTAAATTAATTACAACCTGGTGGAAGGCAACCGGCAATAGCAAATCCCTTCCCTCCTGTATTCCGTGCTTACCGCAGTCACTAGCAGAACCGTCGTGTCGTGTTGTGTTGTGTTGTGTTTATTTTCAACGTGAAGTGCGACTGTACCCGGCTACATTTTAGGTCTGATTTGAAAGGCAGTAGGACTATTTATCATGCAAAACTCCATGTGAAGAGAATAGTATGGTCGGACGAGCAAACAAATCAACTGCATTCAACACACCTGCGCCTAGAAATATGTTTTTTTTTTTCTGAAAGGAGTAGGCTAAATGAAATTTCAAAAAGTATCTCATTATATAAATGTTGAGAGCATAAAAGTTTGACTCGTAGCGAGAGAAACAGTTAATAATAATAATAATAATAATAATAATAATAATAATAATAATAATAATAATAATAATAATAATAATAATAGTAATAATAATAATAATTATTATTATTTATTTATTTAGAATATTAACGTGCAAAACAACAGGACAAGGCCAATTTATCACAGTTTAGCACAAGAAACAAAAACAATACAAAACAGAACAAATGATGATGAGAATGAATGACAGAAAATGGCAGTGAAATGAAAAACAATCAATATAATAGTCAACATTAATCATTGATCAAATGCAACAAAATAAATAGCAATATCTAACAAATAATAATAGTACATTATGCAACGAGCCTATAATGGTAGTAATTAAGACGCGAGTATGTTTGTTTATGAAACTCGCTTGCGCTCGTTTCATAATTTTTATACGAGCGTCTTAATTTACCATTATAGCCAAGTTTCATACGACTTTTTATGCTCGACCATATTTCTAACTTGAAATTATTCATAAGTATTCATGTTATGGTTATCTAAGTGAAGAGTGGAACTGACCTTCCAAATTGTGAGATGTGCGCAGACGCGAAAGTATTGATTTTTTTCCGAGGGACGAATGTCATTGACCTTGATATAATCTAGAGAATAACATGAACATTAATATTGATACAACCTGGAAATTGATTTAGAATTGTAAAACGAGATGACAAATTGAATATATTTCAATATTATTTACAATTAACGCTAATTATTATAGTAACAGAACATAACCTTCTGCGACAGTATTGGATTTCCAGCCTCCGTGACGTTTCGCTAATTGTCTTTCGATTGCATATCCGAGAATAATCGATATTTGCGGTCTTATAATAGTACAATGGTGATTTCTCATTGGCTGAACAACTGAACTATAATGAATAGGTGTACTTTAATGAGGTGCATTAAAGGGCTACTACCAGGTGTATAATTACTACATTTCGGCGTGGTCGAACATAATAGTGCATTATGCAACGAGCCTATAATGGTAGTAATTAAGACGCGAGTATGTTTGTTTATGAAACTCGCTTGCGCTCGTTTCATAATTTTTATACGAGCGTCTTAATTTACCATTATAGCCAAGTTTCATACGACTTTTTATGCTCGACCATATTTCTAACTTGAAATTATTCATAAGTATTCATGTTATGGTTATCTAAGTGAAGAGTGGAACTGACCTTCCAAATTGTGAGATATGCGCAGACGCGAAAGTATTGATTTTTTCCGAGGGACGAATGTCATTGACCTTGATATAATCTAGAGAATAACATGAACATTAATATTGATACAACCTGGAAATTGATTTAGAATTGTAAAACGAGATGACAAATTGAATATATTTCAATATTATTTACAATTAACGCTAATTATTATAGTAACAGAACATAACCTTCTGCGACAGTATTGGATTTCCAGCCTCCGTGACGTTTCGCTAATTGTCTTTCGATTGCATATCCGAGAATAATCGATACTTGCGGTCTTATAATGGTACAATGGTGATTTCTCATTGGCTGAACAACTGAACTATAATGAATAGGTGTACTTTAATGGGCTACTACCGGGTGTATAATTACTACATTTCGGCATGGTCAAGCATAAAAGATATTAAATAACAAGTAAGGATACGAGTATATCATGCATAAGTAAAATCAAATCAGATCTTGAAAATTGACACTTTTAATACACCTGGCTACTGGAGAAAGAGATTTAAATAATTTAGTGAAGAAAATTCTTTGATCACGAAAACCTTTCACGGTAATTTTAAGATAGGTGTTACGTATAAAAGAATCACAATCAATGACACCAAGCATTACTAAAGAAAGTGTAATCAATATCCTGACGTCTCGAATACAGACTGGTGCAGTTAAAATATTTACTAGATAGTTCATAATTTAAGGAAGAGGAGTTGGGTACGAATCTGAATGCACAAAGAGAAATGAATTTTCTTTGGATATTTTCTAGTTTAGCCGAATCAGTAGAAGTAATAGAGTTCCACGCAACAGATACATATTCTAATTTAGACCTTACTAAAGCATAATATAATGTAAGTAGTGTATCAGGAGAGGAAAAGGAATAAGTAATAGACCTAATGAGACCAAGCATTCTTAGTGAGTGATTAAATAAGTATGGTCATGAAAGTACAATTTAGGATAAGATACAGTATATACCGAGATCCTTTATATAGTCCTTCCTGATTATGGCGGCATTCAATAGCGAATAGTTAAACTTTAATGTAGTTGTCTACCTAGAAAAAGAGATAACGCATGTTTTAGAAATATTAATTTTCATACCGTTATAATCAGACCAACGTAGAATGGCAAGTATATCGTTTTGAAGTAAATGACAATCAGCAAGACTATTAATTTTCCTATAAATTTTTAATCATGAGCAAAGAGAAGATAATGGGAACAGATGGGCTTACAAATATAATAATAATAATAATAATAATAATAATAATAATAATAATAATAATAATAATAATAATAATAATAACAATAATAACAATAATAATAACAATAACAACAATAGGCTAATAACAACAATAATAACAATAACAATAATAATAATTTATTATTATTATTATTATCAATATTATCATTGCTATTACCCTTATTTTAACTATCTTTTCATCTTGTGTTAACTTAATAAGTGGGCTGTAGTTTTCTTTGACCCTGTTGACGTTCTATAGGGCTTTCATTTAATTTGTATTAATTTTGTCAGTGTTTATATTTTTTGTATTTATGTGTGCTATCTGGTAGGATGGATGAGAAGGCCTTATGGCCTTAGTCCTGTCAGATTAAATAAATAAATAAATAAATAAAATGGAGCCTTCTTCATGCGCTAATCTCAGTTCTCACTCACTGATTGGGTGGAACTTAAAGTTCAATTTACTGGATCCAATTTATACTGATAATGTTTTTAATGTTACGTATCACCCTAGATCATATATGTAACAGATAACTCATCGCTATGTTAAAATCGGCAGCACTTTGAAGAGAACAACAGCCAGGATCGCCACCCGTCCGCCGTAAACGAACACGAGATGGCAGTACAGTCGCTAATGCAATTCAAATGGGAATTATGACGTGACTCCTTATGTAACAACTAGATGGCAGCGTAGTAAACCTGACAAAAGTTGTCAAAGTCTATAAGGCCGATCTATCTGGGTATATATGATCTAGGGTATCACATAACCTTGCAAATTAGCTGAAGTAAAAAATAAAGTACTATCAGCACCTATAGCTGCTCCACTTAAATTAAAACTATAAGAGCTCAGACACTTCTTTAGATTTCTTCTTCAACTGTTTCATGCTTACAGAAGCACGGAAGGACAAAGTGAGAGAGGTTAAATTTCAGTGAAGCAAGGTCTTTCCCTAAACGCACTGAGAAACCTAATCTAGAGACCAAAAAACGAAAAAATGCTTAATTTTATTGTTGTGGGCCCGTTCCTTTAATGAGTGAACACAGTCCCCGACATAAAGGTGTAAGTGCTATCCAATTAGGAGGCAGGTAGCATCAATGCGGCCTGAATGCGCACTCGAGTTTGTGAGATTAAACTTTTTCTGAATATCTGATTTTATCGCGTCTTCTTTTTTCTTCTCATAATAATGGTACGTCTTTTGTTAGGAGCTCTGGAGGCTTCAACGCCCAACCTTTGTCCTTTATGTTATTAAATTAAAGTGGAAAGTGAAAATAGGACCATTATTTCGTACAGAAACAAAAAAGAACTCTTTCTCTTTATGTTTCAAGAAGATGAAGAGAGAACACAAATAAAAAAAATAAAACTTCGTTTTCTCTCAAAGGGCAACTTACCCCTGAAGCGTTGCAATCTTACAAAACACGTACGAACAGATCCTTAGGTTTAAAAAAAATAAAATGGAAACCTCGAGGCCAGATTGAAAAGTTCTAGACAATGATACTTTTTATACTGCCAGACTAGAGGAATACAGTTGGAAATCCGTTCACATGCCTTGAACACACCGCTCTAACAATTCATTAAGCGGGAGTATATTTCTTTCTTTGCTATTCAACGTCTTTCACCACACTGGACTCAGTTGTAGCTGTCAGCTGACATCCAGCCAACGGAACCGACGTACGACTCGCTGGAGTCCTCCGAGTTTCTGGATGGACAGAGAACTGTAGAGTTACTTTGATCATTCTGGAGCGAGGTCGCTAAATGTAACTAATATTTTAATTTTCCAAATACAATAGGCCTAGGCCTATGTTTATTTTATAATTTTATGATTGCCAGATATAATAAACGGTTTGTGACTTGATTTAAAGCACACATGGGCACAATTTTCGGCTACGTGAGGCACTCGATTTGAAATAGTTTGTTTACTGGGAGAGGAGACTGCAGAGTAGGATGGGAAATATAAACTGCTGTGACCTGCGTCACCTTATCGTAATCGCTAAGGCGGTCAGTGGCGAATTATTAGGAAAGGCTTGGTTAACGTGAGAGACTCGAAAACTTTTATTCAATTTGGCAAATTAATTCGGCAGCTTTAATCATAAACCTCTTTACTGTTTCTCCGTTGCTGAATTGATTTAAATCACAGGCGAGAAATTGCGTAACTAGCCAATAATATTCCATCACGTTGTCTACGTTTATTTTCTTCAATATTATGGCATTTCTCAAGATTACTTAATAGATTTGCACGTTCTCGACCTAAAATAATTTCAGAAAATCATATTTCGTTCTCTACGCACATTTGATATATTTTTTATAAATTTCTTTTGGAAATAATACGTACAAACAACATTTAATTCCTCGTACCTTTTAATGCAGCGTGTTTAAGGTATAATGTCGTATTTAGTATACTATGGAAATGTTAAGATCATAAATTTTCTTCGGAATAGTACGAAAAATAACATTTAATTTGTCTTACCTTCTAATTCAGCATGTTCTTTATGACGTAAGGAGTAATGTCGTTGTATATTAAATTTATTAATGCCTAATAGGATTTTCGAGCATAACATAAATCGTATGTTCTCCCCTTCTAAACAGCAAAAAAAACTCTTCCTCCCATTTCTCATGAAATAATCGTTTTCTAACGCGTACACACTGCTTTGATAATGCCATTATGCCACCACTGATATTGCTTATGAAACTGACATAGAACCTGCCCACGCCTAGGAGCTACGTGAGGGAGGAACGGGGACTGTGAAGATGATGTCACTCAGAACGATAAGCTCTGTGAAGGTCAGTGAGGCACAAATTCTCAAGTGAGGCACGATGCCCATCTCTGATTTAAAGGAATCACTGCTTCACCTTCCTCTTTTCCCATGTTATTGGCCATCAGGGCTTCTCTTCCCCTCTACCAGAGGATTACAACTACAATATTAAGAAAAGAACAATATTAAGAACAGAAGTTTACAAGAAAAAGAAATAAAATAATCACATCGTATATGTTAGGAGGTGAAACCATTCCGGAAGTTAACAAATGAGCCGTTCAGAGCAAAAGTGGTGTAAGTCAAATTTGGGTAATGAGGTTTAAAGTAAACATTCTGTAAAATACAGCGCAAAGTAGCAGTTAACATGTCCTTCGTGCTATCCACTGACTACTAATAGTTTAAATAAATTGAATATTAATTGTTATTTTGCGCTGTGTTTTACAGAATGTTTACTTTAACCTCATTACCCATTCTTGACTTACACCACTTCTGCTCTGAACGGCTCGAATGTAAATACCTTGGAATAACTTTTAGCAGTGATCTCGGCTGGGAAGAACACGTTACTACACAGAGGGAAAGGCATGGAGAGCATTACACTTTGTATTGTATTGTATTGTATTTATTAACATTCCATGGTATTCATACATTGCTTACAGCTAGAATATGGAACAAGTCAAAAAACTTAATACTATCATAAAATCTTAATTTATGGTCACAGTCTAGATGAAATAAATACAGACGAGATTTACAATATAGTCTACTAGTAAAACACAAAGTTTTAGTATCAATTTCATGAAGTGTTATTGAATGTCATGAATTCACCTACAGAATAGAAGGCGTGAGAAATTAGGTACTTCTTTAATTTGGCTCTAAATAATCTTATGTTTTGAGTTTCATTTTTTATATCGATAGGGAGGCTATTAAAAATTTTTACTGCCATATAACGCACTCCTTTTTGATAGCACGATAGACTTGCCGATGGAGTATGAAAGTCATTTTTGACGTGTATTTATGCTATGAACTGTTGAATTAGTTACAAAGTTTTCACGATTACATACGAGGAAGATTATTAATGGAAAGGTATACTGACAAGCCATGGGCATTATTTGTAGTTTTTCCCTAGTCCTACACGATTCCCTAGATTTGGCACCTACTATTATTCTAATTACTCTTTTTTAATAGAAATATACTGTTACTATCTGTGGAATTTCCCCAGAATATTATTCCAAAACTCATTACCAAGTGGAAGTATGCAAAGTGTATTGTTTTTAAGGTATTGATATTTACTATCTTTTGCATAGATCTAATAGCAAAACAAGCTGAATTTAGTTTGGGGATAATTTCTTTAATATGATTTTTCCAATTTAACACATTATCGATTTTTAGGCGAAGAAATTTGGTTGTTGTGATGAGGGCACTAAGAATAGGCCCTGATAAATCCAAAGAAATTGCATATAAATCACTAGTTCGTCCGGTAATGGAATATGGTGCTGCATGTTGGGATCCTTACAGATTAGAACATATTAAGACACTGGAAAAAATTCATAAACGGGCTCTCAAGCTTTTTCGTAATAATTCAAAAATAAAATGGGACACACTCACGGACAGAAAAACGCTAATTATGCGCAATGTACAAAACATACATAGGTGAGCCTGCCTGGAGAGAAATAAAGAATAGGTTGCAACCACCAAATTACTCAAGGAACGACCACTCATATAAATTGAGGGAAAGAAGACAGAGGACGGACACTGGAAAGTTTTATTTTCTCAATCGCAATAATATCAGGGACTGGAATGCTCTACCTGCAGACTTACTAAAGGCTTTACCAATAACCAAAAATGTATTTAAAAATAGGCTTAAGGACTTTACTAATAGACGGTAATATATTATGCAGACTATTTTGTGGTTTTACAAGTATAGTGAGTAAGCAGAGAAACATAGTGAATTTCCAGTGATTTATATTGGGTGTGCAGTGTGTTGTAGTGAAAGTGCAGTGACCTTAAAAGTAAATTCTGAGAGTTATAGTGGCAGCGAAATGAGATAGATTTATAATGAAAGGGTGTGAGTTATAGTGAACGTCCTAAATTGCTTGTAATGGGGTCTAGGCTAGCGATTTGAGGTTAATATAGTAAGTACGATACTAGGGAATAATAAGGGTGTAATTGATGTTTTGTTATTTGAAGTGTTGTATCAGTGAAGAAGTGTGTTGTGTCTGTGAAGTGTTATGTCAGTGAAGTTTTATAGTTTATAGTGCTAGTGCAAAGTATTTGAACAGCGAAATGTTTTTGAAGTGTTAGTGAAATCAGGATAGTGTCACTGAAATGTGTCGTAGTTCCAGTGCAGTGAGTGAATCGATAATGAAGTGAGTGTAGTAGTGAAAGGTATGCAGGTATGAACATATCATATACACGTTGGTTTAAGTTCGAACTTATGGTTAAGATACAAGGGTTTTCAATAAAGACGACAATCATGAGGAGAAGGAAAAGGAAGAGGAGGAGGAGGAAGATAGTGATCAGATTTACAGATAACATATAACAAGAAAATTAGAAACGTGTTAATATTTTCAACTTGATTAAATAAATTTATAGCCTATGTGTATGAATTAATCAACCTATATTATATTTGTATTCTATAATTTTGAAATATATATTAGTCCTACTTTTCACATGCGATATTATTCTTCTCTAGTGTTAATATTATATTATATAATTCCATTGCCGCTGTAATTATATTTTAGTTCCTATTTTATTTTACTTATTTATTTTTATTATTATTATTATTTATTTTAATATTATATCTTTAGAACTGCGACCGAGCACGAGCGCTGCTCATTCGGTCTCAAATTTTGTTAATACTACTGTATCTTCTTTTTATATTGCTTGTATTATTTTATTTCTATTTTTCTTGTTTGTTTTGTAATTATATTCTTTATTCTGTATATTTATTCTGTACTTTATTAATTATGTTATATTAAGTGATTGTGCTTCATTTAATTTAGGATGTCCTTGTTAATATTATTGTATATTGCTGTTATTATTTTATTATGAATTGTAATTTATTATTAATTGTAATTATTGAGTGTAATTAGTTACCACTGCCATCCGGTAATTACCCATTTGCAGGGTGAATAAATACATACATGGAATTAAAATTATGATTACAATTAATATTACATTTATAATCAAAATACAAATAATTTCCTGAAAATTTGAAACAATTTGAACAATACAATATATATAACTAAATACAAATATTTACGTACGGAATACTTAATAAATTTTACAAGAGAAAGAGTTCGTCCAAAGGGCTGGACTCTGGTAGAGTACTCGCCAAACGCTCATTGCATATTAGAATATGCGTGCATTCACACCATTGGTTGAGTGCCTTAACTCTGCCAGCTAAAATAAAACATTATTATTGTTATTATTATTATTATTATTATTATTATTATTATTATTATTATTATTATTATTATTATTATTATTATTTACACCGTGTAATAACCCCAGATCATGTGATTCAGATATGTGTTGGGTCTTAAACTAAAATCGTAAAATGAACGAAAAGCCAATCTTTTCAAGAGTTACAGGCTCCATAGAAATAAATGAAGAACGCTGTATTTGCAAAACTCAGAATCATTCTATGCATATTTCTCTCTCTATTTTGTTTTTTCTCTTTGTATTGTTCCGAATGGAATGATTTAGAAAGCATTAAATTTACAAAGAAGCTTATAAATATGCCGGTTTGTTTTATGCGACTTGATTCATTTCCATGAACAATGGTACATATATAATTAAATTTTGTATGTGACAGCACACTTTCATCGGTTAGTTAGATCCACGTCTGTGCATCGGCTGCTGGTCGTGGCATTCCTGTATTAATTTAATGTGCCTTACATCACCCTCTTGTCCATTGTATGAAAATCATGTCTTTACATGAACATACCCAGATTTTTCCGCAAGATTGAGGGGGAGATTTTCTACGTTAACAGAATTAATACAACGGAATAATACATGATTACATTACAGATGATAGTTTAGATACTCAAAGCTTTTTAAAAACCAGTATGCGTTTAATTACTTACAGACGAGGACATATCCGAAAATGAAATTTCTTTCTACTTTCTCATTAAGGGGAATTGTACTACCACAATATGTCAGAGACTGTCGGACATTGTCTAGTTTCAAAAATAAATTAAAATTGTACTTTTTGAATTAGATTCCTTTCAGTTATAAGCCCTTTTCTCTGCGATAGTTTTGTAAAAATATAGGCTATATATTTCTTTTTCCTTCCTTTCCCCTTTTTGCTCTCTTTATCAGCTGATGAATTTATTATCATAGCCTTTTTATTTTGAATTTTATTTAATTTTCGTATTTCTTTTCTTTTTTATTATTATTTTATTACATTCCATTTTGTTATATTCTTCCTTACGTTTTTCCATATTAAGCATTTGTACTAAATGAGTTGCTTTCACTATATTCCAATGTATATTTTACTTTCTTTTTTTTCTATTATGGTATTATTTTCATGTTCTTTAGTGTCGATTTTATTATGCTATTATTATTATTATCTTTTTGTAGTATGTTAGTATTCTGTTCTTTAACTTTTTGTTAAATTTTAACTGCTTGTATACTTTGTGACCTGGTAGAGTGTAAGAGAAGGCCCTATGGCCTTAACTCTGCCAGTATAAATAAAGAATTATTATTATTATTATTATTATTATTATTATTATTATTATTATTATTATTACTTAAACCCATGAAAAAAATCATCATTTCTGGTCAATTCGTCCACAGCACTAAGTCCAATATACAGAAAGTCCACAACTAAAACGTCCAATAAAATAAGACCACTAGTCAAAGTGTCCAATATGCAGAATATCCACACGTAAAAATGTCCAATATATAGAAATTTCCACAAATCAAAATGTCAGAATACTGAAATGTCCACAAATCAAAATGTCCAATATATGTTATGTACAGAGACGATTATTCAACGTTCTGTTTGGAAAGTCTCATTTCGTCAAATACCATCTCGCTATCACCAGTTCCATCGACGCTAAATAACCCGGTAGTTGATACAGCAACGTTAAATAACCGAGTAAAAAAACGTTACAATGTGGTCATAGGACCAATAATGTCTCCACTTTGGAGTTTAAATTTATTATTTTATTTTATTAAAATAATTTCACAGAAATCGTAATAACTTTGAAAGGTAGGGTAAACTAGGGTCTGTTGGACAGTCGGGCATGTTAGACACTCCGTACTTTAACGTGTCACCACGCCTCTTGTGTGCACCATATTCTGCTAGAAGTCAATGACGGAATTAGCCCCACTCTTGGCTACTTCCGTCATTGATTTATAGTTGAATGTGGCGCCCACAAGTGGCGTGGTAACACGTTAAAATACGGAGTGTACAACATGCCCGACTGTCCAACAGACCCTAGTTTACCCTATATACATAAGTATAGAACTAAAATATGAATTCTCTGCGTTTATCTGAACCTAAGTGTAAAACCAATACAGCTTTTTATCATAGCATGAGTCAAGGTCCTAGATTATTAAACAAATTTTATTCTAATATTATTTTAACCACTAATCCTCTCCAAATTAATAAAAAAAATATAAAAAATTGTATTGGATTTATAGTTTGGGTTTAAAGATATTTAACACTTTTTAATCTAATTTATTCACTCTCAATTTTATTTTTGTTTGTATTGGACTCCCCTCCTGAGCACGAGTGTTATTCATTCAGGAGTGGGCTAGTTTATATTATACAGTATTAACTTGTATTCATTTGAAACTTACTAGCAGTAAAATAAATAAATTGAAAAAAAAAACAAGATTTATCATGCCAGTAGCCCTATTTAGAGATTTATAGAAAACATAATACAAAAACAAAATGAGGCACAGAATACCATAACAACCAAATTCGCTATGGTTACATAAATGTAAGACACCTACTAATCAAGAAATGCATTACAAATCAACGACGAATTGAAGGAAGTATATATACTGATACAATTAATATAAGGGCAATAGTAATGTGAAATAACATTTGCTGGCACTCTGATATCGTATGAAGCTGCATGCTGGTTCTAGTGCAGAAGAAATTTAGAAAATAGAATTAGTTACCGGTACAGAATATTGATTTTGATTATCAGTCAATTAGTCCACTGCGAAATGTCCATTATCATTAATGTTCATTATCAAAAATGTCCACGGTCATCAAGTGTCCAGTATAAAATATGTCCACATTGAATAAATAGCCATTATCGTAAATGTCCACATTCATTAAATGTCCAGTATCAAAAATGCCCGGAGTTATTACATGTATGGTACCATGAATGTCCAGAAAAATATATATCAAATTTAAGTAAATTATTTAAGAAAAAAACTTTTGTTATGAAAAATTTTTCATGAAAATCGATAATAAGCAAGATATTTCGATTTATTTAATTCAAGCCCCCTTAAACCCCCCTTTTAAATAAAGTATTTTGAATGTCATATATCCTAAAATCTAAGTTAGAACGAACTTAAATAATATTGCAATTTTTATAGAAATCCGTTTAGCTATTATCGCGTGAAAAGGTAACAAACATCCATCCAAACAGACAGACATACATATGAGCCGTTCAGAGCAGAAGTGGTGTAAGTCAAGAATGGGTAATGAGGGTTAAAGTAAACATTCTGTAAAATACAGCGTAAAGTAGCAATTAATATTCAATTTATTCAAACTATTAGTAGTCAGTGGATAGCAAGAAGGACATATCAATTGCTACTTTGCCCCGTATTTTACAGAATTTTTACTTTAAACCTCATTACCCAATTTTGACTTACACCACTTTTGCTCTGAATGGCTCATATATACAAACAAACATTTCAAAAATGCGATTTTCAGTCTCAGGATGATTAATTATACATGTTAACACCAATTATTTAAAAAAAAAGCGAAAATTATTTACCAGAAAAATTTTGGTTACAGATGAATCGCTTCATAAAGAAAGGGCATCAGTCACATTTTTTTCGAAATTGAGTTACCACTGAATTTCCCATCTTGAATGCTCAACACATCATTTTATCAAGAAAAGAAACCAGTCCAACATATCTTTCATCGTGATATTGTGTTCGGAATATGAGCGTTTTGTAAAGGAAGAGGCATTGGTCCAGACAGTTTTTCTTCATTTCACACAACTTAGCTAAACTGGACTGAAACCCTTTCTTTATGAAGCGATTCAGATTTATTTTTAGTATAGATGAGCCATGTCTGTCAATATCGTATTACTGTTTTTGTGTTAATGCTCTGTATCTAGGAAATGTGACGTGATAGAAAGAAGCTGATTTTTCCACTGAATTCAGCATCCCAAAATGAGGTAAATGCACCAATTTACACACCGGATACACGAAAAAAAGTTTCAATTTGTTGACTAGTATAATTAGCCCACGCGGGAATCGAATCCACGCCCGAACGCAGCTTCAGATGAACCACTTATTAACAGTGTTAATTTAATTTGTGTTCGTTTGCATTGTTTTTTTTTATTTTTACATGTTTTATTTATTCCTAAGCAGTATTTATATATTGTGTAGGCTCTACCTGTAATGTGGTCTACGGTATAAATATTTCATCATTAGAGGACGATAATATAAAATCAGAGTTGCTATCATGTGTTCACGCTGCAAACCCTCAGGGAAAGCTGTGATACGGTTTGCTAATTAACTCTGATCCGATCTGTGTTGCCGTTAATAAAATTGGATACCAACTGAACGAGAATAATAACACAGCTACGTCATTGTTTGAGTTTTAGCGGAACTTCATATACCACATAACGTTAAATTTCACTGTTACAATTTTTATGTACGAGGATCATACGGATCGTGAAGACCAACCTACCATTAAACATCACAACGAAGAAAAATGTGTATTATATATAGGGTTATTCAGAAATCACGGAAAATTTAAAAGTCGTCTAACTTTGTTAAGAATTAAACTTATAGAAAAATAGCAGTACAGTTTTGAGAGCGACGGGCGATGTGTACATATTTTAGAGCCAAAATCATTATTACAATCTACAAAAAATTACAATTAAATCCAATTTCATAATAAAATTTCAAATAATAATCCAATAATAAATATAAATGTAATCCATCTCCACCAAAACATAAACTGCAACTAAATATTTGCCCAGTTCCTTTTAAAATTTCAACAAAAATTAAATAAAATAAATAAAAAATTACTAATTTTATCATAATTGTTGACTATTACAGTTTTATTACGTCATACTACTTTTGACCAATAAAACAGTACGGAACGACGTGTTTCAACCAGTCATGACTGCTTATCCAGCAATTTTGATCACCTCCCTAATATTTGTTTCATTTTATCACCTCCCTAGCATTTGTTCCTTTGTTTGCCAACCTTGTACTTTCAATAATTCTACCTTTCAAAATGATTCATGTTTATTTCATCATCCTAAATCAAAACTTTTCTATCATTTATCTTGTTTAGGTTATGTTATAGTTTCTGCTTTATGAGATTATGGATAAACACGTATTAGAAATTGTTCAGTATATATTGATAATGGAAGTGGAATACAACTGTTGTAATAAAGTTGAAAATGGATCAACAAAGCCTTCTTAACTAGTAATCATCCTAGAGGTCAATGAAGATTGTATAGTTGGCACACCTGGTAAAAAGAGAACTGATCATAACACACTACTGCCATCTAGCGAAATATTTGTAATGATGAGATGATACAATAATACATTTTCAAGACAATTTACTATTTCAGTAAGTCAAGTAATATTTTATTGTATTAGACTGTTGCGTTGGTTTTACAAGTTCTGAAAATTAAACAAAATTCAGAATATGGAACATGTGTGAATCAAGTTGTGAGGATACAGCAGATAAGCTAATTACACAATGTGGCGTATTCGTAAAAGTCGGTTCATATCTGAATAAACTTCACTCTTTTATCTACAGTAATATCACTAGAGATTTTGATTTATCTAGAGAAACTCAAAACTCGAGTGGGATTTAATTGACTACTACACGAATAGAAGAAAGTATATAAAGATTAGAAGAAAATAAAGTACTTTCACATCATTATGAATCATCATGAATTAGTTATTAAACATATGACAATTAGTACTTGATACTGTCTTTTATCTAGTAAATATAGTACTTTTAACTTATATATTATGTAATTTGATAAATATCTACATTGTTTTTATAATTAAATTTTTATTTTGTATATCTATGAAATATGACTGGAAAGAAATAAAAAATAGGTTGCAGCCGCCAAATTACTCTTCAAGGAACGACCACTCATATAAATTGAGGGAAAGAAGGCAGAGGACGGACACTGGAAAGTTTTCTTTTCTCAATCGTACTATCAGGGACTGGAATGCTTTACCTGCAGACTTACTAAAGGCTTTACCAACAACCAAAAATGTATTTAAAAATAGGCTTAAGGACCTTACTAATAGACGGTAATTATACACAGTACTTAAAGGGTGTAAATGATATGTTGTTATTGAAGTGTTGTATCAGTGAAGAATTATGTTGTGTCAGTGAAGTGTGTTGTATCAGTGAAGAAGTATGTCGTGTCAGTGAAGTGTGCTGTGTAAGTGAAACGTGTTCCTGTCAGTGAAGCTGTATAGGTTATAGTGGCAGTGCAAAGTATTTGAACAGTGAAATGTTTTTGAAGTGTTAGTGAAATCAGGATAGAATCAGTGAAATGTGTCGTAGTTCCAGTGCAGTGAGTGAGTTGACAGCGAAATGAGTGTAATGTTGAAAGGTACTTGTGCAGATATGAACATATACTCGTGGGTTTTAGTTCGATCTTAGTTTTAAGATACAAATTAGAATATTTCAAATGTTATTTTAAGTGATCGTTTCATTTAATTTAGTATATTCCTGTTGTTGTTGTTGTTATTATTATTATTAGTATTAGTATTAATTATTAGTATTGTCATTAATTGTATTTTTAATTAATAAGTTTATTATTGTCATTATTGAGTGTAATTAGTTACCACTGCCACCGGGTATATACCCATTGCAGTGTGAATAAATACATACATATATTGCAGTAAGATTGTAACATTTTACAATGTCTATAGTGAAGTTTTTCATTCAATGACAATAAAGATTATTATTATTATTATTATTATTATTATTATTATTATTATTATTATTATTATTATTATTATTATTTTCTACAGTGTTTTGTCTACCACAACGTTATTTATTTTCCGCAGAACCGCTCGCTTCAAATGTTTTGAAAGCTTCTATAATGACGCGGTACCTTAGCCCATTTGGAATTCTGAATCTTCTGAATGCGCTGGAACAATCTCTGTTACATTCATAGCAACATCGAATAATGTTAGTTCGCACTTTTAGAAGCATATTGTAAATATTTTTTTTCCTTAGAATTTACGAAAAAATAAAAAAGAAATTAAGTCACACAAGAATAGCATGAACTTCTATTTATTTCATTTGCCATAGCAACACTAGTGAAATTATTAAAACAAAAGTTTCTTTGAAAATAAACACTAGCGAGACTGGAACACTTGGCCGCGTACTGGGGTTATGTAAGAAGGGAGAGCTACTGTGTAACAACAGACACCATCGTGCCCGTACAGCAATTGCCAACCTGCTAAGAAACAGAGGATGGGAAGTACATGAGGAGATTCATTGTGTGTCTGAAGATGATTCTCATATAAGGGTGGATATAATTGCCATCAATAGAACAACCCAGAAAGCGATGGTCCTAGACCAGGCCTGCACAAGGTTTGCGCTCTCCGAGCCGGCTCACAGCTCATGAGCGGAATGCAGATATTAGCTGCGCTCTGTATAAGGGTGGACTGGAAGAAGGGGTGATCTCGTACAAAATAAACACAAAAGGAAGTACTATTACGAGTGCTTATGAAATGAATTCCCGTTCAGTGTTTGCAAAACTATCTTGGACTATTATTAATTAATAAATAAATATTAATTTTACAGAAGTAATAGAAATTCTATAGATACTTAAATGTACAATATCATTTTGTTATATTTTTATTTATCAGTACATCAAAACGAGGTTTTATGTTGTTGGCAGCTGAAAGGAACAGTAGCCTACTGATCGTAATGAAACATCAGTTACAGATGTTTGATGTCTGCCTTTATTAAAGTTGATTATAGCAAACAGTAGCTCACAAATATAAATATTGAGCCAAACATAGCAATCATTTTCACATCCAGCCTGTGTAGTCGTGGATATTATTGCTAATGTTTAGTCTTGTAAAACTCAACCAGGCTAGTAGTATTATTCAAACTATCTTTAGCCCTTAGGTCACATTGAAGATCAATAAGTTTGAGCTGTAAATGTTAAATGTTATGTTCCGTCTTTTAGATTCCTCCATACTGTACTGTAGCTGTGGATAAGCAACGTGAAACAGTTACTGAGAATAGGCCTACACACTGCACTCCACTAGATAACTGAGTAGTCGTTTCCCTCTCCTCTACCTATAGCAAGTCTATGTCATTCTGACGTATCTTCCTCTCCGTTTCGTCGAGCGGTAAACATCGCTCTCCCGCTCCGAAGGAGCGCGCGCGCTCGTTGAGCGCTGTCTGTGCAGGTCTGTCCTAGACACTACGATTTGCTTTGAACGAGACACGAATCAGGCATTGCAGATAAATGATGACAAACGAGCTAAATATGTACCTTGTCTTCCATACCTCAGTGAAAAATATGGCATTTCGCTTTACAACTGGGATGTTACAGACTTACTATTTGGAGCGAGGTGTTTTTTACCAAAATTTACATGTAATATCCTTAAATCCTTTAAAATTCCCTTTTATGAGGTTCAGAAGATTGTGATGGAAATTCTGAAGGCCTCTCTTCAAATTCTACACTATCATTTAGTCCACACCTGTGGGGTAACGGTCAGCGCGTCTGGCCGCGAAACCAGGTGGCCCGGGTTCGATTCCCGGTCGGGGCAAGTTACCTGGTTGAGGTTTTTTTCCGGGGTTTTCACTCAACCCCATACGAGCAAATGCTAGGTAGCTTTCGGTGCTGGACCCTGGACTCATTTCACCGGCATTATCACCTTCATCTCATTCAGACGCTAAATAACCTAAGCTGTTGATAAAGCGTCGTAAAATAACCTACTAAAAAAATACACTATCATTTATATGTTAACACGTAAATTTTTGTTTTGATGTACAAATCGAATTATTATTTTACTCGTTTCACTTCCCTTTATCTTTTATGTTTGTTAATTCTAGATCCCAGTGGTCAACCTAACTTGAGGACGGATGATTTTAATAAATCTTAGTAGTTAGGAAAGGAATGATATTATTATTTTCATATAAACTTACTTTTTAATAAAATTACGGGATTTCCAAATCTTTTGTGACTTTTGAATAACCCTACTGATCCGTACTTAAAAAAATTATTTATTTATATATGTAATCACCAAAGAGGTATTTGTTTTAACGTTATACGAGCTTTTGAACGCCTTTACCAATAATTAAAGTTGCCGCTACTGAAGACAACCAATGCTTCATCGCTGCTTTCATATCTCCGTCGTCGATCACTGAATGCTCGTAGAAATTGAGGTGCAGAAAGAGGTGGCAATAGCTGAGAGCTGGATCCAGGTTGTATGGTGGACAGTCGAATAAATCTGACTTTAAACATCAGAATACGTTGTGTGTCTTCCGGGAGTAAGTATCAAGAAAGAAGGTAACACAACGTATTTTGTGCGAGATCGTGCGTATTTGCTTGTTTTCCGCACAGAACCAATACGCGGTAAGTGTGAAATACCACATTCAGTATTCCCAACGTAACACACATAACAATTTCCCTCTTCTTACCGCTTAAGCGCGACATTCATTTTACTGCTTTAGGCTTTTAACATATTATTTTTAGAGACGTTTAACATAGTAATAATTATAAATTGGAAACTTACCACTGCAATTTCACCTAAATTGCAATGTTAATTATTGTTTTTAAATATTTGCAAAAATTAAGTAAAGTCTACTCCTCCACGAAACTTATTGCATTCCTGGTACAAGTAACATTAAGGAAGCCGTGAAAAAATCAACGAGATTCCAGATGCCGATGTTATTACTGCAATATCACAGTCTACTATATACAGTCGCGAAGCTCAATATGTATTAAAAATGCAAACATGGGTAGTTGCCCACCACTAGGATCGCTACTGTCGCCTCATTATCGCAGATATCTCTCCTAATAGACTACAAAATATGTTACACTTTCGTTGTGTTCTTTTGGAAAAATTAACACCTTCTTTCCATTATTGAAATAGTAAATGCATAAAGTTAATTTATTATTTAATGAAGTATATTAAATTCCACCATAAACTCGAAGATACCTGCAAGAAATAGGCTAATATTATTTTTGTTTGTGCAAAACGAACTGAAATTTATTATAATCGCTTCACTCATTCAAGATTATAGCGATAATGAACTATGAAACCAATAAATATTAATTTGCATTTCCCTTTACAACAATAATAATGGAAATATGAATTAATGGAGTAACTTACGTGTACCGGCACTTGTAGTGTATGCTTACGTAGTTAACAAAGTGGGATGAGGTTAAGCAATAATAATCACCCCAGAATTGGAAATAAAACGTGATCAATAAATTTTATTGTAACAGACTTTTTCTACGTCTCTAGTAAAGTAACAAATAAAAATAACAACAAAATTAACAGCTATAATTAAAAAGATATCCTTTGAAAAAAAAAGTAGGCCTAAGCAATAATAATCCCACCAGAATTGAAAATAAAACGTGTTCAATAAATTTCATTAAAACAAACTTAATTTTTCTACGTCTCTAGTAAAATATAATTATTCCAATTATTGTATTTTAGCCATTAACATTTTCATTACAACCAATAACGAACATTTCACAAGCATCAATGTGAAATTCGCAACGAGCTAGCACTCGATGGAAATACGACACAGTCCAAAGTCGACCGTGGACAGTCTATTGTTTCTAGTTGCTAACCGCTTGGAGTGCTTTATCACGAGATTTGCAAAAACTCACCTCAAGCTTCGCGACTGTATATAGTAGACTGTGGCAATATGTTATATAAATAATATTGTTAAAATATTAAAATGAAAAATAAATCATTACATAACCTTACCGTTTGTTTTAAGTTCGCATTTATAGACTGGGGGGAAAAAAAAAGACAGACGTATATCACGGCCTGCTGGAGTATAGTAAACACAGAAATAATTTTACAGCAACAATGTGGAAGAAAGATATTTTGGCGTTCCGAAGTTGGCGTCATTAAACAGAAACCAAGATGGAGATTTCATTGCAACTAATTAGAAATTCGTCTTTCATGTATGTAATAAACGATCTTCGCACAAAATAATGTACGATAAACGAGCGGTTTGTTTGTTTTCATGTTCTCGGAAATTAAAAAAGCTCAACTACGTTTCGCTTTTTCAATCTTTTCCTCGAATATAAAAACGTCAACATACCGCTCTTGTGACGTATATTACTATTGCTTTTTATTGCCCCAGAATCAGAGTACAATCTTATCAGTTGCCGGGAATTTTGATTGCATTGCTCATTTTCAATCATGGCAGAGTGAGTGAGTGAGTGAGTGAATGGTTGAATGAATGAATGAATGAATGGATGAACTTCACAGCGACAAGTAATCATAGGAGTTCATAAAGTGACACACGGTTTCTCCCAGTGATTTCACACAGTGCTGACTCATCTGTGGGTCCATTTGGAACTATTGATCGTAGGTAACATTCGATCGACCGTTATTTTTCTAATGCTCTCTGCATCTATATGTATTTTTTTCTTCGGCACTTCACCGTTTGGAAATACTTAGTTACTAATTTTGCTGGTTTTATTGGTTTTTCCATCGTTTCTTGGACGTAATTTGAACATCCTTACTGTGTTGGCTTTAATAGTTAGATGTTTGTAGTAATCTGGTTTTTCATTTTGTATTCTCTGCTCATTTCTTGCGATACACTAAGGCCCGATTGTATAAACCATTTAATCTTAGATCAGAGGTTAAATTGATCCTTGTTTCAGCTGAACTTGGAATTTTGTGTTGTATAAAGTCTAATCTGAGATTAATTTTTCTCAAACTAAAGTCAACTTTGACTGAACAAATTTCTCCGATTAAGTTAGATGATCCAAGTTCAGTTATTTCTTTTCTGTTTGAAATATACGAGTGACAGATTGTGCAAATAAAATATCCATTATTATTAATATCAATAGATATGATAGGTACATTTATATATATTTCTTTCAATTTCTTGCCTTAATACACAAACAATCTTATATTTTATAAGGCTCTATCGTGTTCAGCAGTATCAAATAACATAACCTATAATTATATTATGTTTATAACAACCATTAATTATTAATGGATATGATAGGTACATTCATAAATGTTCAATTAACTGTATTACTAAACGAAAATTGTCGTTTTATAAAGCTTTATTATGTTTAGCAGTATCAAACACCATAACATGATAACAACTCGGAGAACAGTCAACCTTCTTCTTATTGTCCGCCATTATTTACATTGCACAAAAAACCAGTGTCTCCAACAGAGTATACGGAAAGTCGCCAAAAAGTGGTTGTAAAGTCGCTAGATTTCTCATTATCAACAAAGAAAGATTAAATTTTGTCACTATTGGGGTGCTAAAAAGGTCACTAAATCCCTATTTAAGCAATATAAAAGTTAAAAGAAATTGTTGTTGAAAAAGAGTTAAAGTCGCTAGATTGGCAACACTGAACAAACCTGTATAACATGGTCCGCGCATCACGTATTTCACCTGTTTGTGCGATGTTGCCAGATCCTTTTCACGTGAACTTAGATTGCATTTGAACCAAGGTAATTTGATCGCAGAAAAGTTTTATACAATAGAAGAAATGTCTGAACTCGGTTCACTTTTCGATCTACGATCAAAGTTGATCTTTAGTCAGGGAGTTTTATACAATTGGGCCTAAAACTTTTCCATGTATGTGAAAGATCAAAATTGTTGAATTATTTAAAGTTTACAAGTAATAAAGGCACTGAATTATGTATTTTGATATAACAATATAGCCTAGCTGGAGAAAAAAAATATTTACAACAGCCTGCTCAAGAGTATAACATACGGTACGGAAGTGTAGGACTTACCTCAAACGTAAGAAAAGAATTTACTTGCTACAGATGTATATTTCCTTCTACGAGCTTTAGGTATATCCAGACAAAACAGAATTCGAAACGAAATAATAAGGGATGGCATGGATATCTTTCAAAAAATGATATTATTGATCCCGTCGATCCCGAGCAATTAATATCGTTTGGACACTTACAGATTATGGAAGGAAATCGACTTCAAAAGATGGTCTACAGCACAGTTAGGTGCTATTTAACTAGAGATGCGCAATACACTGAGAAAAGGTTGAAGTGTTCACATTAACGAAGCCATGAGACCAGTAGACAATCAATGGAATGATAAGAAACACCAGAGCTTGGGTGCCGTAAGATGATATTCACTATAGACTGTTATATAGGGTGTCCACATGAAACATTTACAACTTCAGTTGTAAGTAACAAATTATTGAGACATGATATCTGGATGCGATTTTCTGTATGTTAATTCACACCTGCAACCAAAAACGCATTTCAACAATCCAACAAAATTCCCATAAAAACTTTGACAGTTTCTAATTAACATACAGAAGACCACATCGAGATATCATGTCTCCATAATTTATTTACATCTGAAGTTATGAAGGTTTCATGTGGACACCCTGTATTATCGGTATTGCATACATATATATGGAATTTATTTTGTGCTAATCTTTTATTTATTCTGTTTTTCTACGTATTATTACTTTACATGAGAATTTTTAATTTCTGCTGTCTGTATTCTTTTGTATTGATTGAGTATTAGAATTCAGATTTTGCATCCATTCAATAACGGTTAGCCTATACATCTGATGCCCAATTTTTTTACGTAATATTACAACATAAATATTACCGGTTTAAAAGTAAAACACATGGAGTAAAAAATATTACTTCTAAGAAAAAGCCATAGGCTTATATAATATACATAATGTATGTGTATAAACTTAGAACTGGAAAAATAAATATACTTAAAGAGAAACAACTTACAAAAAATAGTAATATTTTGAAGATTTAGTTTTGTCAGAAGAAGAACGCTTTTTTTTTCTTCAGAAGTAATATTTTTAACTTAATGTGTTTTGCCTGTGAACAGTCGATATATTCAATTTTCTGACTTAAAAAAATGTAGGATGAGCTAGAATGTAATGATTTTTGATTAAAATTAATTTTCCTCTTTAAAATTCATAGTTTAATTATTGTTCCTTACTTACTTACTTACTACTTACTTACTTACTTACTTGCTTACTTAGTGGCTTTTAAGGAACCCGGAGGTTCATTGCCGCCCTCACATAAGCCCGCCATTGGTCCCTATCCTGAGCAAGATTAATCCAGTCTCTACCATCATATCCCACCTCCCTCAGATCCATTTTAATATTATCTTCCCACCTACGTCTTGGCCTCCCCAAAGGTCTTTTTCCCTCCGGCCTCCCAACTAACACTCTATATGCATTTCTGGATTCGCCCATACGTGCTACATGTCCTGCCCATCTCAAACGTCTGGATTTTATATTCCTAATTTTGTCAGGTGAAGAATACAATGCGTGCAGCTCTGCGTTGTGTAACTTTCTCCATTCTCCTGTAACTTCATCCCTCTTAGCCCCAAATATTTTCCTAAGCACCTTATTCTCAAACACCCTTAATCTCTGTTCCTCTCTCAAAGTGACAGTCCAAGTTTCGCAGCCATACAGAACAACCGGTAATATAACTGTTTTATAAATTCTAACTTTCAGATTTTTTGACAGAAGACTAGATGACAAAGCTTCTCAACCGAATAATAACACGCATTTCCCATATTTATTCTGCGTTCAATTTCCTCCCGAGTGTCATTTATATTTGTTACTGTTGCTCCAAGATATTTGAATTTTTCCACCTCTTCGAAAGATAAATCTCCAATTTTTATAGTTCCATTTCGTACAATATTCTTGTCACGAGACATAATCACATGCTTAGTCTTTTCGGGATTTACTTCCAACCCTATCACTTTACTTGCTTCAACTAGAATTTCCGCGTTTTCCCTAATCGTTTGTGGATTTTCTCCTAGCAATTATTGTTCCTTACTTTTCAAATATTATGCTTTGCGTAGGCCTATCTCATTTCATCAACATATCGACTCGCTAGGTTCATACCAATATCATAACATCAAAAACACTCAAAACATGTAGATCGAGATAAGAATCTCAAAATATATGTTTAGTATACTTTCTCTATGCTTCCTACATTGACAGAGCATATGAAATTGAAAAATTAGTGTTAAAATTCTGCTAGTGATATGAGACAAGCTTGTTGATATATTTCTGATGGAAGATTTGCATTTTAATTAAACGCGATGCAATTTGAAACAGTTGTAGGCTACATGTGGCAGTGATGTCGCATTGCACTGTGAGGTGTAGGAAGCAATTAGCTGATGAGATGCAAATTATTCATCCTCGCTTTTGTTACTTCTGTTTGTGGATTGAATTCAATATAGCGTTTATTTGTTGGTTCGGTACACTCTGGAGTTAAAGAGGTAAATGATCACAGACTTCAAAACTGGTAAAGTGTGCCTGTATGTAAAGCCCCTACCAAATGTTTGACACCCCTCATAAGTGATGTTTCATTCCTGCCCTTGTACTTATGTGAAGCCCCCAGGGACCAAATGCTTGCGAAAAGTGAAGTTTTTACTGCAAACCCAATCTGCCTATCTTCCAAACGGTGTATTGTATAACAATCTGTTATGAAACTTGTTAAAAAATACATATTTTGTAGGAAAAAAATTAATACTCTATAAGGGAACTGTCCCAGGTCGTGTAGCTTGAATTTAATGAAAAGGTATACATCTTGATTACACAACTTCTAACACTACTGAGTGTTCATTTCAAAGTGTGTCATGACGTCACTGTTGATGAGTCACCGATTTGAAGCGAGTTTCAGCTTTTATGTCAGAGAAGTTGCCTATTATTCAAGGCGTTCAATATGAACGTGTACGGTATAACTTGAATGTCGTAGCAACAGATGGCGGTCTGTACGGTCTGTGTGCTACCACAACCTCTTTCGAACTGTGTTTTGCGCTGCCAAGTACTACGCACGGTGTTTATCATCGGTTGCGTACGGCAACATTCCACAACACAAATCAAATGCTCCGTGTCCATGTTGACCGTCGAAATTAATGCCAACAAATACGTAAGTAATCGTCTTAACCTTCTCCCCATATCCTGACAGTAAGAAAAAAACTCACCTCAGTACATGTTTCGAAACAGTTCACATTCCTGCCACTACAGGTGTTACCGTACGTATCGGTAAGTACTCTTCAGAATGAACGCCGTACTTTCTACGCAACTTCTCTGGCACATAGGTAATACACCTCTACGGAAGTGTAGGAAGATTGAATTCTCTAGGCTCATCGACTAGCCACATGACGGCATACAGCGAGCCATGACACACTTTGAACTGAACACTCAGTATATCACTTCGGAATATGTATTATATGTCTTTCTCGTGTTAAATTTTACTGTACCTGGTTAACATGTTTCGGCCTGTTATTGACCTTCTTCAGAACTGGTTGTTGCTGGTCTTGGCCCCTTTTTTGTTTCCTATGGGGGTATGTTTGTGTAGTGTAATGTGGATTCAAAGAGTGTGTGTGTGTGTGTGTGTGTGTGTGTGTGTGTGTGTGTGTGTGTGTGTGTGTGTGTGTGTGTGTGTGTGTGTGTGTGTGTGTGTGTGTGTGTGTCTATTCTGAAATTGAGTTGTGTGTTGAGAATTTCATTTGTATGTGTTTTTGTGTGTCTGTATATTTTGTATTCTTCTAGTGTGTTTAGTTTCTGGCTTTTTGGTTGGATGTGTACGATTTCCATCTCTGTGTTGATGTCTCTGTAGGTGTGGTTAGCATTTGTGATATGTTCTGCATATGTGGAAGTGTTTTGTAATTTTTTTTATGGCTGTGATGTGTTCTTTGTAACGTGTTTGAAATGATCTGGTATATTTAAGCTAATTTTCATTTGTTAAGAAACGTGGTGATAGTCGTTCATTTCACTTTTTCTTCGTTTACGAAATGTAATGACTTGAATATCGATGCTACTTATGCCGCTTCTTGCGCGCACTCGGATCCATAGTTCCGTGACACCGTATCACAGCTCTAGTTTTAATGCTCTAGTCTATTTTCTTTTTCTCTTAACTCACTTGCTGAAAAAATGAAAATATGTCGAAATAAAAATGTAATTTGAATTTAAAATATATTGGAGACTTGCGCAACTCCTGTGCTGTTGTAGCCTATGGGTGTCAGACATGGAGACCTGGTTTCTCACTGCCAAACTTCACAACGATCTCCAAATATTCCAAAGGAAAATGCTGAAAAGGATACTAGGCTTATCATTGAGAGACAGAGTTCCAAACGAAGTGCTACAAAAGATGTCAGCAATTGAAGATCCAGGACTGCAAGCCACCAACACCAAATGGAAGTGGGGAGGCCATGTTGCAAGACTTAGAGACGGAAGATGGACGCAGAAACTCACACTATGGGACCCCCGCATTGGGAAGAGATCACTCGGAAGACCAAGAACAAGATGGGCCGACTTCTTCAGAGAACGTGTAGGAAGCCATTGGTCAAGCAGAGCAAGAAATAGAAAAGACTGGAAAAACCTAAGAAGACAAGTGAACAGCGACTAAAACCAGTGCGACAGAAACAAGCGAAAAATATCAAACAGTGCAGAATGTGAACCAAGTGAACAATTCCAAGCATGTAAACATCTCTTACGCGGAGTAGCTCACCGCGTGAGACAAATAGAGCTCTCCCTCTATAGGAGGGGGCTTTTGCCCTCAACGGGACATTTTTAGGCTAATCATTTCATTAACTTTTTGACTCACCTTAAATATGATAGTCGGATTCGAAATGAAGTGGTCGGAACAAAGAGCCATTGAACAGTAAAAACATTTTATATAGGCTGGATTTTCACACTCTTCTGTAACACACAAACTGTTTCCAACATATAACATTGTGGCAACGTTATCAAACTTTCTCGCATGTTTCTCCGTAACTTATCTGCACATCTGCCACGCGTATATTAGCATGGCTCTGGGGTTCTTTTATGTACCATAACATTTCAACACGCGATCCTTCGCTTTATTTTCATTTTAAATCAATTTATGATATTGTTTATTGCTAGAAAAATATAATACAAAGAAATGGTAAATTAACAAAATTCCAGCTCTCTTCTGAAAGAGAGTGTTCTTGTGCTAAAGGGAGGATTCGATACATAATACATTTACATGAATAAATTACAATAAAATGAAATCTAGAAATTGATAAATATATATTTTTATATATGAAGATAGTTATTACTAGACTTCGTGGAATTGCCACGAGAATCGTAAGGTTTACTATGCACGCAGTATAGACTGTATGAGAAGGGGGCGTGGAAAGGATAGAGTATGCCTCTAATGTAAACACTGAGCAGTATACTCCGGTCACAATAAAACCTGTATCCTGCATTCAAGAAATATAATGAATGATCATTGAAGTAGGAAATGTCTAAACATTTAAATACACAATTATTTTGTAGTGAGATATAACTCTTAAAATTTAATGTAATATACTCACATCATCCTTGAATATGTGCATTGCAGATAAGAGTTACGTACATTTTGAGCGACTGCAAAGTGAACCTCCTCCGATGGTCACTCAAACAGTTTTTGTATTGGGAAAATGTACGTTCAACATGACACGATGTAATAGGTGCATATTTGAAGAACGGAAAGTCACTGCTTTTTAGTACGCCAACTTCAGACGTCTTGTGACCTGATGGTACATAATTTATAATACGAATTTGTGAATAGGCAGAATTTTTAGCAATAATGTTTCTCAACTTACATTTCACTTTTTCTGAAATTAGTGAATTGTTATTTTGGATAACGGTTTGTGATACTTTATAGACTATATTAAAGGCTCCTGAGAGTTGTATTTTAGACGATTCTAACAGGGTGATGCTTTTGGATACGATTTTAAAATTAGAATCAATGAACAGAATATCTTCCAATATCTGTTCAGAAGTCAATGATTTTGCAGCTGCAACAGCGGAACTGTCTGTGCTATCCAATGCATAAATTACCTCCATTATTTTGTATGTATTTATTTACACTGCAAGTGGGCAAGCACCCGGTGTCAGTGGTATATACAATATTAACAATACACAATAAAATGATAAGCAATACACAATAAAATTTACAATACACAATACAATTTTACAACACACATACAATTTTATACACAATACAATAATAATACACAATACAATTTAACACAATAATAATAAAACATAAAATAAAATACCTAATTTTACAATACAACCTACATAATTATGTATAGGTCCTACATAAGTTTCAATAGTCTTTCACTTTACTCTCATCTCATTCCCTGTAGTGGCACTATGACGCATTTCACTGACACTTTAGCACACATTTCACTGACACTCTGTAACTCATTTCACTGACACTATAGAACACATTTCATTGACGCTATAAATTATCACTGATCGGAACTGTTCACTGCACTGTAAAACCATAACTTCACTGACTCACCTCGCTTCACTGATACAACAGTTCAAATAAGTCCAAATAATTACATCCTTATGCATACTTATAAACAGAACTACATTTAAACTAAACATTTCTAGTCTAAGGCCCTCTTACAGTCTATTTTTAAATAATTTACAATTCAAACCAAGGAAGTAAACTCGTCAGGCTAGATAAATACATGTCACCTTAAAAAATTAAATGTTGAATGTCACTTTAATTTTAATTTGCACTTTATACACAACTTTTTAAATTATTCTTGAATCTCCTTAAGGAAGGACAGCTCTCAAAGACTGCTGCAGGTAGGTCATTCCAATCATAATATTCTGCATAATAATTAACAGCATCCAACCACGTTTTCCAACGGGTCAAGACTGGCTGCGGGGGTAAGGATATTCCAGGGGCAATTGTTTGGAACAGCAACACTCTCATTGTAGCATGTTTGATTGAATTCTTGTCTCCACTGAACTAATGTTAAGCTTTGACTATTCCAACCAGAGTAATGCAAAAACATGTGCTTACATAGGTATACATTAGCTGTAGCTGCTGTATCTATTTGGACCGGTCACATTTCTAAACATGAACTGCTTATACTACGAGACCGGGCGGTCGCTCATCTCTACTATGCTACCGTACATCGGCAACCTGATTGCATGCTGCGTGTGGCAATTCAACGAAGTCTAGTTATTACTCTTGAATCCACAGGTCTCAGATCTAATGACAAGCATGGACCAACTTTTCATATGACAAATTACAGTCTTGTTTTCATGTCTGGAGAGGTTGATGCCAATTGCTATTTCCAGATCCACAATCAAGATACGACATCAGGATTTAATTTTCTGATGGTCCTTAGAGACATCGAAAAATTCGAACAACAGAATTCCGAGTTATAGAACAAACTTTACACATAAATTATATACAATGCCGCTGGGAAATTAATATTACCTCTAGATATAGAAAATACGAGATATAGAAGTCCAATCGTATGTAAATACACCTGCCATTTATTATACTACAATATGATACGTTATACGTGTATTAGAGACTGTATTTTATTATTGTTTTCAATTACAATGAAGTAAATGAAAGCCTTTTTATATCTGAATTTCTTATGAGTCCACTGCCTTGAATTTCTCCCCTAGTAGGCCTATTGCAACTATTAAAAATGCATCGTCTTCGACAGTTTCACAACTCGTGGACATTTTGTAAGGCAGATATTGCACTATTAAAGTTCCTTGACAAAGAATATGATACAATATTTTATCAAAGATCTGTGATAAAAGATAGGATTCTGAGTTTATTACATTATATAAAATATTTTATTAAAGTTAACCTAAAATTAAGGAACAAGAATCATCAGGCTCCAGTTATAGTTGAATAAAATAAAATCAGATCTTATTTGATCACAGATATGTAAAAATGAATCATGAACAGTATTATGCATGTTTAGCTACAGTTAGTTCAAAATAATACAAATGCATTTTGCTTGAAAATAAACAGAAAAAGAAACTTTTGTGATTAAACCATTGATTGCAAGACGTGACAAGAAAAACATTCACCAAAACTTCCTAAAAAGAGGTACACTTAACGGCAAAAAGAATGGGCCGGCCGACAATTTCTAAGTTCCAGAGACATACATTGCGCATGCTCGTCTCGTCAACGCTGTAGTTCACTAGGTAACACATAATTAAACCATTTAAATTTGCTGTATTTTGTTTAAGATGCTAAAATATGTAATAAAATCGAATGGCGGGTTGATTCTAGATAGATCAGGGCCCTTGAAGAGTGAAATAGTAATAATAAAATTGATAAATACAAAATCGACCGGAGCGAATATGAACAGGAAAACCATGTATTATGCCGAACTGATATAAACAGTTGCAGTAGCGTAAGTTGTAACGGCATTGGTATATTGAACACGTTAGTACTAGTAGCCCAAGGTTCGAATCTCCCCCAATCTTCTTTTTTTTTTAACAAATTTGCCAGCATATTTGTCTCGCAAAGCTATAATTATGTGGCGATATCTCTTAGAATATGCCCAAACTCTAACAAATAATAAACCTCCCTCTCTCTTTCAAGCAATACTGCTTTCTGTTAATATAACGTTCTGTCTCGTCATTACGTTTGACGAGATGCTAGTCCCACCACAGCCTTGTTTTGTTAATATATTAACAAATTGTTTGTTTTTGTTAATTTAATTATTTATTTGTTTTTGATATGCGTCCGTTTTTTTAGGATGTGAAACAAGTATTTTTGTTATAGCCTACAGTCCAGGTCTCGCCTATTAATAGCCCACAGATGATGGGCAATAATATTTTTACAAGGCAGGCATAACGAAGTTTATTAACAAATGCCATTTCACATTTAAACTAATAAATTAAGTAAAAGTTAAAATTAAAAAAAAAAAAATTACCGTACCAGGAGGCGAACTCACAACCTCTGGCACGGATGTCAGACTTCTTACCACTGGGCCACACACTGCTCATAAGGTTTATTACATTATAGACTGACGACTTTCAATGAAGAGACTCCACAGCAATGCCTTGCACTGCGTTACGTTCACACGAGTGAACCGCGCGATAGAACTTAGCATTTCTATCCACCAAGAGTCGGCCCATTCTTTTTGCCGCTAAGTGTACAATGCGAGGACTTGAAAAGTTACACAAGTTATTTCAGAATGAAGATAATTTTCAGTTTGTCCAGACTTCTGCATCTTTTCACGCAGGCGGTCCGAGTTCGACTTCTGGTTAGGCCTGGAATTTTTATAGTAACACCTATCACGGATAAGACCTCTACATCATTCCGTCAATATTTGTCCATTTCGTCAACATTCCGTAGCTGACGACGTACGGAGGGGGTTGGCCTAGGGACGAGCGATCTTGAAACCTGAATGCGTCTAGTTTGAGGATTAGTGCAACAGATCTTGAAGGGTAGAAGTGCCCCCATCCCGAAATTTCTTTGACCCGAGCTTTTAACCACAAGAGAACCGACGACGACTGGTTAAACGGGAAGTTTTTCTTGCAACAGCCTTGAACATAGATTTCACTGGATTTGGCCGGGATCGCAATAACAATAATAATAAATCATTAAAATAAAATTTTACTAATATAGTTTGACAGTAATCAATTTTGTTGAAGCAGTATCGCTAAATTCATAATGCCGTGATCAAACGCTAGAACTGTGTAACTGGAAACTGTTGAATAAATAAACAACTATATATTTTATTATTGCCGTATTGAATGCGAGCCATTCAAACTGCTGTCGTGCGAGTTTCCAAAGCCCATTACCCTCTGGTCAATATTTACTGCAGTCGAGCCAATAAATTGAGGCCGGTGCCAGATTCATTCATTGTCCCGCGCTAGTGTGACGCTGGCAACAGATTTGCACCTCTCGGGGTGAATTGTCAGCCGCTTTGTTGTTGACGCTGCAATTGTGCAAATTCCTTCAGCAAATCCGATAGTAATCAGTGTTTCAAGAATTGATTGCGTTTACATTTTCGGCCTAACCAATTGCTGTGCAACGTATTAGGCACTAAACCACAACTCTTCTCCGAGTTCACAGAGTGTCAGGAGAGTCACGTACACGGGGAAGCTAATTCTCTGGTTTTCTTAATCGACTTACGTAGTAAAATGTGATTTGTAGCCCTCATAACAGACGCGACGAGCCAGTGCACATGTACTAGTCGATAAAAGCAATTATGGTAATTAAACATTTTTTTCGAGTAGTTGCGGAGTTCGTTCTTGAGGCCATTTTAAATAATAAAAAAGTTGAACTGAATATGGCCTCTACTCTCACGGTCTTACTAATAAAAACTCTTATACAGACGTTTAAATGTCTTATACTTACACAATGAAGAGATTGTTTATAAGTCGTGTGTAAATTCCTTACTAATACTCACTACATACGTCGTGTATAACAGTACAATTGTTACACAGCTACGTTATAGTAGTCATTACTTCATTACGAAAGGTAACAGAATATGCGGATGTCGTGAATATGCTAGAAGAAAATCCACAAACGATTAGGGAAAGCACGGAAACAATAAAACGATAGGTTTGAAAGTATATCCCGAAAAGAAAAATATATGATTATGTCTTGTGACAAGAACATATTACGAAATGGAAATATAAAAATTTGAAATTTATCTTTCAAAGAGGTTGAAAAATTCAAATATCTTGGAGCAATAGTAACAAATATAAATGGCACTCGGGAGGAAATTAAATGCAGAATAAATATGGGAAATGCCTGTTATTAATCGGTTGAGAAACTTTTGTCATCTAGTCTGCTGTCAAAAAATCTGAAAGTTAGAATTCATAAAACAGTTATAATACCGTTGTTCTGTACGATTGTGAAACTTGGACTCTCACTTTGAGAGAGGAACACAGATTAAGGATGTTTGAGAATAAGGTGCTTAAGAAAATATTTGGGGCTAAGAGGGATGAAGTTACAAGAGAATGGAGAAAGTTACAAAACGTAGAATTGCACGCATTGTATTCTTCACCTGACATAATCAGGAATATTAAATCCAGACGTTTGAGATGAGCAGGGCATGTAGCACGTATGGGCGAATCCAGAAATGCATATAGAGCAGTGGTCGTCAGCACTCGCTGATATGTGCAATGGGTACGCGGTGCCGTCCTGTGTGCACTGTCGTGCAACAGGGAGAGATAGAGAGCATACCCGCTAGCATCTACGAGAGCACTATAGTGCACTGCGTTTTCCGCGGGTAAGAGAGGCTAGCCCCAGCGTGCTCTGTGCTGACGACCCCTGGTATAGAGTGTTAGTTGGGAGGCCGGAGGGAAAAATGTTTTTGAGAAGTCCGAGACGTAGATAGGAGGATAATATTAAAATGAATTTAAGGGAGGTGGGATATGATGGTATAGACTGGATTAATCTTGCTCAGGATAGGGACCGATGGTGGGCTTATGTGAGGACGACAATGAACCTGCGGGTTCCCTAAAAGCCATTTGTAAGTAATTATGTTATGTTATGTTATATTACATTACATTATATTATATTATATTACATTATATTATATTATATTATATTATATTATATTATATTATATTATATTATATTATATTATATTATATTATATTTATTATATTACATTATATTATATATATTATATTATATTATATTTATTATATTATATTATATTATATTATATTATCGGCTTGGTAGCTCAGTTGGTAGAGCAGCTGGCTACGGACTGGAAGATCCCAGGTGGTGACAGGATTTTTTTCTCGTTGCCAAACTTTCAGAACGGCCTGAGTACCGGGTCTTTCCCGGTGGTAAAAGGCGGTCAGAGCGTGGTGCCGATCACACCACCTCATTCTAGTGCTGAGGTCATGGAAAGCATGGGGCTCTACCTCCATGCCCCCAAATGCCTTCATGGTATGTTACGGGATACCTTTACCTTTTTTATTATATTATATTATATTATGTTATATTATATTACATTATATTTATTATATATTATATTATATTATATTATATTATATTATATTATATTATATTATATTATATTATATTATATTATATTATATTTATTATATTATATTATATTATATTTATTATATTACATTACATTACATTACATTATATTATATTATATTATATTATATTATATTATATTATATTATATTATATTATGTTATATTTATTATATTATATTACATTATATTATATATTATATATTATATTATATTATTATTATTATTATTTTTATTTTAATATTATATCTGAACTGCGATCGAGCACGAGCGCTGCTCATTCGGTCTCAAATTTTGTTAATACTACTGTATCTTCTTTCTATATTGCCTGTATTATTTTATTTCTGTTTCTCTTGTTTGTTTTGTAATTATATTCTTCTTTATTCTGTATTCTGTATATTTAAATTTAAATGAAAATATTATATTATATTATATTATATTATATTATATTATATTATATTATATTATTATTATTAGTATTATTATTATTATTATTATTATTATTATTATTATTATTATTATTTTTATTTTAATGTTATGTCTGAACTGCGACCGAGCACGAGCGCTGCTCATTCGGTCTCAAATTTTGTTAATACTACTGTATCTTCTTTTATATTGTTTGTATTATTTTATTTCTGTTTCTCTTGTTTGTTTTGTAATCATATTCTTATTTATTCTGTATTCTGTATATTTAAATTTAAATGAAAATATTATATTATATTATATTATATTATATTATATTATTATATTATATTATTATATTATATTATATTATATTATTATATTATATCATATTATATTATATTATATTATTATATTATATCATATTATATTATATTATATTATATTATATTATATTATATTATATTATATTATATTATATTATATTATTATTATTATTATTAGTATTATTTTTATTTTAATATTATATCTGAACTGCGACCGAGCACGAGCGCTGCTCATTCGGTCTCAAATTTTGGTAATACTACTGTATCTTCTTTTTATATTGCCTGTATTATTTTATTTCTGTTTCTCTTGTTTGTTTTGTAATTATATTCATCTTTATTCTGTATTCTGTATATTTAAATTTGAATTAAAATATTATATTATATCATATTATATTATATTATATTATATTATATTATATTATATTATATTATATTATATTATATTATATTATATTGAATCGTTCTATTGAAAATATGGGACCTGGAAGACTCCACAAACTATGGTCCAACTCGTTATCTGCGGAAAGAAGCTGATAAACCTAAAACATGGAGAAGAAGAATAATAATTATATTACACTGACTGTAAAGATTAGTAGACGGGACTGTTATTCATGGCTACTTCAGGAAGGCGTGGGTATATAAAGCGCTTGTCGCCTAGGGCTGAACTCCAACCAAAAGCTTTCAGGGATTCTTGCTAACGAAGTCTTGTTTTCTGTTACATGGAGTGGGTGTATGTAATATTGCACGTTGTAATTAACTTCTCAACGTGCACACTCGTCTTACCTTTTATTTGCCATGTAGGAAGGTGAAAGTTGTTACTGTGCACCTACCGGTACTTCAAAAGCGGGAGTAGGTGGAGATAATGGAGTTGCACCGTGATCGCTGGAAGTAGATACGAGAGGAACCGGAGAACGAGAAATAGCATTTCACTCTCTAATGCTCCTTGGCCAAACAATGGTTCCTATGCCGGAGATCTTGAGTTGAATTCCTAGCAAATTCGAGTGAAATTTGTTTTGAACAAAATAGTGATGTGTCAAAGTAAGTGAAAATGCATCGATGAACCAAACGATAGGCTAAGGGAAATAAACAAAATACACCCAAAGCTTCACTACACATCAGAAATTGAAAACAACAAATCCATAAATTTTCTAGACATCACAATAACAAAAGTAGACAACCCAACACACATTCGAAGTATACAGAAAACCCACAACAATAACAATAACAACAACACACATACACAACACATCCAACCACCCCACACAACACAAACAAGCTGCATTCCGAGCAATGGTACACAGACTACTCAACATACCAATGAACCAACAGGATTACAACGAAGAACTAAACACAACCAAATGCATAGCACAAGAAAACGGATACAACCCCAACATAATAGACAACAAAATACGTAAGACAAAACAAAACCACAAAAAACATAAGAATACAACACAAACACAAGAACACAAAAAATACATCACACTAACATACGAAAACAAAAACACACACAAAATTGCAACCTCATTCAAGAAATTAAACTACAAAATCGCATACAGAACAAATAACACTCTACAAAAACATCTCAACACACAAACAACACAAACGAACAAATACAACCATACAGGCGTATACAAACTCAAATGTAACACCTGCAACAACTTCTACATAGGACAGACAGGTAGATCATTTCAAACACGTTACAAAGAACACATCACAGCCATAACAAAATTACAAAACACTTCCACATATGAAGAACACATCACAAATGCCAACCACACCTACAGAGACATCAACACAGACATGGAAATGCTGCACATCCAACCAAAAAGCCAGAAACTCAACACACTAGAACAATATGAAATATACAGACACACGAAAACACACCCCAACGATATTCTCAACACACAACTCAATTTCAAAACACATACACTCTTTGACTCTACACTACGAACGCACCCACACAGGAAACAAGATGCGCCAAGACCAACAACGACCAGTTCCGAAGATAACTGAAAAAGGTCGAATACGTTAATATTTAACACAAGAAAGTTTTTATCATACATATTCCGAAGTGATACAGTGTTAAAAGTTGTGTAATCAAGATGTATAAGGGAAATAAATTGTGGTAAAACCATTTTTTACGAACGATATCTTAAGAATAAGCTGCTGCATACTAATTATTTATGATTTAGAAAAAAATCTTCCGAGAAGAACAAGACAGCTTCAGACTGGGCCGTGGAAGTGTGTTCAGACCTTCTCCCGTCGAGAATATTCTCTTGGCGTAAACTTCGGGATGCCACTTGCTTCGTCTTCCCTGCAACAAATAAGCAACAGACATACCCGACTGTTAAAAATCTCTCCAGTCTTCCTCCCTCGCTTTTTTTTTCCTGGAACTTTTGTTTTAGAGAAAAGTTTTCTACAGAATTAAAGACAGTTGAAACGCTCAAGGCGTCAGGTGAAGTGACAGAGACGAATCGATGTCCTTGTTCCTTTCCAGTCCCGACACATTCTCGCTCAGTTGTCATTGTTGAACAGAATTTCAGAGAATTGAACCTTAATGTCCCCCTCGGGTGACTCCGACTTCCAAACAAGTGTACTGCTTCGTAAATTCCTATCAACTTGTCTTCTGGTAATGCAGATAGACTGAGAGTCCTTTATATCTTCAGCCTTTGTTCTATCTACACTTTCTTTTCCTTTCTTATATTCTTACGCATGAAATAAATTCCATCTTATCATATCTGTACTAAAAGCCAGGTTATGAACCGACTAAACCGGAAGCAACGTTCTGTTGGTCTCTTTCTGAGCTCTGTTGCCACATAGTGGGGCGAGATTCAAAGCGTGTTCAGCGTTTGTCACCGATATGTTTAAAATAACTACTGTATATAGTTCTCGTTAACACTATCTACAATATTAGTAATTAAAATTACTGTTTTTAAGAAAGCAGGAGCTAATGACGCTGGTACGAAATGCGACTCGTAATGCACGTGGTACTGCAAATGAATTGCCAAGTTTGGCAACACTGTCTCCGTGATTCTGTTGCCAGATTTTCGTTAGCAGACGACATTTTCACGCGAGGTCCAATGAAAAGCTCCGTTCTCGTTCTCCCCTCCACCCCCCACACTCAACGTGCCATCGCTGCACAGGCTACCCCTCTAACCCGCACTTTCCTCTCGCCCTTCCAACTACTTCCTGTTTCGTCGGTTCATAACCTGGCTTTTAGTATAGACATAAATTTTAAATTATTAGACCTAAATGAAAGTGGTGCGAAAATAATAGTTGTTTATGTATCAAGTACGCAAAATAAGGCTTTAGCGGACGAATTCAGTGTTTTTGGATGAGGCGTAAACCGAGTCCAAAATACGGGATGAGTCCGATAAAGGTTTTGTGTACATGGTGCATAAAATAGTTTTTAGTAAAAGCTCTCTAAATTATATTAAATAAGATAAAGTAAAAGTAAATATAAATACAAGTATAAAATACATAATCAGTCAATTGTCATATGATGAAGGATGGGTGGAGCGGAGAAAAATTCTCTCCTGCACCGGGACTCGAACCCGGGTTTTCAGCTCTACGTGCTCACGCTTTATCCACTAAGCTACATCGGATTCCAGTTCCGATGCCGGATTGAATCCTCTCAGTTTAAGTTACACCTCTCAATTTCCCTTTGGTGGCCAACCCTCATGCACTGTGTCACAGATGTATCACAGTGGCACAATGTCCAACACACTATGTGCAGAGGTGCACTCATTACGGGTGACTAAGTGGCCGGGATCCGGTATAACTTAAACTGAGAGGATTCAATCTGACATCGGAACTGGAATCCAGTGTGGTTTAGTGGATAAAGCGTCAGCACGTAGAACTGAAAAACCTGGGTTCGAGTCCTAGTGCCGAAGAGAATTTTTCTCCGTTCTACTCAACTTCATCATATGATGACGCAGAATATCTGCACGGAAATATCATAATATGTACTTCGGTACATCATAAAATCCAGTCTCTATCATCATACTCCATCTCCCTCAAATCCATCTTTATAATTATCTTCCCTTCTAAGTCTCGACCTCGCCAAAGGTCTCTTTCCCTCAAATCTTTCCAACTAACACTCTATATGCATTTCTGGATTCACCTATACGTGTTACATACCTTGCCAATCTCAAACGTCTGGATTTGATGTTCCTATGTTAGGTGAAGAATACAATACGTGCAGTTCTGCGTTGTGTAAATTTCTCCATTCTCCTGTAACTTCATCCCTCTTAGCCCCAAATATCTTCCTAAGCATCTTATTCTAGAACACCCTAAACCTTTGTTCCTTTCTCAAAGTGAGAGTCCAGGTTTCACTACCATACAGAACAATCGGTAATATAACTTTCAGCTTTTTCGAGAGCAGATTGGATGATAAAAACTTCTCAAACCGAATAATAACAGGCATTTCCTATATTTATTCTGCGTTTAATTTCATCTCGAGTGTCACATATTTGTTACTGTTGCTGCAAGATATTTTAATTTTTTCCATCTGTTCAAAGAATAAATTTATAATTTTTGTATTTCCGTTTTGTACTATATTCTGGTCACGAGACATAATAATATACTTTGTTTTTTTTTTCGGGATTTACTTCCAAATCTATCTCCTTACTTGCTTCAAGTAAAATTCTCGTATTTTCCATAATTGTTTATGAATAGTACTACTGTCATAAAAGAACGACAAAGCCACTCTGAGATTAGCAACACTTTTTGTTGTCAACAGAGCGGAAAAGTGCTCCGACGGTGAAGTTTTTGACCGTTACTGTGAACTGTTGAAATCTACTGATATCATGTGAATATACAATAAATGTAATGACTAAGTCTTATGTCTTTCCTTCTTGCCGCTTGTTACGCGTTAGAATAGTTCGTAATACCACTTCCCTTAATAGTACATTATGCAACGAGCCTATAATGGTAGTAATTAAGACGCAAGTATGATTCTTTATGAAACGAGCGCAAACAAGTTCCATAATTTTCATACGAGCGTCTTAATTACCATTATAGGCAAGTTTCATACGACTTTTTATGCTCGACCATATTTCTAACTTGAAAGTATTGAAAATTAGGTCTTTTTATGGTTATGTGCGAACTGACCTGAATTGTGAGATATGAGCATACGCGAAAGTATTGATTTTTTCCGAGGCCGAATGTCATTGACCTTGTCACAGAATAAGAATGAACATTAGTCTGATATAACCTGGAAATTGATTTAGAATTGAAAAACGAGATGACAAATTGAATTTATTTGAATATTATTTACAATTAAAGCTAATTATTATAGTAACAGAACATAACCTTCTGCGACAGTATTGGATTTCCAGCCTCCGTGACTTTTCGCTAATTGTCTGTCAATTGCATATCCGAGAATAATCGATATAACGGTACAAAGCTGACTTGTGATTGGCTGAATACCTGTACTTTAATGAGTAGGTGTACTTTAATGACATGCATTAAAGGACTGCTACCAGGTGTATAATTACTACATTTCGGCATGTTCTAGCATAAAATATGTATTAGTCCTTCTGAATAACATTATATAATGGATCAATGTGAACTTAATTGTATTAATCCAACCCGGATTCTGCCTTTGAAAAGCCGGCATCCATCATTGTGTATTTTAATAAACTAAGTTTACTTTTTGTCATTTGCCTTTTAATTAAGACTCTCTAAATTCCTTCAGTTAGAGTGAGAGAAGTGACCGAATGTCTTCGAGCCTACAAAAAACATTCTAGTCTATCCTGCAACTCAAATTTTCTTCCTCTCAATTTCCTTTCTTGTTACGTTCGTTGTAAAGGCAAGGATGCATTCGTAACCTGTCTCAAAGCACTATTGCGAAATTGACTTGGAAGAAACCAGCAACACAAGATATTCTCATTCGCGATATCCGACTCGTGGATTGAATTTCAAACGTTCTAATACGAAAACAGAGCACACGATTATCTCCCTTGGTTGCATTGTAAAGGAATCCTAGAATACGTATCTAGTATTGCGAGATTAAGTACCCTAGAGCCAATTGAGCTATTCCCTTGGTTGCGGTGTGCCGCCATGAATTAAGTATGACAGGTTAATAGAATATTCTATTTGTGAAAGCTTCATTACGCGGCCTTTGAGTTATGTATTCAAAGAACTCGGTTACTTTTTTAGTTCGTAATTTTATTCCTATTCGCCCGTTATAAAGTATTGGCGTTCTTTAGAATCATTGAAAGCCGTCTGGTAGTTCTCTCGGTAGAGCACTGGCTTGCGACGATCTCAGATCTGAGAACCAAACATTCTCATAGGGGCAGATTAAAAAGTTAAATTTTGTCTTGCACCATGTTAATAAGATGAAAGAGTAATGGAACGGAGAAAAATTCTCTCCGGCGCCGGGATTTGCAGAGGGCGGCCACTAGAGGGAACCCAAGAGTTGGAGCTTAATCTGAGACGATTCTATCCGACGCCGGAGTTGTATCCGGTGTGGCTTAGTGGATAAAGCATCAGCACGTAGAGCTGAAAACCCGGGTTCAAGTCCCGGCGCCGGAGAGAATTTTTCTCCGTTCCATTACTCTTTCATCGTATGATGACGCAGAATATCTGCATGGAAATATCATATGTACTTCGGTACATTAAAATAATATATATGATATGCGTAAATCACCTCGTGATTTAAGACGGCGCTTATTCCGTCGGATCCCGGCCAACTAGTCACTCATAAGGAGTGCACCTCAGCACATGTCTGGACTTCGGTCCTACGTTCATAGACATCTATGACGTAGTGCAGAGGGCGGCCACTAGAGGGAACCCAAGAGTTGGAGCTTAATCTGAGACGATTCTATCCGACGCCGGGGTTGTATCCGGTGTGACTTAGTGGATAAAGCATCAGCACGAAGAGGTGAAAACCCGGGTTCAAATCCCGGCGCCGGAGAGAATTTTTCTCCGTTCCATTACTCTTTCATCGTATGATGACGCAGAATATCTGCATGGACATATCATATGTACTTCGGTACATTAAAATAATACCATGTTAATAACGTCAAAACCAGTGCTTATACAAATTTTGGCCACTCCACCGCAATTACTAGGCCGTCCAGAAAGTGATTTTCTCTGGGGTCGTTTACAGAAAAAAAAGCACAATTGCATGGAAAGATTTGTTGAAATTGATACAGCAATTGTTGCGCTATTTGTCAACATATCTCCCACTGGAACTGAGACTTTTGTCATACCATGGGGTCAATTTTTATATCCTTGTGTCACAGAAGTCAGCAGCCTGGGATCAGAACCAGCCGTCTGCACCTCTCTGTCGATCGCATAATATGTCAAATGTCTCAGTTCCGGTAGGGAATATGTTAAAATATAGCTCAACAAGTGCTGTGTCTTTTCCAATAAATTTTTCCAATGAAATTGTGTTTTCTTTCTGTTAAGGGCCCTTGGCGAACTTATTTTTTTACGACTCTCGTAATTGCGGTCGAGTGACTAAAATTTGTATAAGCATTTCTTTTGGCATTATTAACACGGTGGAAGAATAAATTTTAACTTTTTTATCTGCCCCCATCAGAACGTTTGCTTATAAATTTGGATCTTGAATACTTCAGTTTAGGGGCAAGCATAGTTATATTTACAACCTTCTTCTTCTTCTTCTTCTTCTTCTTCTTCTTTTCTATAGGCACAAGCCTGTTTGTTTACACACACTACGTCAATGATGATTACGTCTCATTCCATCTCTTGAGAGGTCTGCCCACTTCTCTTTTTCCTCTAGGGCGTAGGTTCTTTGCTGCCTTAATAAGTCTCGTGTTGTCAGTTCTATCCACATGGGAGCTCCATTCCCTTCTCCTCGTTGTGATGAAAGTTTCAACATCTATAATATTACATTCCTTCCTAACATCCTGGTTCCTAACTCTGTCAAATCTTGTTTTGCTTACTATGGTTCTTAAAGTATTCATTTCTGCTGTTCTCATGAGTCGTTTCGTTTGGCTAGTATCTGCTCTTGTATCCGCTCCGTATGTCATTATTGGTCGTACACATGTTTTATAAATTTTTACTTTACTTTCTGTGTTTAGATATTTGTTTTTCCAGATGACATCTCGTAAGTATCCTGATATTCTCGATGCTTTAAAACCTGAGTTCTTACTTCATCAATCAATCTACGAGAACTAGAAATGTGTATTCCAAGATATTTAAAATCCATAACTTGCTGTATAATTTTCCCATTAACTTCCAGTTTACATCTTATTGGGTTCTTAGATATACACATACATTTAGTTTTATTTGTAGAAATTTCCATATTAAATTTTTCTGCTTTTGTCGCGAATCGATGAAGTAATCGTTGAAGTTCATCCTCTGTTCTGGCAATCAGAACTGCGTCATCAGCATAACATACTATGTTAAAATTTTTATTTCCCATCTGGTAACCTGGGAGATACTTTACATTTTGTATAATTTTATCCATTATCAGATTAAACAATAAAGGACTTAGAGAATCTCCTTGTTTTATTCCTTTTGCACACTTAATTCCTTCCGTAAATTTCCCATTTATAGAAATCTTGGTTTCAGTATTTGTATTTATATCCGTTATCAAATTTATTACTGTTCTTGGTATTTCTTTCTCTTGCAAGATTTCTACTATATCTTCTAATTTAGCTCTATCAAAGGCTTTTGTCAAATCTATAAAACATAGAAAAGCCTTTTCTACTATTTGCCTTATTATAAATATTGCATCTGTTGTGCTTCTATTCGGTCTGAATCCTGAATACAACCTAAGATGATTAATTATTTACAAAATTGGGTCCATTTTATTATGTGTTTGATATGAAACTCGGTTATTTTTTTAGTTCGTAATTTTATTCTTATTCGCCCGTTATAAAGTATTGGAGTTATTTAGAACCATTGAAAGCCGTCTGGTAGTTCTCTTGGTAGAGTACTGGTTTGCGACGACTTCCGATCTGAGAAGCAAATATTCTCATAGGGGCAAATTAAAAAGTTAATTTTTTTCTTCCACCATGTCAATAATGTCAAAACCAGTGCTTATACAAATTTTGGCCACTCCACCGCAATTACTAGGGCGTCCAGAAAGTGATTTTCCCTGGGGCCGTTTGCAAAAAAAAACACAATTTGCTGGAAAGATTTATTGGTACAGATACAGCAGTTGCGCTGTTTCTCAACATATTCCCCACTGGAATTGAGACATTTGTCATACCATGAGATCAATATTTCTATCCTTGTGTCGTGTTGTGCAGCTCTCTGCTGATTCCACGGTATGACAAATGTCTCAATTCTGGTGGAGAATATGTTGAAAAATAGCGCAACAATTTCTGTATCTGTTTCAATAAATCTTTCCATGAAATTGTGCTTTCTTTCTGTAAATGGTCGCAGGGAAAATCACTTCCTGGACGGCCTTGTAATTGCGGTCGAGTGGCACTTGTTTTGATAATAATAATAATAATAATAATATAATAATAATTATTATTATTATTATTTATTTATACTGGCAGAGTTACGGCCATAGGACCTTCTCTTACATTCAACCAGGTCACAAAGTATACAAGCAGTTAAAATTTAACAAAAAGTTCAAGAACAGAATGCTAACATATTACAAAAAATAATAATAATAATAGCATAATAAAATCGACACTAAACAACATGAAAATAATACCATAATAGAAAAAAAGAAATTAAAATACATTGGAATATAGTAAAAGCAACTCATTTAGTACAAATGGTTAATATGGAAAACCTAAGGAAGAATATAACAAAATGGAATGTAATAAAATAATAATAAAAAAGAGAAGAAATACGAAAATTAAATAAAATTCACAATAAAAGGCTATGATAATAAATTCATCGGCTAATAAAGAGAACAAAAAAGGGAAAGGAAGGAAAGAAATATATAGCCGATATGTTTGCAAAACTATGCAGAGAAAAGGGCTTATAGCTGAAAGGAATCTGAATTGAAAAAGTGCAATTTTAAATTATTTATGAATTTATTTTTAACATGGTGGAAGAAAGAAAAATACTTTTTTTTTATCTCCTCCCCCCCCATGAGAATGATTACTTGTAAGTTCAAATCCCGACGATGGCAGATTTGTATTTGTGGTGGACGAAGTCAAAGTTGTTAAGGTTTCTGTCTTTTTCCCGTTTTCTCTCTTCATTCCACCGAAACTCTTCACTATTCCCTTTTGTCAACTTTCCGTCTAGAAAGACAGGGCACCCCTCCTGTTTATGCGGCGCAGAATCGGCCGTTCGTCGGAGTAGGTGTTCCATTCTGTTTGCCAAAATATTAGTAGATGTCAGAAGTTGTGGATTCCAGACAACTCATAGGTCTGCAGAAAGGAACTGCAACCCTACAAATTCTCAACCTCGACCCATTTGGGTGTATGAAGTTGACTAAGTGAGACCAGTACCTACTAAAGATATGATATTCGAACTTGTGTTAGGGAGGAAGAATGGTGCGGCATATGGTGAAGGCGGTTAAGCCAGGCAGGACAATCAGCACACAACTGATGAACGGGTAGAGAAAAAGCCTACTTGGGCTGAAATCCTTAAGGATGCTTCTTGTCCCGCCCAATAATTATTAAAATCCCACTGACTTTTCTGGTTTGTAAAACGCAGAAAACCATTAAATATGGACACAGAGCTCTTAATTTTCATTAATAATAATTATTAACTTCTTAACAACTATACGAAACTTTTTTTTTCTGTTTATGAATAGTTTTATTGCTTTTTCATATACTTACTTACTTACTTACAAATGGCTTTTAAGGAACCCGAAGGTTCATTGCCGCCCTCACATAAGCCCGCCATTGGTCCCTATCCTGTGCAAGATTAATCCAGTCTCTATCATCATATCCCACCTCCCTCAAATCTATTTTAATATTATTTTCCCATCTACGTCTCGGCCTCCCTAAAGGTCTTTTTCCCTCCGGTCTCCCAACTAACACTCTATATGCATTTCTGGATTCGCCCATACGTGCTACATGTCCTGCCCATCTCAAACGTCTGGATTTAATGTTTCTAATTATGTCAGGTGAAGAACACAATGCGTGCAGTTCTGCGTTGTGTAACTTTCTCCATTCTCCTGTAACTTCATCCCGCTTAGCCCCAAATATTTTCCTAAGCACCTTATTCTCAGACACCCTTAACCTATGTTCCTCTCTCAGAGTCAGAGTCCAAGTTTCACAACCGTACAGAACAACCGGTAATATAACTGTTTTATAAATTCTAACTTTCAGATTTTTGGACAGCAGGCTTTTTCATATTGGAATTAAAATACACAGAATAATGCATAAAAAATAAAAAGGTCAGTCTAAAACACTCCTCAACATGAGAGGTCTGCAAATTAGTTACCATGGTAACGGGACGTTAGCCACGGTAACGGGAGTTGTGACGTCATTGACTGCAACCCGATAAACGCAGAGAGAAAGAAGGGGCATTATCTTTCGGTGGTGGTGTACAGAAATGTCACATTCTTCAGGTTTTACTAAATAATTAATATTGTACACATAATCTGAATATTTACATTGAAAAACAATATTCTTTCTTTCATTTTACCTTAATTTTTCTGTGCCACAAATGACTAATCTCATTTTCACAAACGGGTACCATTACTCCATTAGTAAGTAACCTCAGAAATACAAAAATACCTCCTATGTTGGCAGCAAATGAGCAAAAGTATGAATATTTTGCTTTTGGAAGTACTATTTTAAATAAATCTAGACTTGATGAATGATTGTATCATGTTTTCAAATGTGTAGTCTGTAAATCCGTTTATTCTAAAGAACTTACGCATTCATTGCTTGTATTTTCTAATGATCTGAAGTAGAGTTATCGTACTTCATACTTATATCACTTAAATCATATGAAGAGGGCAAAAAATTTGTGGAATGAAATCTAGAATGTCCTATATAAAAATATAAACCTGCGTTACTACGAATTTCCGTAACACTGTGTATTCAAATTCAAATTTATTTACAATTTACATTTGAAATGAATACATATGTATAGATACCCGAAATGAGCATATGCTCGTGCTCGGGTACAGTCCAGTAGTCTACATCAATTTTACAGAGATCAAATAATAATGCTGATGATAGAAATAATAGTAAGAATAGTAATAATAATAATAGTAATAATAATAATAATAATAATAATAATAATAGAATAATCGTGACAGAAATGATACAAAGATTGTAATACAAAATAATTCATTAAAAATAATAATATTATCAACAATAATAATAATAATAATAATAATAATAATAATAATAATAATAATAAATAATAGTGATAACTTAAAAATATTTACAATAATAAAATAAATACTAAGACGGATAAAATAAAATATAAAACCACTAGCGACAGTTAACACAACTTAAATAAGCATAAGTAATAACCGGAAAAAATGACGAACTCGAATAGCAACAGAAAAGTTCGTTGTATCGCAGACGACAGCAACCGCCGTATTGACATTGTGTTGTGAATTAATGGTAGTAGGGGGGAGCCGAAAGTCTATGTAACTGTCGTTCTCTTCGAATCTTCTCGTACAATCATGGGAAGTTAATGCTGCAAAAACAAAATGTCTACGAGTCAAACTGTTGATTATTACCAAGATGAATACAAATAATACTGAAATAATTTAATCTAGTTTCAGTTATAGATCTCCCCTTTTGTGAAAGAGGTATCACATCAAAATATTTTATGAATGGGGGGGGGGGAAATATAAATTTCAAGAACTCTCTAGTGACAAGAGATAGTGACAAGTACAATCAAGAAATTTCCAACTATTTCAATCGGTAGGCTCTGATCAACAGTATGGCGTAAAACTATGTTTAGATTCCACTAAAATACGCTAGTTATGACGATAGTCTCAAAAATTAAGGGACACCCTGTATAAAATGCATCTCGACTGCGTTATGCATGTAAACCGACGCAGGACCGCGGAGTATGTATGCTCAGCTGGTATGAAATGTGTTCATTTGTGTAATCGGCATCTTGTGTGGAATGCAGCCTGGCGAACATTTGCAAATTCTGAAACAACACTTCGTTGTAACACATTTGATTGTTTCTAGACATTTGATAGAAAAATGGTATTAGGTGTAAAAATCTATTGCATAAGCAGGAATTTTATGACAGTAACACTTTATCTTATATTTGATAACCAGTGAAAATCAAACGAACCTAAAAAACTTAAATAAAAGATTATGATTCATTGAGTTTTACTATTATTTTAAATGTCTGCATTTTTTTTTCGGTTCTTACCTATACTCCGTGTCTGGAATCTGTAGAGTTAGTCGGCGCATTTGGGTGGAGACGGAGAGAAACGAATGGGCGGAGGCTAGCTTTGCGGAAATGTGTTGCGGGCAGCATCGGCTTGCGGCCGCTAAGAGGTAAGGTACGCTTGGCAGAAGGTGAAAGTGTGGCATCTTAAGGGGAGAGGATGGTATTTTTGATGAAAAATTACTAAATTTTCAAAAAAATATATTCTTTAAAATACTCTGTGATATGTGTGGATTGCCATTTTTAAATTTCCTGCATTATGGATTTTTAAATCACTCGCCCACTTTTATTGTTGTTTCCGGTAAATTAAATTTTCTAATTTTTTTCTTTAAAATACCATTTTACATGTGTGGAATGCATTGCATAACATTTTGTGGGTATTTGTGCCATTATCGGATGTTGAGACGACATTTTTAAACTTCCTGCGCCATGGATTTTTAAATCACTCGCCCACTTTTATTGTTGTTTCCGGTAAATTAAATTTTCAATTTTTTTCTTTAAAATACCCTTTGATATGTGTGGAATGCATTGCATAACATTTTGTGGGTATTTGTGCCATTATCGGATGTTGAGACGTCATTTTTAAACTTCCTGCGCTATGGATTTTTAAATCACTCGCCCACTTTTATTGTTGTTTCCGGTAAATTAAATTTTCAATTTTTTTTTCTTTAAAATACCCTTTGATATGTGTGGAATGCATTGCATAACATTTTGTGGGTATTTGTGCCATTATCGGATGTTGAGACGTCATTTTTAAACTTCCTGCGCTATGGATTTTTAAATCACACGCCCGCTTTTATCGGTTTCCAGTAACTTCATTTTTTTTGCTACATTGTCAGACAAAATGAATATAATTTCTGAACTATTAAAGACACATGCATGAAATTTAGGACACACATTCTTTAGACTATTAGGAAACTTTTCTCTGTAATAGAATTTTGTTAATTGATTTCATTTTAAAAATACGTCCGTTTGTTTGCAAGAAAGGAAATCAGAAAATTGTTAATAAATTTTAATTGTTTATTTTACAAACGTAGGGACTAATATCAAAATTCTGTTACAGACAGTTTGTAGAACATATTTTTGAAAATACATTGCAAAAACTGTTTGAATCTATATTTAAAAACGGTTTAGATATATCGGTTTTAGTATAATCCTGCATTGGGTATATTTGTTTTTCAAATTTGGGCCCCCAAATAATTTTTTTTTCTAAATATTTTTATTTGGTTGAGTTGCCACAGCTATGAGCTCTCTACATACAAAAAATTAATAATTTACACCAAATAGGAAAAAAGTTTTAAAAAATACCATCCTCTCCCCTTAACTGCAATTGAGTTCAGATTGAAATGATCCCCTCTCTGCAGTCGCGAGCTCCCTTCAAGCAATGCCTTCCCTCCAGAGAGATCACTGGACTAGCCGTCTCCACTCACTACTTGCTTAGAGGACTTGTTTTGTCTCCTATGCTTCCCAAAATCATAATTTAAAAGTCTTGGACAGTGTGTAAGAGTGTGTTTCTTTTTCACAGGGACGTGGTGATCCCTAAGTCTAAGTTCCTGGCCGAGGAGGAGGCGAAAAGGAAGGCGGCGGCAGCAGCAGCGGCGGCGGCGGACAGCGATGAGGACGACGACGGCGATGATGACGTCTTCTACGACAGCGAGGACGACCAGGACGACGATGACGACAGCAGCGACGCAGTCTCGTGAGTAACTTTGATATTTATATCTTCTTATTAAGTGCACGTGTGACAACTCTTAGCACTTCAATCTGTGGTGTTGAATTGGTTTCGATTGCATCATGTAGTATAGTCCGCGTCACCGTTTTTGGCGTGTGAAATAAGTAATGGGAACGTTAAATATAAGTGTTTTACCTTTTCCGCAGTCAGTCAGACAACTGTATTTGGCAAATGACTGATGTGACGTGTATAGGAAGTGATACCATTCTCAACTGCATTAACAACATGCTCACAAACTAGGCGTTATACTTTAGAACACACGCCAAAAACGCTGGCGCTAGCTGTACTTATACCGCCGAAAAAGTGGGGAAGAGAGTAAGGAAGAGCGCCCACTGGAACGACAAGCGACAGCAACACGACACGGATTTGATGCTTTGCTTGTTGATAACGTGTATGTTCTTATAGGCCTATAACTTATTGAAATGAACGGAAGCCCACTCATCTTATCAGACAGCAACTCGACACTATCTGTGTTGTGTTGTGTCGCTCACAGTGCTGCAAGCTCCACTTTTTGTTCTATCAGTTGTGAGTTGGTAATACAAGGGTTAAGATGAGAGACGATCCTAATTTCAATATAGCCTTTATTGAACTTATTAAAGATTTGCCATGTCTTTTGATGCTACATTTATTTTTCGGATTGAAAACATAATAAACATTTTATCTTATTTACACAGAATAATTTACCGCTCAATATTATAACAGGGCGAAATATCCTAATAACCTTTACTCACTTTCTGCTATCTGGAGCTCGGATTTCATTCAGCTCTAGAATATTACTGCTTTCCATTGACTCGCTAAAGGAATATATAAAGGATTCTGTATAAGCACAAAATGACAAAATGTTAGGAGTGTCCGTAAATAGGACCTGTCCGGTATTGGCCCCTCTACCCTATAAACATATTGTAAACACATGTTTTCTTTGATGTGGACGAGAAACGAACAATTATTATTTGTCTGATGTATAAACATATGGGCCTATTTACTTGGTAGTTATCAGAAGGCGTTCTTCAGCATTGGATGAAATCCTGAAGTTAGTGTTCTTTTTATAAATTGTAGATCCAACTTTCTGTACCAAAAGATTAAACGTTTCTCTACTCATTCTGTAGAATATTTTAAATCTTTCTGCGTATATATTTAATTCTTTGAACAGATTAAAAGCAACGCGTTGTTCTAAATTAGCATGCCAAAAAGGATGCACCCAGAATCGTCTCCAATGTTTTCTGTCTCTGTAATTTGATATTAGCTAAATTAACTAGATTGAGAACGTCCTCATCCTCCGACAACATGTTGAATGACTGAATCAGTCCAGTGAGTACCAGGTCACTTTGCTGTCATGTTGCTATCATAGTTCGTGTTGGATCAGTGTTTTTGTCGTATCTCTGTCATATTAGTGGGCTCTCTGCCTAAGCCTATTTTAGAACTTAACCTACTATTACGTCGCACGTATTTTTTACGTTACTTTGACAACCCCTACAGTCTACACAAAACTAGAAAAGTATTGACAGTTCAGGGCTTGAAGGGATCACCATGGTAACCGCTCAAACCAGCCTCACCCATGTAGCAATATCTTTCTGGGTTCCCATTGCCAGTGAACATTATCCTGAAGTATTCTACATTCATCCTGAGACACCCTGTAGTTGTCACATTTTGTACATGCGCCATTTCAGATCATCTGCACTGTGGAATCGGACAATATAAAAGTTACCGAAGCACGCTCCCGTAATTGTACGCACAAAATAAAGGCAGACTGCATTAAAGAATCAGCTGATTTCTCAAGACCCACTATAATTTTTAAAAACATTACGAGAAATAATGAGGACTTTTTGAAAATTGACACTTTTCTATTAAATAATAATAATAATAATAATAATAATAATAATAATAATAATAATAATAATAATAATAATAATAATCCGTGGCGCTACAGCCCGTGAAGGGCCTAGACTGACCAGCCGGCTGCTGGCCTCACTCCCACATGTCGAAGCAGAGGTGGACGATCATGGAGGTACCGTGTGGTTAGCACGATGATCCCCCCAGCCGTTATAGCTGGCATTCGCAACCGGATTTCGCTACCTATCGTACCTCCCCAAGTGCATCACGATGCTGGGTGGGCACCGGTCCCATACACTGGCCGAAATTTCATGAGAAAATTTCTTCCCGCATGAGGACTCGAACCAGCGCGCATTCCGTAACGCGAGTGCCAGGCAGGATGCCTTAGACCACGACTCCACGGCGCGGGACTTTCTATTAAATACCTACGCTATATAATTTATGTAGGATGTCTTATTTCTGAAATGTTATTCAAAACATTGAACGAAATTTGTATGTTTAAACTACGAAGCTAAATACTGAAATTTCGATTACCACCTACTACATTGCTTTAATGTGTGGTGTTGACTTTTGTTTTTGTTATTGAAGTTATAATTAGCTCCATAATGTTGTTTACTGTTATTTTCTGGGTTGTGCAAATAGTACTTTAAAAGCCAAATAGTTTTATTTGTTATTAAAATAACTTTATAATTATTTAGTACGCTAATCAAATCTGTGTTTATCTAACAAGCAAACATTTTCTGGGGGGGGAGGCAGATAAAAAAGTAATTTTTTTCTTCCACCATGTTAATAAAATCAAAACAGATGCTTATATAAATTTTGGCCACGCAATTACGAGGGCCGTAAATATTTCTCTTGGACCGTTTACACAATTTAAACACAATTTCAATGGAAAAATTTATTGGAACAGGTACAGCAAATGTTGAGCTATTTTTCAACATATTCTCCACCGAAATTGAAACATTTCTCATACCATTGGATCGACAGAGAAGTGCAGACGGCTCTCATATACTGGTTCCGATTCCAGGAGGCAGCCTTCTACAACACAGAGATACAAAAATTGATCCCACGGTGTGACAAATGTCTCAATTCCGGTGGGGAATATGTTGAAAAATAGTTCAACAATTGCTGTAGCTGTTCTAATAAATCTTTCAGTGAAATTGTGTTTTCTTTCTGTAAACGGCCCAGGGAAACTTATTTTTACAGCCCTGTAATTGCGCTCGAGCGGTCAAAATTTGTGTAAGCACTTGTTTTGGCATTATTATTAACATTGTGGGAGAAAAATATAACATTTTACCTGCCACCATGAGAATGTTTACTTGTAAGCGCAATATGAAGTTTGACATGTTCCAGTATGCCTAGTTCATTAATATATTCTTCACATAGATTTAGCCAATGCGTTTAAATTGATAATATTTATGTTACAGTTGAATTTACGCGTTTCAAACTGGTACTGATACTCATTGTATTTCCATATTAGTTGCTGCAGAATTATCATACACAAACTAGTAGTTCATAACATTGATAGTAGCTTGTGAATATTCATTGCTAGGTTTATAATTAATTAAATCGTTTTGCGTTTAAAAATCATAATCTATTACGAAATTCTGATATTCACATTCATCCATCTGCCTAAATTTTTAAGTTCCATGGTATGAAAATCATAACCAGAACCTTCTCTAAAGTCCACACCTGTGGAGTAACGGTCAGCGCGTCTGGCCGCGAAACCAGGTGGCCCGGGTTCGAATCCCGGGGCAAGTTACCTAGTTGAGGTTTTTTCCGGGGTTTTCCCTCAACCCAATACGAGCAAATGCTGGGTAACTTTCGGTGCTGGACACCGGACTCATTTCACCGGCATTATCACCTTCATTTCATTCAGACGCTAAATAACCTGAGATGTTGATACAGCGTCGTAAAATAACCCAATAAAATAAATAAAACCTTCTCTAAATAGCTAATAAAGGATAAAGTTTCGATCAGTTCAACATCTGTCTGCAGTAATAACGAATATTATTCTGAAATTTTCCTCTTTAAAACTTCGTCTGTTGCTGAGAAAAAATTTACATCGACACAAAGTGTTACTTCCGAGTTACAAAACATTACCAATAACAATTAAAGAAACAGATAAGAGTAATGTGCTACAATTTTCATAAGTATAGTATAGGAGATAAGACCTTATTATGTGCCGTGGTTATATCGCCAATAGGTAAGGAGGGGAAGATAGGTTTTAGCCTGACATGAACTTCCTGTCTGTAGATTCGTATAAACATGAAACAAACTCTCTTTCTGTTAGCTCATTCTTTCCCCTGTCGCACAGCTCACACGTCAGGTCTCGCCACCTCACCTGTATCTAGTGTAAAATGGTTACAGCCAGCGCCAGCGTTTTTGGCGCGTGTCCTTCAGTACAAGCCCAAACAGTGAGCCAGTACAACTGAGAATGGTACCACCAAATACACGTCACGTCAGCAATCTGCCAATCATAGTCGTTAGTCTTATCGTCCACACACTGCGGCAAAGACAAGATACTCGCACTTTGCGTTTCTGGTGTGTGTCCTTGTGTACAGCGCCCAGTCAGTGACATCTGTTGCCAGTTCAGCTGAGAGTGGTACCACTTTCTAGACACAAGTCACTTCAGCAATCTGCTAATCACAGTTGTCAGCTTTCTCGCTTACAGACTGCAGCAAAGATAAGATACTCGCTCTTAACGTTCCCATTACTTATTTCACTCGCCAAGAACGGTGCCTTTGGTTATAAGTAGACTTCGTTGAATTGCCACACGCAGCATGCTATCAGGTTGCCGATGTACGGTAGTATAGAGGAGGTGAGCGACAGCCCGGTCTCGTAGTATAAGCAGTTCATGTTAAGAGTTGTGACCGGTCCAAATAGATAGAGCAGCTACAGCTAATTTATACCTATGCAAGCACTTGTTTTTGCATTACTGTGGTTGGAATAGTCAAAGCTTAACATTTGTTCAGTGCAGACAAGAATTATGCAGAACATTACAGTAAAATAATGGAGGTAATTGATGCATTGGATAGCACAGACAGTTCCGCTGTTGCACCTGTAAAATCATTGCCTTCTGAATATTGGAAGATATTGTGTTCACCGACTCTAATTTTAAAATCTTGTGCAAAAGCATCATCCTGTTAGAATCGTCTAAACTACAACTCTCAGAAGCCCTTAATATAGTGGATAAAGTATCACAAACCGTTATCCAAAATAACAATTCACTAATTTCAGAAAAAGTGAAATGTAAGTTGAGAAACATTATTGCTAAAAAATTCTGCCTATTCACAACGTCGTATTATAAATGATGTGGTATCAGGTCACGACAAGACGTCTGACGTTGGTGTACTAAAAAGTTGTGACTTTCCGTTCTTCAAATATGCACGTATTACATCGTGTGATGTTGAACATACATTTCCCAATATAAAAACTGTTTAAGTGACCATCGGAGGAGATTACTTTGCAGTCGCTCAAAATTTACGTAACTCTTCACTGCAATGAACATATTCAAGAATGATGTGAGTATCTTACATTAAATTTTCAGAGTTAATATATCTCACTATAAAATAATTGTGTATTTACATGTTTAGACATTTCCTACTTCAATGATCATTCATTATATTTCTTGAATGCAGGATACAGGTTTTATTGTAACCGCAGTATACTGCTCAGTGTTTACATCAGAGGCATATTCCATCCTTTGCACGCCCCTTTGTCATACAGTCTATACCGCGTGCGCAGTAAACCTTACGATTCTCGTGGCAATTCCACGAAGTCTAGTTATAAGTCTTTTAAAAACAATTATTTTTAAGTAAAATTTCGCTTCCTTAATAATTCTACCACAGTCAGTAAAATTACTAGTTTTGTTGTAGAATTGGGAAAATATTCTTTCAAAATATTTCATTCGGAAAACACATGAATTGCGCGATCAGAATGGCTCTAAAATATCTTTCGAAACACCTAAATCATTTCTGCATATAATGCAGAATATTTACGCATTGCGCAGTTTCCATATAAATCCAGGGTGTAGTTAATACTAAATAAAATCCTTCAATAAACACTGGATGAAGCGGAAACATTTTCAACGAGTGACCGTAATCGTCAATGGAATGATATCCATTTAGAGCGATATGTTTATTTGCTTCGAAAATATCGTTATTTACAAAGAAAACATTGGTGGAATATGAAAGTAATATTTGGATATTATTTTCATAAACATAAACACATTTAGTATTTCCACATTCGTACATTTGTAGTATAATCATATAGATTTGATTGTATTCACAGCTCACATATGTTTATCGCGCACACAAATGTTCAATATTGGATTCATTTCTGAGTATAATCTAAATTTCTGTGAAGTCTACCATGATTGCTTTCATTTTGACGCACACACTTAAGTAGGGGCATCACGGTAGCATTCATAGGCCTATTTTGTCCTTAATATTATTAGAAATTCATTAGTATTATCCTTTCATATTAGATTAATAATACATGCATTAAATATTAGATAGTGGTACCTTGTTAATAACAATTTCATATACAGGGTGTAACGAACAAAAAGGTATGTCAGAATTTTAGGGAAATATTCACTAACTATGAGGCATGCATTTCCAAAACCCTCTAAATCGATTCTAGCAAATTATTCAGGAAACGAAAACAAAATTCACTGCTTTTGCTTCGCTCCACTTGTTAGAAATAAACATTGACTTCAATCTAAATACAGTTTTGTAATTACTTAGTGAATAACAGCTTTTTTATGTTGTAAGTCGTTTGTTTCTGAATCATTTTGAAAGTTGTATTTAAAACTATGAATTTAACTGATATCGTCATGCAGTGCTGTCTAGAGTTGTTTAGTCAATTCTACTTTTAAGTTTGATACTATATTAGACCTAATAGACAATTGGTCAGCGTCTGAAATGTAACATATTTGTAAGAACTGAGGGCTCTTACTTTCAGCTGGAAAAAAGATTTCCAATTAAATGATAAGCCTGTGCTTGAACTTTAGATGGCGTAGAATTGATTTTACGTATTATTTTGCATCAAACGATGCCATTTTAAATAAGGTGTTGTACTGTCTTATTATTTTTAAAATGCTATCAAAATTTTGCATAGAATAAAACTTAACGGAAATCGTTTTCAAAGAAACTTTTGCTATGTAATATTTTTCATAAAAATCAGTAATAAGCGAGATATTTCGATTTAATTCAGGCCCCCTTATAACCCCTCTTTTAAATAAAGTATTTTGAATTTCGTATAGCATAAGATATAAGTTATAACAAACTTAATTTATATTCCAATTTTCATAGAAATCGGTTCAGTCATTATCGCGTGAAAAGGTAACAAACATCCAGACAGATATACAAACAAAAATTTCGTAAATGTGATTTTTAGTCCCAGGACGGTTAGTTATGCATGTTGGCACCAATTATTTTTGGAGAAGCGAAAATTACCAAAAAAAAAATTGGTTACAGATTTATTATTAATATAGATGAGTAGGTATTTAGAGAATATTGGAAAATTAACTATTTTTCAGATGAACTTTTTCACTATATGTAGAGCCCTTTGGAACATTATTGATACATGGGTTAATAAGAGATAAAAATATCATTTTGCTGAAGAAGTAGAATTAGAGGGTTAATTGGAACTGTATGCCTCAATTATTCTTGTTTTTGTCTCCTGATTTATAAATTGGAGTAACTATTGCATTTTTTAGATTATTTGGTTAGATACCTTGACATAAACATTGATTAAAGTTAAGATTTCGATTAGTAAAATATAAAAAATAAGAACACCACAATTTTTGACAATTACTTGGTTGTGCTTTTAAGAATAATTTTAACAAGGTTCTTAAATTCATCATTGACTTCATCTGCACTGATGGATGGAAAGCATTCTGCTTAGCACAAGAGGAAAAATCGAGTTTGTACGAAAACACAGAACTAATCAAATCCCGCACTGAATTAGTTTTTGACTATAACAATCTCTTGATTAAAAAAAAAAAGTGGAAGTTATTTACTGATTTTTTTTGGGTAAATTTTCGAGACATTTCTTGCAATCAACGTGTTTTGAAAGATCCACAAGTTCATTAGGGGTGCACAGACACCCCCAGCATCCCCCGTAGCTCCGCATATGCTGCATATGTCTTATAAATAAAAAAAAACTTGGACTGATGCTTACTATAATGCAAATTGCTGCTTAAAATTAATAAAAAAAGGTTCGATTTAAATTCACTTGTAATTAATAAAGATAAAACAATAGCTATCCCATTTTCTTTAAATAATAAAGGTAATAAACCAATTTCATCTATACTACAAATTAAAATGCATAATTCTGATTGTTCCGATATAAATTGCAATTGTTCAGTTATTAATGAAGTTAATGAGGTCAAGTACTTAGGTATAATTATTGATAATTGTTTAAAATGGAATAATCATATTCATTATATTTGCAATAAATTACGTAAAACATTATGTTACTTTGTTATTCTAAGAAATATTTTGTCAATTAACTGTTTACGTGTAATTTATTTAGCATTATTTCAATCTATATTTATGTATGGTATTATAGGTTGGGGTGGAACTTATTAATCCAGCCTTTATCCGTTAATTTTACTACAGAAAAAAGTATTAAAAATTTGTTTAAAAAAGCAGAAAGATTACTCAACAGAATTGTTGTTTAAACATTTCAAAGTTTTCAACATTAAACAAATGTATTATTTTATTTTATTAAAATATTTTCATAGAAATTTTAATAACCCTGAAAGGTATATACATAGGCTAAATATAGAACTAAAAATATGAATTCTCTGCGTTTGTCTGAACCTAAATGTAAAACCAACGCAGCTTTTTATCATAGCATGAGTCAAGGTCACAGATTATTAAACAAATTTTATTCCAATAATATTTCAACCACGAATCCTCTCCAAATTAATAAAAAAAATTGTATTGGAATTATAGTTTGGATTTAAACATATTTAACACTATTTAATCTGTATTCACTCTCAATTTTAATTTTATTTTGTCTATATTGGATTCCCCTCCTGAGCACGAGTCTTACTCATTCAAGAGTGGGCTAGTTTATCTTTCATTGCATTTATTAATTTGTATCCATCTCAAACTTACTAGCAATAAAAATAAATAAATAGAATATGGCTATGTGTCAGGAAGTCTGGTATGCATTCGAGCGCTTTATTGACAAAAACAGTCTCACAATTTGAAATTTATTGTATAACTGCCTAACTATATAAATTAGTTTGTTTATTAGAGTTAAAAGGAGAGATGGAATATGCTCTTCAATTTCTAAATATTAAACCCGAAACGTTTTGTACAACAGAAGGCCGTGAAGGCACCATTCCTCCTCGTTCTCCGAACGTTGTGGCATTACTCGAATTCCTGCTGGCTGAAATTAATTTTCCAACCGGTATCCGGGTTCTCTGCATACACTTATTAATTTAGGACTGCTCCGGTATATTTATTTACAGCATTGTAGACGCTGTCGGACGACAACCCGTCCGGACGAAGATTCTGCGCCGCCTTGTGCCAGAGTTTTATTAAATTTATGTCTTCATTATGTCACGCATTCAACACGGAGCCAGTGTCGCCTCCCATCATACGAGAACACCTGTGAGACCGAAACAAGCGGTTCGTTACGATATTGCCCTTTCTTAACATAACATTAGCTCTCATATACAGGGTGTTAAAGAAAATTCAGTATTTTGAGAAGTGGTAGTATTCATAAAAACAAGAGAACAGAGCCTAATAAAAATGGGTCAATCATATGTCCTAGAATTAAAATTTATACGAAACAACAGCTTTGAAATTAGTAGCCTATTGTAAGAACAGAATATCTTCTAATGTGACCTCTTTGCTTGTTTCTTATTGGGTATACAGTATCATATCGGAAATGCAGTAAACAAAGGGTACCAAGGTGCGAGTCCCTAAGGAAGGAAAAAAACATACATTTGAAAATACACATATAATTGAAAACAGTAAAGTTTAATTAGAATGAAAACACAAAACATTTTGAAACTCTTAAATTAATGAAAACACTTCACTGTTAATGTAATAATTGTAACTAAATGTAAATAACTTAATAACTTTGTGTTCATAAACACTCCTTTCCAAGAATAATTAAGACAATTTTTTTCTTCTTCTTCTTCTTTCTTCTTCTTCTTCTTCTTCTTCTTCTTCAAGCGTCATAATTTATATTCCAGAAGTAAAGATTGATCAGTTTTTACTCAAGGTTCTTACAGATACTTCAGTCTATGAATCTTTCATAAACAAGACTGGCTTTCGAGTTCCTACGGAAAACAGGAGAAGTCATATCTTTTCTACATCATAAATTGTAAAGGTCTTTCACCGGTCTTCAGACCAATTGAATCGGTGAGATGCAAAAGAAAAAAAAATTCCATTGTTTCGTCATTCCAAACTTAGACAGTCATTTTGTTCCTCATGGCAAGCCCTTTCTATAAAGAAAGAAAATATTCCTTCATTTTTACTGTGATAAAATCAGCGGTGATAGTTCCAATGGCTGCAGAAGGAAAAGATTCCAATAATTTTTTTCCTTTCCGCACTCATTGTATGATAACATCTTCCCAAATGCAAAGAAAAACGGACCTGTCTTTGAAATGAGATTTGTGCAAACGCAGCAGATAATCAACTACAAGGAGTGGTGGCCTTCAATATTCAAGAAACAAACAAAAAGTCTTCAGTATTGCAATTATTTTCAGATTAGTCATTACAATCAGCTCATCTACAGGTAAAGTCGCAAAGAGTTTTTGAAGCATTCATATTCAATAATGGACTGAACATTGATTGCTTTAATATTTACAAAGGTCGTGAAAACGTAATGCTAGCAACAGCATAATATGCTCTTGATTAACCAGAAGAAACTTAAGGCTGAGGCAAAGATAGTACAATATAGTCCAGATGAGCACAAGGAGTTCTACAACAACATATTGTTGTAGTCTGTAGATGAAGATGCAAAAGAGCCTGACTGACTGTGCTTTGTGAGTGAAAGGAAAGAGGAATGGACAGTTCAAAGTTATTTTTTTCTGATCAATACTTGCTTTCAAGCAAATAAGGATATTTAAATATTATTCTGACGTTTCTTTGAATGTTTGATTGTAAAAGAGATTTATTCATTGAAAATATTTAATGTATTGTTCTTATAGAAGTCAGTGATATGCAAAATGAAAACATGCCATGCACATTGGGCTTTGATCATGAGATAATGAGAAATAGGTAAAATATTTTAATATATGAGTCGTTCAGAGCAGAAATGGTGTAAATCAAGAATGGGTAATGAGGGTTGAAGTAAACATTCTGTAAAATACAGCGAAAAGTAGCAATTAATATTCACTTTATTTAAACTATTAGTAGTCAGTGGATAGCAAGAACAACAACTTTGTGCTGCATTTTATAGAATTTTTACTTTAATCCTCATTGTCCAATTTTGACTTACACCGCTTTTGCTCTGAACGGCTCTTATATTTGTATCAAACTTTAAAATATCATTCTTTATGAATTGCCATACAATAAACATAAAGAACAAGTTATATTTTATAACATTTATGCTAAATCTTATTTATAGATGCAGACATTTTCGCCCTCCTGGTGCATCATCAAGTAATACATAACAATATAAAATGTTAACATTATTGTGCTTGTGAAAAATGTGTATTATATAACGGCACATAACGATTCGATCTTTGATCTTCAGTCATCAAAGTACCCGAGACACGTGTAGGCTCCATTTCTAGCTCTCGTTACCTAAACACAGAATATGCTATGAACAAAACTAACACACGTGATTCTTCCTAAATCCTTTAATTGCAACTGACGTAATTTTCATTGGTGTTGCGTCATCTACTTTACAGTTCTGCCAACCTGTGCATTATTTATGAAATGAGTCACGTACAACATAGGCCTATTCACGTAACAATAACGCCATCATACAAAGTCATGTGTTCGATTCATAAAATGAGAAATATTTTGATTTTGTATGTAGTACGTAAATGCGTTATAAATTTTTAAATAATACATATTAATGTATCTCAATGTATACGAAAATCGTTATTTTGCCACGATACTTTCTGTGATGCATCATCGACACAATGTATATAGAGATGTGACGAAGAAAGCCGTGGTACAGAAGTCAGTATAATTTTTAAAGCCTTGCCAATATTTACACTGAACACACTCCTCAATTTGTAGTGTAGCTCTATCCGTGCATGACAATTAGAATAACGACCACATTGCTTCGCGGATTAAATAATTAATCCGGACTTGGATGCTCCAAGCAACAATAGCACAGAATTCCTATCTCACCTCTTTCATTCCACGCTACAGAATTTAAAATGCAGAACACCATCGGTGTCACCCCACAACACCGTTAGATAGTTTCGTGTAACAACGATTTATGAAGCCTTCCCGTGTAGAATTAAATGCTCCAAAACTGATTATTACAATTCGTTCTTTACAATGGATAATCTCGTATTTATTTTTTTTACTTGGTTATTTAACGACGCTATATCAACTGCGAGGTTATTTATCGTCGATGGAATTGGTGATAGTGAGATGATATTTGGTGAGATGAAGCCGAAGATTGGCCATAGACTACCTGACATTTGTCTTACGGTTGGGGAAAACCTCGGAAAAACCCAACCAGATAATCAGCTCAAGAGGGAATCGAACCCTCGCCCAAGCGCAACTCCTGAACGGTAGACAAGTGCCTTAGCCGATTGAACTATGCCGGTGGCTTCCTTCGCATTTATATATTATTATTATTATTATTATTATTATTATTATTATTATTATTATTATTATCATCATAAAAATTGGAAATTTATCGTTGGAAATGGTGGAAAAATTCAAATATCTTTGAGCAACAGTAAAAAATATAAATGACACTCGGGAGGAAATTAAACGCTGGAGTCGGCCTGGGTAATGCAGTCGACATGGCGCTTGCTTTCTGTGCTCGAGTTTGCGGGTTCGATCCCGGCCCAGGTTGATAGCATTTAAGTGTGTTTAAATGCGACAGGCTCATGTCAGTATATTTACTGGCATGTAAAAGAACTCCTGCTGGACAAAATTTCGGCACACCGGCGACGCTGATATAACCTCTGCAGTTGCGAATGTCGTTAAATGCATCGTTATTTTTTTAAACGCGGGAAAAATATGGGAAATGCCTGTTATTATTCGGCTGAAAAGCTTTTGTCATCCAGTCTGCTCTCAAAAAAACTGAAAGTTAGAATTTTTAAAACATATCGGTTGTTCTGTATGGTTGTGAAACTTGAACTCTCACTTTGAGAGAGGAACAGAGATTAAGATGCTTAGAAAAACATCTGGGACTAATAGGGATGAAGTTACAAGAAAAAGGAGAAAGTTACACAACGCAGAACTGCACCCACTGTATTCTTCACCTAGCATAATTATGAACATTAAATCCAGACGTTTGAGATGGGCAAAAACATGTAACACGTATGAGCGAATCCAGAAATGCATATAGAGTGTTAGTTAGTAGGCCCAAGGGAATAAGACCTTGGGGAAACCAAGACTTAGATAGGAGGACAATATTAAAATGGATTTGAGGGAGGTGGGATATGATGGTAGAGTCTGGATTAATCTTGCTCAGGATAGAGACCTATGGCGGGCTAATGTGAGGGCGGTAGTGAACTTCCGGGTTCCTTAAAAGCCATAACATGGATAAATAGGATGCGAAACTGCGGTCAGCACCATCTGGCGGCGGGGGGCTGAAATAAGATGATCAGCGCCTAACGTCGTAGGTGGTGAACATTAGAACTACGTGTTGGGTACATTACCCAGAGTTCTCTATTTATCCGTTCGAGATAATCGAGATATTGCTCGAGGAGACGAGAATGACGAGATGGCAGACAGAAACTTGCTAATAAGTGAACATAAAGTGATACGTGTGTGTATAAGCAGTGTATGTTAAACAGTGATGTTTATGGACGTTGTGAAAATAGTGTTGTTGAATGTATTGTAAAGTAATAGTAATATAATAAATTGAACTATCTAAGTAGTTCTTGCAGAGTTTTACATTGCGCTGTACAATAAATACCCAAAGAATACAATTATCTAACCTTTTGCTTTACGTTCTGTCTCTGTTTGGTTATATTTTAATCGGGTAGTGTAAAATAGATCGTCTCTTTTATCTTCCTGTTGGCTCCGGTAAGAATTTTCAGTAGAAAATGCTGTGAGGAATAAAAATGTAAATGTTTTATTTTAAATTGGGTTAGTTTTGAATATGGATGAGGGTGGGAGGGAATACTTTCTGCACAGTTTAACATTTTCGTCACCAGATGCGCTGCTAAATGCATGGAGTAATTACTCTTTTCGCCACTTGGTGCGCTGCTAGATGTAATAACGCCCCTCCCCCCAACAGGTGGCAGCAAGATCAATATCTACAACAGCGCCTCTAGTATGTGTTACGGGAAACTCAGTAAGTTTCGCATCCTATTATATATTCATCCATGGCCATAAGTAAATGTTACAAAGAGGCCCGCGGTATAGTCGAGGTTAAGGAGTAACGCTGCAATGCCGGAAGTTTCGATTCCCTACGAGGTCATATATTTTCTCCAATGATCTAATCCTTCCGACTGAGCTACGGTTTTGCGGTTTTAGAAAGTTATTGTTGGATTAGAATGCTGATTAGGATACATTTTGTTCAATAGCGACGTGAACCCCTTGACGTGAGGATTAGCATTATGCTAACAGTACATAAGATATCGTAATGGACAGCATATAGGCGGGATTGAAATGCATACGTGATTCTCACGCAACACTTAAGCTGCATGCTTTACCCTTTGCGAATAACAGCCGAATACGTTTATGTGGATATTCATTTATAATGGGGGCATGTAGATAAGAGTGTATGTCTCCCATAAAATAAGCTGCAGGTTAAGTAATATTTAGCAGCCTAGTTAAATACGAAACATAAGTGCACGAAGTCAACCTGAGGAGAAGAATAAAGCGTTTTCTTTTTGTCGTAATCAGCGGCGGATGCAAGGGGGGGGGGATTAAGGGGATATATCCCCTCCCGAAATTTTGAGAAAAATACGAAACAAGAAACAAAAATAATATTAATTTTAATTCGTGAATGTACATAGGAATTAGAAAGTTTTCTACGTAAATTCTCTTTGCTAAAATGTTAAATTCCAAGGACTGCAGAAAGACAAACACAGCGTTCTTACTTCAAGACAGAGAGTCATGAAGAGTATTTTAGGCTTTTAATTTTCCTTCTCTTCTTAGACTATTTCATTAGTCAGCTCAAGGACAGGTTTTTAAATCATAAGGGAATCCTAAATTCCATACAAACTTTGCTGCCTAAAAACATAGTGCGAGCATCAGATGAAGATTTATAAACTGCTGTTGAGACTATAGTAAATCAGTGTCCCAATGATGTTGATGCATCACCAGAGTCTTTCTTCAAAGAATTGAGGATGCGGAGAAGAAATTTCCTTGATCAGAAAAATCTTCACCTAATACCTACTGATTTTATATCATCTTTGAACAGGTGCAATGAAATTATTTTTCCCTGCACTCGCAAGGCGCTAAAACTTTTCTGCACGTTGCCTGTAACTACAGCAACACCAGAACGGTCGTTCTCAACTTTGCGGTATTTGAAGACTTACTTGAGGAGCACGATGGGAGGAGACAGATTAAATGGACTGGCCTTGATGTATATACATAAAAATGTAGAAGTAAAAGCTCATCAAGTACTGAATGAAATGTCTAAGAAGTCTCGTCTCCTTCTTCTGTAAATGTCATGCTGTCATTGTTTTTGTATTGCAGTCATTGTAAATGTTAAAATTAAAAAATTATGGTTTATTTAACAACGCTCGCAATTGCCAAAGTTATATCAGCGTCGCTGGTGTGCCGGAATTTTTTCCCTCAGGACTTCTTTTACATGCCAGTAAATCGACTGATATGAGGCCTGTCGCATTTAAACACACTTAAATGCCATCGAGCTGGGTTGGGGTAGAACCCGCAACTTCGAGCATAGAAGGCTATACCGACAACGCTACTCAGGCCAGCTTGTAAATGTTTGTGACTCAGAAACAAATTGTGAGTATATAAACTTATTTCTCATTACTCCATTTTTACTATCTCCTCAAATCCCTCCCCGAAAAAGAATCCTGCGTCCGCCCCTGGTCGTAGTATATGCGTTTTCCTCAAAGATATTTATTTGGAGAGGAAAATCTTATATTTTTAATAGAGGAGATGATCCGAGGCCATAACATATATGTTTAATCCACACCTTTTACTGAATTAATGCACGATGGTTTTATTTACTGCAAGATGACTAGAAGTGCGTGGAGAATGTTTGGAACTTTAGGAAAGTTATGTAAGATACATTTTAATTAAAAATTAAATTAATTTTCTCATCAGTTCTGAGAATTAGTTATTTATATTACAGTGTCAATATCTAGGCGGCCGTTCCTTAATGCAGAACATAGACTGTTTAATTAACTTTTGATTTGATGTATACGAAGATCTCCGAAGTCAATTATCATCATCATCATCATCATCTACTTCAAGTTTTAGGCCTGTTGGCCTGTTCCGTCTTCAAGAATATAAAGTTGGTTTCTACATCTCATCAAAGATCTATCTCTTCTTCGAAATCCAGTTCAATTGTATGAAGATATTATTTTTGGCATCCTTTCTTCTGGCATTCTCACTAAGTGTTCTTGGCAGTTTAAAAGAAAGAACAGGCACAGAAATCGTCTCGATGTTGATTCAGATTTGAGACTGAAAGTAGGAAATTTTCAACCTGATGTAAAAGAAATTATGCATGAAAAATGGGCATAATTTCTGTTATTACATTTGAAGAGATTGGTTCTAAAGCGTCCTAAGTCTTTTTTTTTTTAAGTTGCTTGGACAAAAATTTGCACGACGTCAACAAAAGTGATATTCCTCGAAAGTTACTACAAACGAATCACTATACATGTATTAACTCCTGCGGTAGCTGATTTTCAACACCTCTTATCAATTCCATTACATCCCCACTCTCAGTTACCCCTGTGATGTTCTTTTCCGGTTAGGGCCGGTGAGTTGAGTTCCACACTGTACTTTCATTCTGTATACACTTTCTCTTTGTAACGCTCATGGTTATGGACTGGTGCCAATGTCACGAGGAAGAATAGTGTCAGAAGAACCGTAGGAGATGCCCAAGTGGCGAGATCCCATAGTATGTGTGGGTTGATGTGTAATTTTGATTAGCATTATGAGTAGACAGTGGATGCGGGATGACTTAAGGAAAAGTGAAATTGTTTCGCATTAGAGTATATGGCACGTGCCGCGCCGTCCGTCTTTTGTGAATCTGGTGAGTACAGCAGCGTACAGAACGAACATTGCAACGCAATGTGTGCAGGTGTATTATCCTGCTCAGGTATTTAGTACGCGTTGAATATGTTGTGCTGATCTATTCATAATAGCAAAACGTTAAATTCGCTCAGAGATAGGAAATGCAATTAAAAAGTATGAGAGTGACATTTTATGTATTAACGAAGACAATACCGTGTGTAATGTATGTAAAATTGAAATAAAAACCAGAACAACTCAGGCTATAGAGAAACATTGCAACAGTACATCGCACAGGAAATGTGTTCAAATGAGGAACCATCTACATCATCATCATCATCATCATCATCATCATCATTTAGTTGTGCGGGTCTAACGACACGTGCAACATGATGCTCAGTACAAATATTCCTCTAAAGAAATTGAGTGATCCCCATTTTAGAGGTTTTCTTCAGAAATTCTCTCGATACAAAATCTGTTTAAGCGATAGGCGAAGACGATTCAGCTTCGACAACTTACCGAGAATATAACGACGTTTACTGCAACGCTGGTAATTGCATCAATGATGACGAGGACTGAACCTTGCAAGGTATGTACTACAGTACGTTATTTTTCTTTTCCTTCTGACTGTACGCAGATACAGTAGCATGTTGATGTCGTCTGTTTACGTTTAAAACCTGTTCAGCCAATGGTCTGAATGAAAAAAAAAAACGTAACATATAGTAAATGTGCACTTAGATGCAACGATAAGTCATCCCGCATCCACTCTCTAATTATGAGGCTTCTTTGAGCCTATCTGTGTCGTATACACGGGCTACAAATCCATCCATTGAGTTTTATGATTTCGTCCCTTCCTCAGAGACTATTGAACGCACAACAGGTCAATGATCGCAATATATTAAGATTTTCTGTCACTCGGTGGAATGGAACGGTTAATTACAGGGCTGTTATGGCTATCACAGCACCGACTGCTTTTATTTCGGCCCGTTCTGGCCACATCAGCTATAAGATTATGAATACTAATCGTTCACTTGCAGATAGATGTGTGTATTTTATTTTTATTCATTAAACGTCATCAAGGGAGAGAGCCCATTCCCGAACTGGCCGAATGCCATTTCATGGGGTGGGCGGCTTTACACTGGCAATTCATTTGCATGCCGGGCGAGCGAAATGGGAAGCAGGAGATCAGTCACACATGATCGAGCAGCTCCAATCATACTGTTCCGCCAGCGACAAATCAAATATCATTTCCATATGATACTCCTCCGTCTCCTATTGATAACGCAAGTGACTACAAACACGTCTACTGCTCTGCGATGATCTGCATTATATTCTTATCCACTCCACATGTTTTAAACGTAAATAATGTACATATCTTTTATTATAGCGCTACCTCTGTGCAACGTCACAGTTTGCGGTGAGAGAACGAGAGATAGCAAAAGGTTGTAATGCTTTTTAGTACTCTGACGCCCACGAGGAAGATAAGTCACTTGAAATTTAACAGTCACTTGCCGGCAGAGATATAATGCAACTTTGTAAACTATGGACCATCCACTTTGGAATATTTTCAAATCTTCGAAAAACAGGCTTTTGGGTATTCCAACGTGTCCTGGAGCGTAACATTTCCAACATTTTAGAACTACAAGCGCCATCACTAGGGTAAATAAGTGTGACCAGTTTACAGAAGGAAAATGTGAAATTATTTTAATCACATTAGTCCCGTGAACGCTTCTAAATAATCCCTGAAACTTCAAAAAGACGAAAATACATGTTTAGAATGAAAAAAATATTGAAGTTACATAATAATTATAATTTGTTATTTATCCAACGCCTTGGATACCATCCTTCATTATTCATGGCCTCCTACATCATGACCTACCTAGTACACATATCGATTCTAAAATCCATGCCATGATATCTGATTATAATAATAATAATAATAATAATAATAATAATAATAATAATAATAATAATAATCTATACTAATAATAAATCTGTAACCGTAATTTTTCTGGTAATTTTCGAATTTCCAAAAATAATTGGTCCTAACATATATAATTAATCACCCTGAAACCGAAAATCGCTTTTTTGACATTTTTGTTTGTATGTTTGTTACCTTTTCACGCGATAATGGCTGAACCGACTTATATGAAAATTGGAATATAAATTAAGTTCGTTGTAACTTAGATTTTAGGCTATATGGCATTCAAAATACTTTATTTAAAAGGGGGGTTATAAGGGGACCTGAATTAAATAAATCAAAATATCTCGCTTATTATTGATTTTTGTGAAAAATGTTACATAACAAACGTTTCTTTAAAAATTGTTTCCGATAAGTTTTACTCTTTATAAAATTTTGATAGGACTGATATTTAATGAGATAAATGAGTTTTAAAATTAAAATAACGCCATCTAAGACGGTGCAATGAATTAGGAACAAATGACTTCGTCTATAAGGGGCCTTGGACAACAACAATCGAAACATGGGCCTTGGACATCAACAATCGAAAGCTATTAAATATAGCCTACAGAGAATGTTTCTGTGTTTGTATAAAGTAATATCGGAAGCTAAATTAACCGATTTGTATAATTAATTATTATTTCACCATTGGAAAGTGTAGTTTGTCTAGATGGACATAATGCTATAATGTTATTACAGTAACGTCTGAGTAAATCGAGGACAGGTAACATTAAAATAGCTTCTTATGCACAGAAAATTTGATAGGCTATTTTGTACATTCATTTTCTGTATTTCTTAAAATAATATTTCTGTACACTCATTTTAATCTCAGAGAATTAACGAACAAGGAGAGTGTATTGATTTAGTATGCAGTAATAATACGTTAGCTTAGCAATCCATTATTTTATAATTCAAATTTTAACTATGCTCAATTGAATCGTGTTAAAATACATAAAATATATATGCAATAAATGCAATGCAAAAAAATTGGGTAATGAGCGAAGCAGATTATCTTGCGCTGTTGTAAAAGTTGTTCCCTGGATCAAACGTCCTATTTTAATTAGTAATTAGTTTATATTTATTTCTAACAGGTGCAGCGGAGCGCACGGGTATGGCTAGTAATAATAATAATAATAATAATAATAATAATAATAATAATAATAATAATTTAGCTTCCCTTATGAAAAGGTTGCCAGATTTGACAAAGCGTATTACATATAATTTGGAAACACACCTAAAAGGTAAAATGATATTCATTTGAAACGGTTAGGGAATCGAATATGCAAAATATCAGAAGAATTTACACCTAAGTAGCGTTTGTGCTCATTTACAGTTAAGAAAGGGGGGGGGGAAATATCATCGGATAGGTTAGAATGATTTGAATGCCATATACAGCGAGAAAAATAATAGTACGGATTTATTGGCATTGATATCTAAACCAATCAACAGCCATCGGTTAAGATAACTTGAAATTTCCATTATCACTCCCATACAAACGATTTTTCAATATCTGAACCGATCCTTTGAGGGCACTAATGGCTATTTCCTTCACAATGCTGTGTGTTAGGCCCAGGTTTTTACATATTTTGTTGGCAAAGAAGGAGGGTATGGTACCTCGTGCTCCCACCATCAGACCTATCACATCAATGTGGGACAGGCTATATTTAACTTTATAGAACGGGATTGTTAATTCATAGATCCGTTTCTTTTCACTGTCCACCTCATGCGGTTGATCTGCAGCTTTGGCTGTCCGGCGAGAGGCGACAGCATCTCAAGCACAGACGGGGAGTTTTGTGTCCCTGTTGCACCCAGGAGTTTTGCTCCTACTCAATAATTTAACGTGCAACCCCCATCACGTAGCGGAGCTTATGGTTAGCAGGGAGGGTGTGGCTCATGATATAAACAAGGCGCGCAAACAAACCATCACATGTACTGATATTTAATACTGCATTATTATACAGAGAGATTTAATAACCCTCTGGGTAAACAGATCAAAGTTTTAGCCCCCCTCTCCCGACAATTCTCTTTTCAAATCACCGAATTAGAACCCTCTTTCCGTTTTAGTCGTTTCATGATTTGAAAAAAGCGTATCCGGTCAAACATTGCGGACACAGTACTGTTTGTTCCACCGACTGAGATCCATTAGGGGAAGATAAATGCCTACATAATGCATTTCCTTCGCAGGACCAGGAAACGTGGACAGAGTGGAAATGTGTTTTGACGTCTTGACCGATCTTCATTCCATATTTTTCTTCCATAACTTATTATCATTGTTTACTTCAGTTACAGTACTTTAAAATTACTTAGGGATGTATTAATAAGAGAATAAGCGTGTAAGAAAGCTATGTTCGCTCAGTGGTGGAAGTGTGTGGAAAAACAAAATAGACAGTAGAATCTACAAATTTTTGAAAAGTGAAAGAAGAAGTTAGTAAAAGAACGAAGGAAGTATCAGAAAGCAAATAAAGTCGAAAAACTAAGCGCATAATTTTATTTACTTATTTATTTATTTAGTCATTTATTTATTTAGTAATTTATTTATTTATTTAGTCATTTATTTACTTAGTAATTTATTCATTTAGTCATTTATTTATTTAGTCATTTATTTATTTACTTAGTCATTTATTCATTCATTTAGTCATTTATTTATTTAGTCATTTATTTATTTATTTAGTCATTTATTTATTTAGTCATTTATTCAATTATTTAGTCATTTATTTATTTATTTAGTCATTTATTTATTTATTTAGTCATTTATTTATTTACTTAGTCACTTATTTATTTACTTAGTCATTTATTTATTTAGACATTTATTTATTTAGTCATTTGTTTATCTAGTCATTTATTTATTTACTTTGTCATTTATTTATTTATTTATTCATTTATTTATTTATTTAGTCATTTATTTATTTATTTAGTCATTTATTTATTTACTTAGTCATCTATTTATTTAGTCATCTATTTATTTAGTCATTTATTTATTCAGTCATTTATTTATTTAGTCATTTATTTATTTACTTTGCCATTTATTATGGGGAAGGAAACAATAATCACCAATTAGGAACAGGATTCTTTGTACATAAAAGAATAAAATCAGCAGTAAAAAAGGTCGAATTTATCAGTGACAGGTTATCATATTTAGTACTTAAGGGTAGATGGTGCGACATCATAGTTATAAATGCTCACGCCCCTACAGAAGAGAAAGACGACTATATAAAGGATAGCTTCTATGAGGAATTGGAACATACTTTTGATCAGTTCCCTAGATATCATATGAAAATTTTATTGGGGGATTTCAACGCTAAAGTAGGACGGGAGGATATTTTTAGACCAACTATTGGAAAAGAGAGCCTACACGCAATTAGTAGTGACAATGGAGTTAGATTAGTCAACTTTGCCACATCGAAAAATTTAATTGTCAAAAGTACAACATTCCCCCATAAGGATATACATAAATATACTTGGACTTCTCCAGATGGATTGACACACAACCAAATAGATCACGTCTTGATAGATAAACGGAGACATACTAGTATAGTAGATATTCGAACTTTCAGAGGTGCAGACTGTAATTCTGACCATTATTTGGTGATTGGAGAATTAAGAGAAAGATTATCAGTAGCCAAGCGAGTAGAGCAACAAGTTAATATTACTAAATTCAATATTTTGAAATTAAAGGACGAGGAAGCTAAGCAAAATTATCAGGTCGAAATTTCGAATAGGTTTGCCACTTTAGAAAGTTCCGACGAAGTTGAGAAAGAATTAGATGTTAATAGCATGTGGAAAATATCAGAGATAGTATCAAAATTGCAGCTGAGCAGAGCATAGGTTATTATGAAACTAAGAAAAAGAAACCGTGGTTTGATGAAGATTGTTGCATGGTAGTAGAAAGAAGGAAACAGGCAAAATTGAAATTTTACAGGATCCAGTTGAGGAGAATAGAGATAATTATTTCAATGAAAGACGGGAAGCAAGTCGTACACTTAGGAATAAAAAGAGAGGTTACTTGAAGGAAAAACTGAATGAGGTAGAAACAAATAGTAAGAATAAAAACATTCGAGATTTATATAAGGGTATAAAGGAATTTAAGAACGGATATCAGTCAAGGGTAAACGTGATCAAGGATGAGAATGGTGACTTGCTTGCAGACTCTTCATCAATCCTAAACAGATGGAAAAACTATTTTGCGCAACTACTAAATGTACATAGGCCAAATAGAAATGATCGGGACGATATTGAAATACAAACTGCTGAGCCATTTATACCCGAACCCACGATTTCAGAAGTCGAAATTGCGATAGAAAATCTGAAAAAGTACAAGTCTCCAGGTATCGATCAAATTCCAGCAGAATTAATACAAGAGGGTGGAAGTGCATTATATAGCGAAATTTATAAACTTGTACTTGCTATTTGGGAAAAGGAAATTGTACCAGAACAATGGAAGGAGTCCATAATTGTACCTATTTTTAAAAAGGGGGACAAAACGAACTGTGGTAACTTTCGAGGAATATCACTTTTGTTGACGTCGTACAAAATTTTGTCCAATATTCTTTTGAGGAGATTAACTCCGTACGTAGATGAAATTATTGGGGATCATCAGTGCGGTTTTCGGCGTAATAGATCGACTATTGATCAGATTTTTGTATTCGGCAGATAATGGAGAAAAAATGGGAGTATAAGGGTACAGTACATCAGTTATTCATAGATTTCAAAAAGGCATATGACTCGGTTAAGAGGGAAGTATTATATGATATTCTTATTGAATTTGGTATTCCCAAGAAACTAGTTCGATTAATTAAAATGTGTCTCAGTGAAACATACAGCAGAGTCCGTATAGGTCAGTTTCTATCTGATCCTTTTCCAATTCACTGCGGGCTAAAGCAGGGAGATGCACTATCACCTTTACTTTTAACTTCGCTTTAGAATATGCCATTAGGAAAGTTCAGGATAACAGGCAGGGTTTGGAATTGAACGGGCTACATCAGCTTCTTGTCTATGCAGATGACGTGAATATGTTAGGAGAAAATACACAAACGGTTAGGAAAACACGGAAATTTTACTTGAAGCAAGTAAAGCGATCGGTTTGGAAGTAAATCCCGAAAAGACAAAGTATATGATTATGTCTCGTGACGGGAATATTGTACGAAATGGAAATATAAATATTGGAGATTTATCCTTCGAAGAGGTGGAAAAATTCAAATATCTTGGAGCAACAGTAACAAATGTAAATGACACTCGGGAGGAAATTAAACGCAGAATAAATATGGGAAATGCCTGTTATTATTCGGTTGAGAAGCTCTTATCATCCAGTCTGCTGTCCAAAAATCTGAAAGTTAGAATTTATAAAACAGTTATATTACCGGTTGTTCTATATGGCTGTGAAACTTGGACTCTCACTCTGAGAGAGGAACATAGGTTAAGGGTGTTTGAGAATAAGGTGCTTAGGAAAATATTTGGGGCTAAGCGGGATGAAGTTACAGGAGAATGGAGAAAGTTACACAACACAGAACTGCACGCATTGTATTCTTCACCTGACATAATTAGGAACTTGAAATCCAGACGTTTGAGATGGGCAGGGCATGTAGCACGTATGGGCGAATCCAGAAATGCATATAGAGTGTTAGTTGGGAGACCGGAGGGAAAAAGACCTTTAGGGAGGCCGAGACGTAGATGGGAGGATAATATTAAAATGGATTTGAGGGAGGTGGGGTATGATGATAGAGACTGGATTAATCTTGCACAGGATAGGGACCGCTGGCGGGCTTATGTGAGGGCGGCAATGAACCTTCGGGTTCCTTAAAAGCCATTTGTAAGTAAGTAAGTAAGTTTATTTATTTAGTCATTTATTTATTCATTTAGTCATTTATTTATTTATTTATTTAGTAATTTATTTATTTAGTCATTTATTTATTTACTTTGTCATTTATTTATTTATTTAGTCATTTATTTATTCATTTAGTCATTTATTTATTTATTTATTTATTTAGTCATTTATTTATTTACTTTGTCATTTATTTATTTATTTAGTCATTTATTTATTTACTTAGTCATCTATTTATTTAGTCATTTATTTATTTAGTCATTTATTATTTAGTCATTTATTTATTTAGTCATTTATTTATTTACTTTGTCATTTATTTATTTATTTAGTCATTTATTTATTCATTTAGTCATTTATTTATTTAGTCATTTATTTATTTAGTCATTTATTTATTTAGTCATTTATTTATTTACTTTGTCATTTATTTATTTATTTAGTCATTTATTTATTCATTTAGTCATTTATTTATTTATTTAGTCATTTACTTATTTAGTCATTTATTTATTTACTTTGTCATTTATTTATTTATTTAGTCATTTATTTATTCATTTAGTCATTTATTTATTAATTTATTTAGTCATTTATTTATTTAGTCATTTATTTATTTACTTTGTCATTTATTTATTTATTTAGTCATTTATTTATTCATTTAGTCATTTATTTGTTTATTTATTTAGTCATTTATTTATTTAGTCATTTATTTATTTACTTTGTCATTTATTTATTTAGTCATTTATTTATTTATTTACTTTGTCATTTATTTATTTATTTAGTCATTTATTTATTCATTTAGTCATTTAATTATTTATTTATTTAGTCATTTATTTATTCATTTAGTCATTTAATTATTTATTTATTTAGTCATTTATTTATTTATTTATTTATTTATTTATTTATTTATTTATTTATTTATTTAATCATTCATTCATTCATTCATTCATTCTGATTGTTCTGCATTTGCTGTAGTTGTCGAATTATAAATAAATCTTCAGAGGTTAAATATATTATTGTATCATTATTGATAAACATCTGAACTGGTATAAACAAATCAACTTGGTAACAAATTACGTAGAATTATACATTACTTCGTTCACTTGCGAAATTACTTACCAGTGATGTACTACATACAGTTTACCTTGCCTTATTTCAGTCTATAACCCAATATGGAATATTAGGATGGAGTGGTACTTATAAAGCGAACCTTAATTCACTAGATTTATTACAGAGAAGAATAATTAAAATATGTCTGAAAACCTATTGATTATTCTACGTAAAAATTGTTTTTAGAATTTAAAGTCTTGAAAATGCATCAAATTAATATCAATGCAATATTAAATTTTATAAATAAAAATCATACATAGTTATTTCAGATCATATACTCGCAAATACAAAACCAAAGGCATGGATACAATACGTTTCAACCCAAGTGTTTAACGAGCACTGCTTTCAACCATGGTATTAATATCGGCTTTAGAATTTATAACATATTAATAAAATAATACCCACACTTATTTACCTACAAAAGCTTAAAATTTAAAATTGTATGTATGTAAGCAGTGTAATTTGTTATGACTTACTTACTTACTTACTGGCTTTTAAGGAACCCGGAAGTTCATTGCCGCCCTCACATAAGCCCGCCATTGGTCCCTATCCTGAGCAAGATTAATCCAGTCTCTACCATCATATCCCACCTCCCTCAAATCCATTTTAATATTATCTTCCCACCTACGTCTCGGACTTCCCAAAGGTCTTTTTCCCTCCGGTCTCCCAACTAACACTCTATATGCATTTCTGGAATCGCCCATACGTGCTACATGTCCTGCCCATCTCAAACGTCTGGATTTTATGTTCCTAATTATGTCAGGTGAAGTATACAATGCGTGCAGCTCTGCGTTGTGTAACTTTCTCCATTCTCTTGTAACTTCATCCCTCTTAGCTCCAAATATTTTCCTAATAACCTTATTCTCAAATACCCTTAAACTCTGTTCCCCTCTCAAAGTGAGAGTCCAAGTTTCACAACCATACAGAACAACCGGTAATATAACTGTTTTATAAATTCTAACTTTCAGATTTTTGGACAGCAGACTAGATGACAAAAGCTTCTCAACGGAATAATAACAGGCATTTCCCATATTTATTCTGCGTTTAATTTCCTCCCGAGTGTCATTTATATTTTTTACTGTTGCTCCAAGATATTTGAATTTTTCCACCTCTTCGAAGGATAAATCTCCAATTTTTAATAGCTCCATTTCTAATTTGTTATGAATAGTTATTAATTTTCAGATATTATTTTATTGTAATTTACGCATGTAAATTTATTATGTATCGAATACTCCTCTGAGCACGAAAACACTCTCTTTCAGGGAGTGCTAGAATTTTGTAAATTTACAGTTTCTTTGTATTGTATTCCTCAGGCAATAAACATTATTATTATTATTATTATTATTATTATTATTATTATTATTATTATTACATTATCATCATTATTATTTACTTATTTATTTATTTATTTATTTATTTATTTATTTATTTATTTATTTATTAGTGATACGAGTTCATGGTGTACAGACAGATGGACAGAAAGACAAGCTGAAGGATGGGTAGATGAATGGAGAGACGGATGGACTAGTAGACAAGTAAATAGAATGAACGAGTGGATTTACAGATGAATTAATAAATACATATACGAATAAATAGATGAATGAGTCAATTAATTAATCGATGGATAGACAGAGAGATAGATAAGTAGGATGAACGAATGGATTGACAAGTGGATAAATGAATTAATGAACAGATATACGAATGAATGGATGAAGGAGTGAATTAATGAATGAATGGATCTGTGTGTACAGATTGATAGGTAACTAATGGATGGATTGACAAATCGTCGTTGTTCCTGCAATAACTCCTATGTGCAAAATATACAATTTTTCAGTAGGAGGAAAAAACACATTTATTCATCCTATGGCGTACATAGGGGATTGTAAATTTTTACATTTTCGAAAGAAAAAAATATAATTACTTATAGGAGATTTTATTATTTGCTGTATCACTATTTAAGTTATTTAATAGAGCAAAAATCTGAAAATCGATAAATATGTAACATAGGAGTTACTGCAGGAACAACGACAGAATAGATAAATGGATTAATGAATGAATATGCGACTGGATTAATGAATGAATGGATGAATTAATTAATCAATCAATGACTGAATAGGAAGTTAGGTAAGTGTGATAAACGAATGGATTTAGAAATGAATCAGTGGAAAGATATACGAACAGATAACTGAATGAATGAATGAATGAATGAATGAATGAATGAATGAATGAATGAATGAATGAATGAATGGATAAATCGATGGATGAACAAAGAGATTACTAATTAGGATAAGTGACTGGATTGACAAGAGGATAAGTGAATGAATTAATTGATTAAATAATCTGTGGATGGATAGGGTCATAGATAAGTAGGATGAACGCATGAATTGACAAATGGATAAATGGATTGATGAATTAATGAATAGATTACAGATAGATGAACGAATTAATGAACAGACATGAATGAATGAGTGAATCTATGGATGTACTGAGTAATAGGTAACTAATGAATGAATTAACAAATAGATAAATGGATTAATGAATGAGTGAATGCACGAATGAACGGACGGATTAATGAATAAGTGAATTAATTAAATAATACCTGAATTAATTAATTAATCTATAGCTGAATAGGAAGTTACGTAAGTGAGATGAAGGAATGGATTTACAAATGAGTCAATGAAAAGATATACGGATGAATGAATGGATGAATGAATGAATGAATGAATGAAAGAAGGAATGAAGGAATGAATGGATGGATGAATGAATTAATTAATTAATGAAAGAAGGAATGGATGAATGAATGAATGAATGAAAGAAGGAATGAATGAATGAATGAATGCAAGAATGAATGAATAAAAGAAGGTATGAAGGAATGAATGAATGAAGGAATGAATGAATGAATGAAGGAATGAATGAATGAATGAATGAGTCGATGGATGAACAGAGAGATAGCTAAGTAGTGTAAACGACTGGATTGAGAAGAGGATAAATGAATGAGTTAACTAATTAATTAATTTGTGGATGGACGGCGTGATAGGTAAGTATAATGACCGGATTGACAAATGGATTAATGAATAGATATAAAAATTAATTAATTAATTGATGGGTGGACAGGAAGATAGTTAAATATAATTTACGAATGATTTGAGAATTGAATAAATTAATTAATGACAAACGGTGAAATGGTTGGAAGGTTGGTTGAATGACTGGTTGGATGGGTAGATAGACTAACAGATTGATGTCGACAGACAAATGCATATATGGATGGATTAATGAGTGAACTGATAAATTAGTTAATTAATGATTGATGACTAGATTAACGGGCCGATAGGTTGGTGGATATGTCTTCTGAAAGCGGAAAAAGATAGGTGACACCTCTCACCCTTTCCCAGCACACGGTTAGTTTGGCACATGTGCAATTGTTGATGTCGAAGCCGGTGTGAACCAGTTTGTGTTTGAAGGCTTCATGCATATTTAAGTTGCGAATACATCTGTAAAATCTTGGTAATTGATTGTCCCGGACCTCCCAGCTACAAGACAGGCGAGGGGTAAATGGATGGGGCGACGCGTTGTGTAGCGACAGCAAACAGCTGTTCCTGTCTTGTAGCGGAATCGGACAGCCGTCCGACATCGATTTGTCACTTTGATAGTAGTTCCTACTATAGGTAGATTGAACGAGGATCAGTCAGTTTCAATTCATATTAGGTACATTTTTGGTTTTCGTTCGTTCAAATGCAAGAAGTGAACTTCAAAATGTAGGCCTAAGTATATATGTATGCATGTATGCATGTATGTATGTATGTATGTATGTATGTATGCATGTATGTATGTATGTATGTATGTATTGTATGGACTTGTTGTTTGGGGGGGGCACAAATCCATAAAAGGAAGTAATAATCTTTATGCTATCCCTTATCCCCATAAAATACACCCCATTTTTACAAAAACGGGAGATACCATTTTAGTAATAGATGAATATCCTAAAAAAATTTGAGTTCAAAAGGACATCAACTAATGATTCACAATACAACCAAAAGAATTTGGAATTATTATTCGAACGGCGGCTTATTCCAAAAAAAGAAAAAGTTTTTAAAAAAGAACTATTCTTTTTAAGAAAAAAATGGAAAAATATTGTATGTATTGTATGTATTGTATGTATGTATGTATGTATGTATGTATGTATGTATTGTATGGACTTGTTGTTTGGGGGGGGGCACAAATCCATAAAAGGAAGTAATAATCTTTATGCTATCCCTTATCCCCATAAAATACACCCCATTTTTATAAAAACGGGAGATACCATTTTAGTAATAGATGAATATCCTAAAAAAAATTTGAGTTCAAAAGGACATCAACTAATGATTCACAATACAACCAAAAGAATTTGGAATTATTATTCGAACGGCGGCTTATTCCAAAAAAAAAAAAGTTTTTAAAAAAGAACTATTCTTTTTAAGAAAAAAATGGAAAAATATTGTATGTATGTATGTATGTATGTATGTATGTATGCAAATCACAGAAACCTGCAGAAAAGTATATTCTATTATCCAAGTGCTAAAAAGGATAAATGTTCATCTCCTCTCTTGCTTAAAATGTCCCTTGTGCAGACATTTGTATTTCCCTATTTTGACTAAGCCGATATTCTACTGACTGACCTCTCCAGCGACAACAAAACGAAACTTCAATGTGCTCATACTGTAATATGTGCTTACGTTTTTTAAGCAATGTTCGTAAATATGATCATGTTGTCCCATCCCTGGAAGCAATAGGTTGGCTTAAACTAGATAAGAAAATAAATTTACATTCACTTCTCTTTCTCTTCGAAATCTTGAACTCTTCTATTCCTTCGTACCTGTCGTCTCGCTTCACTTACCTTTCTTCCCACCACAATCTGAACACACGCTCTCGCCATGAAACAATACTAACAATGCCATCCAATCGCACCTCCTCATACTCATCCTCTTTCACAGTATCCTTGCCAAGACTCTGGAACGCTAGCATCAGGGACTGTCGAAATAAAATTGAATTCAGACGCAAACTTACTAGGCACTTGGTCAGTAATTGATTTCTTTTAAATAGTTTCCTGAATCTATCAATATCCAGTAATTTCATCACTATACAATTTTGTTATTCTAGGTTTAATTTGTAATTCAGTAAATATAAAATATCCTTTGTTTTTATATGATAAATTATCTAGCTTGCATTAATCAGGTAATCTTTTCATACTTTGATTTTTATTGTAATTATAATTCTAAATTTAATATTAATTGTAATTTTATTCTTCATATTATAGTTGGAATCTCCTGGTAGAGGGGCAGAGAAGGCCTAACGGCCTTATCTCTACCAGGTTAAATAAATAAATAAATAAATAACAAAAACAACTGAAGGAATAATACTTCTCCTGCTATCTAATGAATTGAGCGAAAAACTATTGGAGTTAGGGCTGCCACACTATTCAAGAATGAAATTATGTGAAATAAACAACCGAAATTGGATTGAGAATGCGGTACATTTGAAAGAAATGGAGATTAGAAAACGAAGTTGGCGTAGATTTTAAATACCCGGCTAACAGAGTTTTGCAAATGGCGTCATTAAATGTCATAGCATTGTATTAGGACTTAAATTTTATTTGTAATATATTTTCTACAGTCAAAAGATTATTTTAAGCAAAAAAAAAATGTTTTAGGTTTTGAAAATGGCGTCATTAAATGTCATAGCATTGTATTAGGACTTAAATTTTATTTGTAATATATTATCAACAGTCGAAAGATTATTTTAAGCGAAAAAAAATGTTTTAGAAAATGTGAATTTTAAGCGTCTGTATAAGAGTATTTATTAGTAAGACCGTTATTCTATAATTACGCTAATTTTATTTATTTATAGATCTATCTATCTGTCTGTCTGTCTGTCTGTCTTTCTTTCTTTCTTTCTATCTATCTATCTATCTATCTATCTATCTATCTGTCTGTCTGTCTGTCTGTCTGTCTGTCTGTCTAGCTATCTATCTATCTGTCTGTCTATCTATCTATCTATCTATCTATCTATCTATCTGTCTGTCTGTCTGTCTGTCTATCTATCTATCTATCTATCTATCTATCTATCTATCTATCTATCTATCTATCTATCTATCTATCTATCTATCTATCTATCTATCTATCTATCTCTTTATCTATCTATCTATCTATCTATCTATCTATCTATCTATCTATCTATCTATCTATCTATCTATCTATCTATCTATCTATCTATCTATCTATCTATCTGTCTAGCTATCTATCCTATGTCTGTCTATCTGTCTGTCTATCTATCTATCTATCTATCTGTCTGTCTGTCTGTCTGTCTAGCTATCTATCTATCTATCTATCTATCTATCTATCTATCTATCTATCTATCTATCTATCTATCTATCTATCTATCTATCTATCTATCTATCTATCTATCTATCTATCTATCTATATATCTATCTATCTATCTATCTATCTATCTATCTATCTATCTATCTATCTATCTATCTATCTATCTATCTATATATCTATCTATCTATCTATCTATCTATCTATCCTATCTGTCTATCTATTCTATCTATCTATCTATCTACTTACCTATTTACTTACTTATTTATTTACTTACTTATTTACTTATTTATTTACTTATTTATTTATTTAGTTACTTATTTATTTATTTATTTATTTATTTATTTATTTATTTATTTATTTATTTATTTATAACCTGAAGTATTTCTCGGGTCATATTGTATAATTATATCTGAAAAATACATTCGTTGGTGTGCTAGTATTATTGAAGTTGAAATTCATCTTTACTTTCCCTTGTCACCCGTCCACACTAGCAGTCTCCCGCCGCGCAGGAGGATGACGTAATCACTGCGACTGTGAATTCAGTGAAAGGAAGAGGAATTGCAGGAACAGACATGAGCACTAATGCGGTATGGGAATACATCATCGCATAAAACTGGGCGACATGACAAGTCGCTCTACCGCATGGGTTTGCAAGAGCCTCTATAAAAAAAAAAGGCTTTGACAACCTTCAAATGTTATTCGTTTTTATACATTGCCTACACAAAATGTACCGTGGAAAACACTCCCTTACTCCCTATACGAGACTTAATTACGCACTACCGGAGAGAAATGATTACACGACAGCAGAAAGAAGGAAGAAGCTTTTTATTATAATCCCTGAACATAATTTGCATAAATTGTCACCGTTTTTAGCTACAAGCGATGCGCATTTGATTCTGTAACAAAACAATGAGGATTTTACTGGAATGCGAAGCACTTAGTTACCTGTTTCCCATAATCCCACAGGCACGACGTAATGAACAACTGCAAAATACAGGCTTTAAATACGTACCGCGGTATTTTATAAATCTGTTTAACGACGCCATACTAACCACAGTGGATGTAAAACATTTTCTGTGTATTTTAATGAGTTCTCCATTGAATTCGAAATTAGATTCCTCTGCAGTTAGTTTCACTATATCAACACGATGGGAGGAGTTGGAATTTCTGGTGTGGTTTGGTGGTTAATGGTGCTGTAAAGAATGATCTTTTCTTTTGATAAGTCATAATAATCATTGTTGATACATTGGACATCTATAACTTGTCAAAATCTGCTTTAAATGTTCGATGCAAAATGTTTCTTTCAGTGCCGTAAGTTACCTTTCATGAATTGATTTAGAATTCTTAAATTGCTGAGTGTGCCTTAAAAATTGCACTAGTCTTTTGTAGATTATCCAACGATTTTTATCTTTATCATCGTCATCACCACTACCACCACCACCACTTTCATCTTCAATCTTGAAGCGTCAGACATCTGTTCTTTTCAGCAATCTACATTTTACTTCAATTCAATTTTTCTTTGTATACTTTGAGGTTGATATATACAGTCTTAGAAACCAGTTTTGTCGCATAGATAACTTATGAAGTCCCCAAAAGGAGGTTGTGCGCATGATCAGAGGACGTGCGACCTGGTTTAAAAGAGAAGGACTAGTTGAGGTAATAAAATTAGTTTTTACATCTTGATTACACAACTTTTAACACTGTATCACTTCGGAATATGTATGATAAGACTTTCTTGTGTTAAATTTTAACGTACCTTGTTTACATGTTTCGACCTATTTATGGGTCATCTTCAGAACTGGTCGTTGTTGGTCTTGGCACCTCTTGTTTCCTGTGTGGGTGCGTTCGTAGTGTAGAGTCAAAGAGTGTATGTGTTTTGAAATTGAGTTGTGTGTTGAGAATATCGTTGGGGTGTGTTTTCGTGTGTCTGTATATTTAATATTGATAATAATAATAATAATAATAATAATAATAATAATAATAATTTATTTAATCTGAGAGGATTAAGGCCATAAGGCCTTCTCTTCCATCCTACCAGATAGCACATATAAATACAAAAAATAAATACAAACACTGATGAAAATGATACAAATTAAGTTAAAGCCCTATAGAGGGTCAACAGAGTCAAAAGTACATTATAGAGCTCTCATCGAGCTAATACGACAGTGAGAAATAAAACAAAGATAGCAATGATGATATTGATAACTGACAATAATAATAATAATAATAATAATAATAATAATAATAATAATAATTTATTTAATCTGACAGGAGTAAGGCCATAAGGCCTTCTCTTCCATCCTACCAGATAGCACATATAAATACAAAAAATAAATACAAACACTGATGAAAATGATACAAATTAAGTTAAAGCCCTATAGAGGGTCAACAGAGTCAAAAGTACATTATAGAGCTCTCATCGAGCTAATACGACAAAGAGAAATAAAACAAAGATAGCAATGATGATATTGATAACTGACAATAATAATAATAATAATAATAATAATAGTAATAATAATATAATAATAATAATAAATACATTACATATTAATTTTCAATTTTACAACAGCATAGTTACAATATTTACTATATGTCATGGGTTAAGGTGAAGTTGCGCAACCTGACATGTGTTCAACAAGCAATTCCACGAACTAGAATGTGATTTTTTAATTTAAATTTGAATTTTGATATTGTCCGACAGTCTCTGACGTGGCCAGGGAGAGAATTCCTGAGGCGTGGAATAGATATGCTGAAAGATGGTGAGTAGAAGGATGTTCTGTGCAGAGGAATAGAGAGAAGGTACATGTTCCGGGTTCGAGGTAGTGAAAGGTAAACAAAACGAGATGCTAGGTAAGAGGATGTGTAGGTGTGGATGATTTTAAATAGTAATAAGAGAGAGTTGAAGAATTTTCTTTCTTTAAGTGGACTCCAAGACAAGAATTCTAGTGACGGTGTTACATGATCGAATTTTCTAATGTTACAAACGAAACGAACGCAGATATTGTGAACACGCTGTAGTCTATGGGCAAGATCAGTATTTAGATTCGTGAATAAAGAATCGCAATAATCGAAGTGGGGCATCACTAAAGTTTGGATCAGGTTCTTTTTAAGGCTGAGTTGTTCTAGTGTGTTGAGTTTCTGGCTTTTTGGTTGGATGTGCAGTATTTCCTTGTCTGTGTTGATGTCTCTGTAGGTGTGGTTGGCATTTGTGATGTGTTCTACATATGTGGAAGTGTTTTGTAATATTGTTATGGCTGTGATGTGTTCTTTGTAACGTGTTTGAAATGATCTACCTGTCTGTCCTATGTAGAAGTTGTTGCAGGTGTTATATTTGAGTTTGTATACGCCTGTGTGGTTGTATTTGTTTGTTTGTGTTGTTTGTGTGTTGAGATGTTTTTGTAGAGTGTTATTTGTTCTGTATGCGATGTTGTAGTTTAATCTCTTGAATGAGGTTGCAATTTTGTGTGTGTTTTTGTTTTCGTATGTTAGTGTGATGTATTTTTTTTTTTTTTTTCTTTGTATGTCTGATCATGCGCACAGCCTCATTTCTGGAACATATCTGTGCGACAAAACTTCTTTCTCAGATTTTACATTTTTATCATCAGCCAGTACATCTCACTTGACGATTAATGTCAGAGGAAGAACAATTGTTTGCATGCATCTTAAGTCTGATTAGTGTAATATGTAGCTAGTCGGCGATGTATGCAATGGAGGAGGGAAAGGAATAGGCCACCCTGCCCCATTATTTCTGGCCTAGTAGCTTCATAAGTGGTGCCTTGTTGGTGTCGCTCGTGGGGTTCAGAGCTGTCTTCGTACAGTTGACTAAAAAAACACTGGATGTTTCTTCTACCAGTTTTTTTCCGTAACGCGACAACCCATGAAGACCCAAGGCCGACTAACTGCTGGCTTCATGTCCACATGCCTCAACAGAGGTAAACGATCATCCAACCAGTACGGGGTGTCATGTGGTTAGTACAATGATTCTCTCAATCATTAGAGCTGGTTTTCGAAACCGGATTTCCCTACCTAGCTTAGCACCCCAATTTCATTACGATTCTCTTCTACTAAATTGCTTAGGCATATATTTTTTTTAATTGTTGAAGTAGCTTTCAAATGTTAATTCACTGTTGAATGGGATATAGGTATAATATTATTTCTATGTTATTTTATTTCGCAGTTTAAGTTGAATATTAGTATATTATAGAGGCAGCCAGCATAAAATTCCTGTGATCAATCTGAAGACGCAGAGTATAAAATCAATATATTGGAAGAGGATTCAATATAACGTGAATTTCAAATAGCAAATTATACTGGTTGAACAGCCTACAGAAAAAGAATGATACGATACACAATCAATTGTATTCAGTGCATTATAATATAAATTGAGAAGGAAAACAAATCTCTGTAAGATTCGCAAGAGATAACTGGAATCACGAAACTGACTATTAATCCGTTCATTACGAAGAGAAAAATAAGGGAAAGAGAAGGAGTTTTACGTAAATCTAAGTTCCATGTTATTAATTTGGAGTATGCAATTATTAAAAAAACTGTAAGCCATTTTGTAAAAGAAACATCTGACATCCAAAGAAAATATTGGGTTGAAGTAAAATATAGATTGCTAAAGGCAACAGATTATCTAACGCTTAAACAATGAAAATGAAAATGGTGGTAGTGGTGGTGGTGGTGGTGGTAATGATGATGATGATGACAAATATAAAGATAAAACTCGTTTGGCAGTCCACAAAACTTCTGACATTTTTGAAGCGACCTCAACAATTTAAGGTATTCATCTACCCTTAATTTTTAATTTTCCTTAAAAAAATTAATTTTTTTATTTCTATGTTTACCTGAAAGCTTGAACTTCTAGTTTTCAAAAATATATCAGTTTTGTCTCTATGATGTTTGGTTAATTAATTAGCTGAGTTTTTATTGACCGGAAACATTCTTTCTTTAAACCGGAAATACAAGTGTCAATTCGTTACATTCAGTCACGTTTATATATTTTTCGTGTAATAACAATTAGAATTTGGCGGTAGAGTTTGACTGTATTATTTTTCATACAGTCAGGATGCTATGTTTTTGGTTATACAATTTTTCATACCCTCAGAATGTAGATGTTTAATTACACAGCATTTTACAACACTAATGTTAACATAAAGTGCATATTTTAGAATTGAGATATTTTCATCATTCTTCCACCAAAATGTAGTTGATTAATATAGCTAAGTGCCGAACTACAAACAGTGGCCTAGTGCTTAAGAAAGTTAATTTAAAACTCCAAGATCTTAAATTTTTTATTTATGTTTCAAATTTTCAAAAAATAAAATGACATTTTTCCGTAATGGGATAAGATGGGGAAAAACAGATTTTATAGCTTATTCTGTGTTCGTAGGACTAAGACAGTGAAAGAAATTTTGTTCTAACATAAAAATCGTGGGCCAAGAACTAAAACGAACAAATTTCAGTTTTCCCGTTAAAAAATTGCTCCCCTTGCCTCACAAAAATATTTGAAGAGTTTATTTTGTATGAAAATGAATAAAAATGGCAAATTTTTCTCCAAAGGGTAGACTAGATAAGTAGGCCTACCTTAAGAACTATAAATACCGATTAAGAAAGTTAAGATATTCAAAGAAACATTTCGTGGAACTAAAATGCAGATTTTGACAGGTAATTAGATGTCCAATCCGCAGTAACTTGAAGGGAGGGGTGTAGATAAGGTAGTGTGGTACGAAACTTTCGGGTTTTACACGGCATCTGATTGGCCGACTTTTTCGAGGCCCGCGTCTGGGATGGTTCCATACACTTAGACTCACAGTGATCCATTGTGTGCGTTGGTTCCAGTCCAACTGGTGGCCTGGATGATGTTCGTGAATTCGATACTAACAGGAGAACCACTTGCCTCAGTCCTGCCAGAGCGAGGTCCCTTCTCCAGACGAATTTCTTCTAAAACCCAGGACCCAAAACCCCACCCTAAGTCCTTAGAACCTATATCACAATCGGAAAACTGTACTGCCCATAAGAACCCACCCCAATCTATTTTCACTGTCATAGATGATACATAAAATTAGAAAAAACACTATAATATCAGTTTTTCTTACTAAAAATTAATTCACGGCAAGATGGGAATCGAACCCTGACCGTCTGGGTGGAAGACCAGCATGCTAGCGCTGAGGTACTGTTCTCCAATCAGGAGATCAACCGTGAAAGGAATGTGCTTACTATTGCGTCATCTATTGGAGCGAAGTAGATAGATAATATTATCGTTATAACGTCAGTTTAAAAATTATGCGCTCTCCTGCATATGTTATTTCCTGTATGGAGAGATTAAAAGACCAGAGATTAACAGTGATCTAATTTTGTAACTAGGGTAGTATCAATATGTGTGTATCAATGTTATTGTTTGTGCTGTGAGAGCTAGCCAATACAGATACGAGTACCCACGTGTGTGACCTTATAATAATAATAATAATGAGAAAAATGCGCTCGAGTTGAGCATTAATGTCCAAGTTTAGTCTTTGCCATAGTCTGTTATTGGTTTAACTCTCTTCGCAAACGCTATGATGTGGTATTTCCTACATCTTTGCCCGCACAGCACACATTTGCAGTCTTCGGTCGGTTCATGGAACTTGTTGTTCACACATATGTTATGATGAAACCCGTGTATTGCGAGTCTTGTTGTCACGTGTCTCTGGCTCCTACACTCCCTGGTCCAGCTGTCGTCTAGCATGGCTGATGTGGTGTAGAACTCTAGGTCTATCTCCTTCTTCTTCCGGTCTCTTATGCTTACCAGTTGCTGGTAGGGTCCTGTGGAATCATGGAATGATTCGCGTGTCTCGACAGCATAGTAGGAAGGTCAGGGAGCTCAGTAATTGGGCCTTCTTCTTCCATAGAACTTCCAGCCTACATACCAAGATACATAACAGAATTTGCATGCTACGTCTTTGTAAAAAGTGCCCTAGCAATCTCGTCCTGCAAAAACATATCCAACAGCAATTTCCAAATGACTTTGATCCTGATGAACCCATCCAGTACAGATAGCAACAGATAGAGTAAATATTATGGTTGTTGAAGTAAAGACTTTCTCTGTGTGACCTTATGACATCTTATAACATCAACATTCATTCACAGCATTACCCCGCTTCGTCTCAGTCCCCAAAGACTTTCTCGTGGTTGGAGTCCAGTACAGACGTACTGTAGCTTTCCACGGTGTCACCGATGTACGAAATATCCAATATTTCTGTGCTACTGCTTCATCAAAAGGTGAAGAAAAGGGAACCTGACTGTTGGATGCATTACGAAGATATTTCGTCCGTTCTAATGTCGGATCTAACAAATAGATTCTCTTTTCCTTCCCTTCGGTGATGTCGCAGCCATTATTTAGTTCCGAAACGTTGCATATTGCTACATCTACGTCACGGTAAAGAAACCAGAACACTTTACATCCTGTTAAGCGTCGTGAAAACCTTAAATTATCATATTGCTATTAGTGATGTTTGATTCATGAATGGACTCACATGCGTGTTTATTAAATTTTATGTTTCACACGAGAGAAACCAGAATATTAATGAAAATCGGTAATTGTTGATGCTTTTGTAGAATAATGCATTTAATCCCATTATGCAGCATGCGTGGAGTAAAATGGGGAAGTTATAAAATATTAATGGTAGAGATTAATAACTGCACATGACTGGAGTGAATGTGTAAACACGATGAAGCCACACATTACACGAGTAAGAAATATTATATTACGATACAAGGTTGGGAAATACTTTTTACAAAACCGAGGAAAAGTTTGGAAAACGAGCAGAACAAGTTTTGAATTTCCTAGGTTTTGTAATGCACTTCACAAACGTGTATTGTACAATAATTTTTGCACTATAATATATTTTGAAAATAATATTTTTAAAAATCTTAATATACAGGGACATCATTTTATTTTTACTTCAATTTTTATTCTACCTGAGTTTTTGAAGGTACGTCACTCCCACCCCCTCTACTAGTAAACTTCCAACCGTTTTCCACACAGAACCAAGGCCGCGTATACAGTACTAAGTTAGTGAGTATAGTACGTTCCAGAAATATGTTCGCGTTTTCCAGTGACGAAAGAGATTTCAATATTGAATCATATTTTCGCACAGGTACTGTCGTCCGTTTGCCTACGTCGCATCCCGGTTTCCCCCACCTGCTTCTGTTTGCCCCTCTGTAAAGTCTAGTAGCTGGGCTGTCTTACCTCTTTTCTGAAAACATTAATTTCTGTTAGGAATTGGACGTCTACGTAATATTATACAACTGTTTAAAATAACCTAAATAAAAGGGCTATGTTAAGTAATTAACTGTCACATGATTTCACCTCCCTTTCTACGACCCTGCGACAAAACCACTTGAATGGACAGTAGGTAGCATTTCTGAGTAATTTCATCTTTTCGGATCGGGCAGAAGTGAAGATTAAATTTACAGTACGTAAGGCACTATTTTATAGAGTAGGTACAGAATTATTTCAACATGAGTTACTCGTACGAAGGATGAAACTGGTAATTGGAATTAGATGCAGTAGTGTATAGTGCGATAATATGCACAAAAGAACTGAAGCCTGTATCGAAATGAACGGCCACCATTTTCAAAAATGTGTTTAAATATACATATTATGATTATTTTTCAATTTGACTTCATTCTCTACATTGTACGCTAATGTGCTGTAACAGTACAATATACACTGCATAATTAATAAGTCCGAATGGATAGCTCAATTCGTGAGTAAAAACACTAAGTGTTAATACAGTACTGTATTTTGATTAAACAAAAACCTAATGAAAATTATCAAACTCAAAATTGCGATATTTCCTAGTTTACATAAATGGATGAACTACTTTTCTTCCCTCCTATACCTAGTAAAGTGATTTGCATTTTATGCCAGTATCATCGAACTCCAGTCTTGGAAGGGGGGAGCAAGCGGTGTTTCCGTTTCTAGACCTTTAATCCCAAGATATAGCTAGGTTAATATTAAAAATGTTAGTAAAATAAAATTATGTCCCTGTACAATACGTACATACACTATGAACATCTGACTGAAGGTTAGCAGTCTGGCCAACATACAAACTTCACCATCAACTTCAATGTGAAGGAGTAAAAATGATTCGGGTACTTGTAATATTTCGTGTTCAATTGAATAATTTTATTTATTTTTGTTAAGTGAAATTTGAATTGTTTATTTAAAGCTCAGTACATTTCAAATCCAGTGATTTGTTTCGTATAATGTATAATTAATTAACACTGCCTTTAGCGTATGAATTTTACATGCATTATAGTATTGCAGCATATATAGAAGGCAGTGGTTTTCATTACAATGTAGAGCAGTTATTCGTAATATTTCAACATACTTATCTACGTTGGCAACTCTGAATTCGGTAAAATTAACTTTCAGTTATGGCTGCTGTTTTCTATAACGACGAGAAAACAAACTATCGCGCAAATAATACGATTTTACGATTTTTAAGAAATCGTATTTAATAAGAAAGACATTCTTTCAGCTTTCCCAATAACGGGACTGCCTCATTGGACAAAGCATAACACACAGAGTGAAAACAAAAACAGACCACAAAAGAGAAATGTGGGGAACGAACAAGAAAGGAAATTAAGGACAGGAAGGATAAGTGCATACATATAACAGGCCTAAACATAATAAACAAACGGATTAGACGTTCAAACAAAAGTTCTTCCTCTTTAGGAAACAAAGTACAGGTGGTATTTTAAAATGACAAGTGATCCTCTGATAGCAGTAAGGGAAACATCACGAATGAAGTCGTTGTTCAGCTGTAACTTCTTGCAGAAACTGACAAAGAGGCGAGGTATTGTGCCCCTAGCGCCAATCATTATCCCAACTACTTCAATGGAGGTGAGGTGATATTTCTCCAAATAGATGGAACTGTGGACTCATAAATTCTGCATTTTTCTGCGTGGACTTCAGCGGGCTGTTGTTCCTGTGCCTCGAACCTGATAGTCGGGTCGATAATGTAGGCGGATGTAGAGCTGGTGGAATGACAAGCATGTCAATTCGCCGCCAGGATCCCTCTTGAGAGATGCTATGGACTTCTTCGTGTACAGTGAGGCCTTTCTTCCTCAAGGCTTCGGCAATCACTATCGGCTTAAATTGTGGTCTGTTTCGACATTTTGAGGCAGACATTCTTTTCTCCTTTTCACCTGTAATTCCTGAAGAAGATAGCAGAACTAGTCATCAAAAGTTTGGAAGCACCAATCCAACTTACCTGGTTGAGAACCCGAAAAGAGTGTTATTCCACAACATAGCCTGTAAATTAATTGTTCTAAGCTATTTCTGAGGAGGTTATAAACACCAAATCAAAGAAGAGAATTGCAGAAAGATACAAGTTTTTATTTACTTGTATTGTTCGTGTGGCTTTTGTTCCCAGAGATCGTAAATAGTCTTTGCAGTTTGAGGGATTGTTAAATACTCCTTCCGTTTCAAAATATGGTATAGCAACAAACAAAATAAGTTTGATTATTGCGCATGCGCGCACGAAATGTTTCGCGGTGTGGTATTCTGTTCAGTAGTGAAGGGACTATCAGACAGTGCAGTTGTGAATGTTTCTAATCTTCTATAATGCATCGAACTATAATATTTAAATAGTTAATTACGAACAGAAATCAAATGAACACCTGCTGCGGTGTTCCTGTTGCAGAAAACGTAACACCAACCCAGTCAATGTCGAATAGAACATCTAAGGCTCAAAAGTTGTACAAAAATGGGTTATACGAGTAATTTATTGCAGTTTTTATGTTAATTTGCCTCTCTCAAAACAATGTTTGTTTTTTTCTTTTATTACTTTGGCATTACACAGAATAAAATGTACCTAATTTTTATGTTTTTCTTATGTTCATTTATCAAACAGATAAGTCTCTAGAACAGCCGTGGCGAGAATGTGACTCGCGAGACATTGTGGCTCGCAGAGTAGCTGTGCATTTCGCTTGCTTCTAACCTCCGCCAACCCCCACCCTCTCACTCACTGGAGTCACTGAAACGAAAGTTTCAAGTAGGATGGGAGGACGCATTTTTTTGCTGTCAATATGATGAGAATAAAATGTATGATTTGTTCACAAGTATTACGAGGAAAACGGTTGTATAACATAAAACGGCATTATACTACATGTTACTGATGAAACATTAAGAGGTTAAGTGTTATTGTTATCATCATTTTTTTATTTTATTGGGTTATTTTACGACGCTGTATCAACATCTAGATTATTTAGCGTCTGAATGATATGAAGGTGATAATGCCGGTGAAATGATTCCGGGGTCCAGCACCGAAAGTTACCCAGCATTTGCTCCTATTGGGTTGAGGGAAAACCCCGGAAAAAAAACCTCAACCAGGTAACTTACCCCGACCGGGAATCATCATTATCATCATCATCATCATCATCGCCATCTCTGTACGTCGACCATTTTCAGTAGATGTACGAATAATGCTCTTCAATTTGAACTCACTGATTTACTATGTGATGTCAAATGAAAGCTAGATGTAAGGACTTTCAAATCTTTGCCAAAAAATAAATATCCGAAGCTTCGTTCTTTCGCTTGCTCTGTTGAAGCCATGTTCGCTATAACTTACGTTTGTGAAAAATTATTTTCAACAATGAAAATAGTAAAAACCAAATTTAGATCACGACTGACAGACAAATACCTTCGTGATCAACTACGACTTGCAGTAAGTGACATAATTCCTGATTTTGAAACTTTGTCGCAGAGACATTCTGAAGACAGTTAATTTTAGGTTGTGATATTGTTCATTTATTGTTAATTTCTTTCTTCGTTACACGTACTAAACATTAGTTTGTAGCCTTGTACTGTATAAAATTATATTTAAGTGCTTCACGTAAGGAAATTGAAAATCCGTTAATAAGTCAGACTGTTGCTTCACTTCTCCTTCGGGTGTCCGCCTCCCTCCATAGGTGCTATGCACGTTGCAGGTTACACAGTGGCTCGGCGCACGATTATATTTTCGCCACTGCTGCTCTAGAAGATGTATTAAAGTTACATTACATTACTCAGAACTTTAACAAATGTATACCATATTTTGAAACTGAATTAATTACATCTTTGTGTACCATATTTTGGGACAGTGGGAGTAAATATTTTTGTTGCCAGTGCCGTCCATACGGCTTTCAGCGAACATGTCCTCATTAGCATATCTATTTTTAGGTTACATCCAGCAGGTGTTTCTATTTATTTAATATACGTCAGTTTGTTGATTTTGTTATGTGCTTTGGAAGCGACATGTGTCAAATGTGTGCGAAATAAAATAATCGTGTGATTTTTTTGCAACCGGGACCTAATTCAATTCACAGAGGCGTGTGACGTAACATTGAATCAGCTGTTTCGAGTATTTTCAGCCGGGACGTATGTTTATTTTTAAATCAGAGGATTTGTGTACTACCAGTTTTTGTTTTTATTTCAGTAATGTATTTTCACATAAATCATAGTACTGAACGGTCCACGTGCAGGATGTATCGGGCCAAATGTTACGGAGTGTTAGTCTGGCTGTAGGGCACTAATACATCCATTTTTGTTAAGATAGACACATTCGATCATGCAGTTTTTAATGCTGTACGCCCTTTAACCCTGATGATGTGTAAAAATCGATAGAAGACATGGATAAATACGTATATAATTAACAGTTGTCCTCGTGATGAAATTGAAGGATATTGGTTAAATATTACCACTACGACAAAAGACGAGAATTTAACCTTCCAACTTATAATATAATGAAAATATTTTGAGTTCAATCCGTAAGATTTATCTATTATCAAATGTTTATTTGCTACAACATGTATAGAATATTAACGTTTTCGCCTTTTTGGCATCATCAGATATGTTAAAAACAGATATATGTATATGCAATCACATTGGACATGTCCTGGAAATCATTTTCTACAAAAACCTTTTTACTTATAATAACATAATACATAAAACTCATGAAAATCTATCTGTCATGTATATTAGAATGTATATTCGTTAATTTGTTCAAGTTCTAGATTACGTTTTTTTAACATATCTGATGATGGCGAAAAGGCGAAAACGTTAATATTCTATACATGTTGTAGCAAATAAACATTTGCAAAGAGATAAATCTTATGGATTGGACTCAAAATATTTTCATTATATTATATTAGATTTATCTGAATACAAAATGAATTGTAAAATTCCAACTTATATATTATTTATAGATTACGAGAAAGCCTTTGATAGATTATCATAAAGCAAACTCTGGGAAATAATGCATAGAAGAGGCTATCCAGAACATTTGACAAGAGCAATCCAGAGTCTATACTACGCTACAAATGTATCAATCAGTGATAGTAATAAAATAATTAAAACAAATCAAGGTGTCAAACAAGGCCGCCCAATGTCCCCAGCATTGTTTAGTATATATATTGACGATGTCGTTAAAAGATGGCCGAAACAATTAAGTAATAATTTTAAAATAAATGACAAAGCCTTAAACACGAAACTGTTTGCGGACGACCAAGTAATATTAAGCAACACAGAAGATGATTTACAAATTGCTATATTTAAATTAACTCAAATAGCTAACGAGTATGATATGAGAATTTGGAAACAAAAAAAAAGTTATGGCTTTTGAAGGGACAAACCACTTGAGATGCAAAATAGTGATTAACGGAAAAATAATAGAACAAGTAAATAACTTTAACTATTTGGGATGCAATGTATCCTACTACCAAAAAAATTATATCAATATAAAAATAAATAGATTCAGTAATATGTGTGGAACAATAAGGAGAACATTAAAAAATAAAACATTAAGAACCACTCAACTAAAATTTTACAAAACAATGGCAGTACCTATGATAACGTACGCCTATGAGAACTGGACACTTAATAGATCAGACAGAAGGAAAATAGAGACAGCTGAAATGAAGTTCTTGCGTTCCGTAGCGGGTTATACACTTTTAGACAAAAAGCATAATGAAGACATAAGAACACAATTAAATATATACAACGTAAATGACAGAATAAACCAAATAAGAACTAACTGGTTAGAACATATTGAAATAATGCCACATAATAGATTTCCACATCTGACACTTCAATATCAACCTAAAGGCAAAAGGAAAGTAGGACGTCCAATTACAAGATGGAAAGATACAATCTCTTGATGTGGAAACAGGTCAAAGGCCTAATTCCATGAGGAAGAAGAAGAAGAAGAAGAGGAAGAAGAAGAAGAAGAAGACAAAAATCGCTTCATTTTTCACTAAGAAACGTTCCAGAGACTGTCGCACTCTTTACAGATATGTTTCACAAATCGCCATAATTCCTAGCATGAGATTATTTTGTTCGACTGACGTTGTACACACTAATAAAATAAAGAGGCTGTATCTCTCTAGAAAAGTCGTGCACGGATATGTAATGAAAAGCAAAACTAAAACTTAAATCAACTACAGAACTGTACAAAGGCGTTATTTAGGGGCCAGGGTAGGACAGCTGCGTTCCCTCTGAGATTATAATTAAAAAAATAATAATAATTGAAGGGTTCAGAGCCATAGCGGGCCAAGCGCCATATATTAAAAACGGAGAAAGCAAGGGTTAAAGTTAAGTGAATACCATAGTTTAAAGAAGATTGACGTATCATTTAATTTTAATGTGCATACTTTATATTACTTGCTATATGTTTCGTTAAATTATGGTAATCATTTAATTTTAACCGTTATTTTCTCCTTTTTAATAAATGGCGCTTAGCCCACTATGGCTCTGAACCCTTCAATTGAGTAGTAGTACTTCTACAGAAAAAAAGCAAGAATTGAACTTTTAATGTTATATTATTTCACTTTTATAAATGCTTAAAAAGTAAAATACGAGTTAGTTCATTAATTTGATGAAATGAAACCAAGATGTTACCTTTGCTGCATTAGTGATTATTATCCATTGTAATAAAATCACAATTTTTGGTTAATTTCAATTAAAATTTCTTTGTCAATACAATTGAAGAGTCCACTGCAAGAATGATGAATGTCACTTTCTTGTCGAAAATGAACCAAGACTATCAATGCATAGCTTAAGACATATAGAATGAACATAGAGAGTTATATGGCATTAACACTGATATTCATTGTCCAGTAATGATCGGAAAATCACAGTTAAGCTTTGAGCGTTAAGCATTTCAAACTTTCAATTGCTTCTCCTGCAAAATATATTCCAAATGACATCCATCATTCTTGCAGTGGACTCTTCAATTGTGTGTTAATTTGTTTCCACCTACAGCATACTAAGTTAACAGTAAGTGATGGAAATTACGTAGGTACTGTATATATAGGATAAAAAATTAAAACTATGTCTATGTGTGGAAACTGAAATGTGCTGTAAAATGAGGTAAACTTGACCATAAAGCAAAAAATTAAATCATATCATCTCTATTTGTGCAGTTGCTTATTTAGTGTCGATGGGATTGGTGTTAGCAAGATGGTATTTGGCAAGGATTCGCTATACATTACCTGACATTCACCTTATGGTTGTGGAAAACCTCAAAAAACCGAACCAGGTAATCATCCCTAGCGGGAATCGAATCCACCCCCCGACGGCAACTCCGAATCAGTAAGTATGCAATCACCACAGCCGACTGAGCTACGCCCTTAAAATACTTAATTGTAAACAAAATAATTAACTTAAGAAATATGCTAAGTGCATCTGATAGTATGGTTTAAGTCCCTTTATTTTTATGGTCAAGTTTACCCCAGTTTACGATATGGAAAATAGTTAATTATTGAAGAAATATGAAGAAGTACGCGTCCACATCTGTGGAGTAACGGTTAGCGCGTCTAACACGAAACCAGGTGGTCCGGGTTCGATTTCCGGTCGGGGCAAGTTACCTGGTTGAGTTTTTTTTTCTGGGGTTTTCCCTCAACCCAATATGAGCAAATGCTAGGTAACTTTCGGTGTAGGGACCCCGGACTCATTTCACCGGCATTATCACCTTCATCTCATTCAGACGCTAAATAACCTAAGATGTTGATAAAGCGTCGTAAATAACTTGCAAAAAAAAAGTACGCCACGCGTTGTACACTATAAGGTCTTCCCTAAAAAATCTTACCCCCGATACAAAAACTGAAATGGCCCGTCTGGAATTCTTAGGCGCAAAGCAAAATATATATTTCAGAAAAGCGTCGAACCTATACTCGAATATCCTTTTGACAGGAGCATTATTGCTTGACACGGTTCCTCATGATCCTTTACTCATCAGCTAGATATATAGGTCACTCGTTATCTCGTGAAACCGAATGCAGGCGTGCGGCAAAGAACCTTATGGTGGGGGTAAGTGAGCTAGCTGCAAGTTTGAAGCACAGCGAAAGGAGGAAGCTTTTCAGTCCACTTTCTTCTTCCCCTTACGCGTGTAGGTTCCACGAGATAGCGAATGGCCTATATCAGTTTTTGTCATACTGGATTACTAGTGACAGAGAGGGTGGTGATTTCAAATTCCTCCGCTATGGTAATGCTGCAGAAAGAACAGCAGCTGGACAGTTTGAAAAATTAGGAGTGGAGGGAACAGGAGAATTTAAGACATACGTTTGATTTTCTCTCCCAAAACGTCTCGGAAGATTCTAGTGTGTTGTCTTCTCAGTCCCAGGACACATGTTACAAGTTCCGTTATGTGCGTCAGTATTTCTAGAAACAAAGTAAGCCTAATATATGTTATAGTCGACAAATGAAGTGTCATCTCCTTTAAAATGTGTGAAAGAGTTCTCAAGTAATAAATGCAATCTTATTCTAAAGTAAATTGGTACAAAACAAGCGAAGGCCATTTCAAAGTTAGTTCTTGATACAGAGTGATTTATATAGAACTGACACATTTCTTTATCTCTATAGCAAATGTTGTCCGGCGTTGTCAAATCCGGAGATCTCGGTGGCCACAGGTTCCTGGAAATTATTCGGTCGTCACATAACCGGATAAATGGAACCATGCTTCATCTGTGAACCATGTGATGGACAATATGGCAGGATTTTGCACAATGAACGTCTGAAACCAACAGCAGAATGTTCTGGAGTTTCGATTCCTTGTCACTAGATGCGCAGATGTTAATGTTTTATTCCTATTGTTGGCAGCTGTTTTCGACATTTTGTGTCAACGTGAAAATGCAGTACACATTAAATCAACGACTCTTCCTTGTGAAGCAATACTGGAATAAGAATTCAATTACAGCTACTTAAAGGGCATACCAGAGAGAATTTGGTGTTCGCAATCCTCCCAAAAGAAACACAATACTGGGACTGGTAAACAAATTGGAAACAACTGGATCTCTGGTGAGTGAAAAGGGCAAGCATCGTTCATCTAGGCTTCCCACGGTTGTTGTTGACGTAAGAGCACGACTGGAGCAGTTACCCAAAAAATCATTAAGACGTTTGTCGCAGGAGACAGGGTACATCTACTCAATGTGTCAGAGAGCCTAAAGCCATATAGGGTTACGGTTGTTCATCAGCTACAGGAACCAGATAAGGATAAAAGATTGATTTATTGTCGTTGGTTTCAGACGTTCATTGTGCAAAATCCTGCCATATTGTCCATCACATGGTTCACAGATGAAGCATGGTTCCATTTATCCGGTTATGTGACGACCGAATAATTTCCAGGAACCTGTGGCCACCGAGATCTCCGGATTTGACAACGCCGGACAACATTTGCTATAGAGGTAAATAATCTCCCAAAATTCCTCTACATTTTAGGTATAATAAGTTGTCGCTAGCACAATTCGTTTTGAAACAATTAATGAAAGAAATGTATCAGTTCTATATAAATCACTCTGTATTTGAGAATTAATAAGATTTTGCTAACAAACAACTTTCGACAGTTTCGTGATATTTTGTTGGATGTTAAAGGGCATATGTTTTAATTTCTAGTTAATAAATACTTCTATATTATCATGATTTTTAAATCGTAAACATCATACTTTACTTATTATAGTAACATTGCAAAGATATACATATGCTTATGAGAGAGGCGAATGGTATTATTCACGAATTTCTGCTAATTGAATCTAGATAATTTTATTAAATGTGTTATGGGTATGAAAGAGGCTTGTTCTGTAGCAGAACAGGTTTCTTTCATAACTATACATATTTTAACTCTCTTGACTCAATTAGCACAAATTCGTGAACAAAATCATTCCCGAAAATCTGGTGTTCCTACTTATTGGGGAACCAAGCCCTGGCTTAATTACACAACTCCTAGCCCTAGAAGGAGAAATTCAAGATTGGCAACCGGATTTTTTAATTGTGCATTGTCATCCGAATAAACATTTACATTGATTGGGCCTCACAGAGAACCCAACCCGTAGGAAGTGTGGGATGGAAGTTTAGTGATCTCACAGTCTGTTGGATAGTCCCCGGTTTAAGCCATATCAGACATCGATACCTCAGTAAACACATGTTGCCTCCCGAGGAGCTCCAGAAAATCGAACCTCGTGAAGCTGGCCACCCACTGGGGTCTCCTGGGGTGATTTCTAGTATATGAGGAGCACAATGGACCATTGGTGCCTAAGTGCTTCTGTTGTTAACTACGCCCTCACGTAGGAAAAAGCCACCGGCGTGGCTCAGTCGGTTAAGGCGCTTGCCTGCCGGTCGGGCGCGAGTTCGATCCCCGCTTGGGCTGATTACCTGGTTGGGTTTTTTCCGAGGTTTTCCCAATCATAAGGTGAATACCAAGTAATCTATGGCGAATCCTCGGCCTCATCTCGCCAAATACCATCTCGCTATCACCAATCTCATCGACGCTAAATAACCTAGTAGTCGATACAGCGTCGTTAAATAACCAACTAAAAAAACGTAGGAAGAAGAAAACTATGTCTGCAAGAGTAACGAAACATTACTAAATTTTAATCATCTTCTATTTGATTGCCCGATTTTCTGAAGAAAAATATATTCGGTTAACATCACATCACATCACATATCGTCCTCCACTTTCAAAATTTGAGACGGGTAACTTGGGAATTGATCGTCACATAAAATATATCTCCTTACCTTGTTCTCCTTGTATCCCCCTTTTTCTCGTGTTCCTCTGTTCTCCTTGTGTTCTTGTCTTCCCCTTGTTATCCTTATCTTCCTCTTGTTCTCCTTGTTTCCCCTTGTTCTCCCTGTATTCTCTTTGTTCTCCTTGTTTTAACCTTGTTCTCCTTGTCTTACCCTTGTCTTTGTCCCCTTGTTCTCCTTGTCTTCCCTTTGTTCTTATTGTATTTCCCTTGTTGTCCTTGTCTTACTTTTGTTCTCTTTCTCTTACCCTTGTTCTCCTTCTCTTCCATTTGTTCTCCTTGCTTTCCCCTTGTTCTTCTCGTCTTCCCCTTGTTCTCCTTGCCTTACCCTTGATCTTCTTGTCTTACCCGTGTTCTCCTTGTCTTATCCTTGATCTTCTTGTCTTCCCCTTGATCTTCTTGTCTTACCCTTGATCTTCTTGTCTTACCCTTGATCTTCTTGTCTTCCCCTTGTTCTCCTTGTCTTACCCTTGATCTTCTTGTCTTCCCCTTGTTCTCCTTGTCTTACCCTTGATCTTCTTGTCTTACCCTTGATCTTCTTGTCTTATCCTTGTACTCCTTGTCTTCCCCTTGTTGTCCTTATCTTCCCCTTGTTGTCTTTGTCTTCTCCTTGTTGTACTTGTCTTATCCTTGTTTTTCTTGTTTTCCCGTTGTTCCCCTTGTTTTCCCGTTGTTCTCCTTGTCTTCCGTTGTTCTCCTTGTCTTTCCGTTGTTCTCTTTGTCTTCTCCTTTCCTTGTCTTCTCTTTGTTCTCTTTGTTTTAACCTTGTTCTTATTGTCCCCTTGTTCTCCTAGACTTCTCCTTGTCCTCCCCTTCTACTTATTTTTCCATTGTTATCCTTGTGATCCCATTGCCCTCACCTTACCCTCGTTCTCCTTTTCCTTATTCTCTTTATCTTCCCGTCATCCTTAGTTTCTTCTCGTTCTCCTTATATTCGCTTTATTTTGTGTCTCGCACATCTCTCACGTAGTTTTATGTAAAGATCTGTAGCACAATAAATCTATGCACCTGTCGATTTTTAACTAAAATCCTAATAGGCCTATACCTCAAATGTAATAGGCTTGTTTGTAAATTTTGGAAATTCAATACATAATGTAGTAACCTCGTTGAAAGCTGTTAGGACCGTTCTGACAATGCCGTTGGGACATTCGTGATGATGAGAATATCACTAAGCAGTTCCGAGTTCTATTCCCGGTATGGTCACTATATATCATTCTTCCTACGCGGAAATAGATCTTGTTTCGTTTTGTGTTGTCTAACCGGTGGTCCTATGTCGTACTGACCACACGGCTAGTGGAGTCCACAATACAGCAAAACCTCGTTAATCCGGACTCCGATAAGCCTGACTTTGTTTAATCCGGACAGACATAAAAAACGACGGGCTTGGAAAAATTACAGAACCTTGTTTTAAGAATTACTTTTATACATTAGAGCTATGGAATTACAATAATTACACCTATAGTATTAAAAATAAAGAAAACCCATCAAGTTTGCAGGTCCTTCGGACACATAATCATAATTATGGATATCACGTATGTACTGCATTGTATTTATTACTTTGCATTTTACTGTACTGTATAGTATATTTAGGCCTATGCTCTTTAAATACACCATAATAAACCTGTTTTGTAGCTATAAACGGAGTTTTACTGCACACTCTACTGTTCTTTTAGGTTACCGGTATTTCAGTTTATCCGACTTTCGTTAAACCGGTCAACTTATCCCTCCAATTAGTCCGGATTGACGAAGTTTTACTGTACTTGTAGTCTAAAGGCCCATTCACAATGAAAAATTAAACATAACCGTAACATAAACACAAGTTTGCGCTCAGTTTACCAAATGGGATCATTCACAATGATTCACATAAACATTGACATAAACATTGTCGTAAGACGTTAACATGAAAGTTTGCAAACTCCAAACGTTCATGCTTATGCTTACGTGATTTGCAAACAGTACACCATCGTGGAGCGCTGAAGTATACGACAGAATATGAGGAAATGGCGTCGTTGTTATGTTTCCATGGTTACCAAGTATCTTAGCGGTTATGTTTACGTTCCCATCGTGAATGCTCTTGATTTTACCGTAACGTTTACATTTTTAAGTTAACGCTTACGTTATGTTTAATTTTCATTGTGAATGAAAATTAAACATAACCGTAACATAAACACAGAAGTTTGCGCCAGGCTACCAAATGGGATAATTCACAATGATTCACATAAGCATTGACATAAATATTACCGTAAGACGTTTACATGAAAGTTTGCAAACTCCAAACTTTCATGCTTATGCTTACGTGATTTGCAAACAGAACACAATCGTGAAGCGCTGAAGTATACGACAGAATATGAGGAAGTGACGTCGTTGTTATGTTTCCATGGTTACCAAGTATGTTTGCTGTTATGTTTATGTTCCCATCGTGAATGATGGTATGACTTATTGATTTTACCGTAACGTTTATATTCTTAAGTTAACGCTTACGTTATGTTTAATTTTCATTGTGAATGAGCCTTTAGGCTGATTTAAAATTCGCACAGACGGGAAAAGGTAAGCTAGAAGCCCAGTAAGAGAAATTATTACATCAAAGTCGTTTTCTTCTTCTTCTTTGGCACTACGGCGCTTGTAGTCTAACCTTGGCCTTCCTTAGGATCTTGGTCCATTCCTGTCCAACCAGAGCCTTCTGCCTCCATCTTCTCACGCCTAGAGTCCTTAAATCTTCCTCCACTCTATCCAAACATCTTAGTTTCTGTCTGCCAATATTGCGCCTGCCTTCTGGTTTTGTGTTTAGAATCTTTTTTTGTATTCTCTGATCATTCATCCTGATTACATGTCCTAACCATTCCAACCTACGGGCTTTGATTTCAGCAACAATATCTGGAGATTTAGGCTATATTGAGTTTTCAGTTCTGTATTATATCTAATCCTCCAGTGCCCATTCTCATATTTAGGGCCATAGATTTTCCTTAGAATTTTCCTTTCCCATGTCATCAGTTGTTGTTCCATTTTCTTCGACAGAGTCCAAGTTTCACTGCCATAAAGCACAATTGGCCTTACGACTGTTTTATATAATGTAAGTTTTGCTTTTTTACTTATGCATCTTGCTCTCAAAGTTTTGTTAAGGGCTCTCAGGCATCTATTTTCCCCAGCAATTTTTTGCCTCATATCCGCATCTGCAGTGTTTTCTTGGGTAATTAGAACTCCTAGATATTTAAAAGAATCTACTTCCTCATATTTCTGTCCATTTATTATAATATCTTTATTACAAACGCCACTTGGTCTTATGTTTCTCATATATTTAGTTTCCTCTTTATTAATTTTTAACCCCATGTGCTCTGCTTCAAAGTCGTTTTATATCCATATAATTAATGCATAACGCATAGGCCCATTACTTTTTCTGAATGAAGACTTCCCTTTCCGAGCACTTGTTCAGCAAACCGCAGTCCACGTTGGTGAGCTTTCAGTCCTGGCGTTGTTCGATACACCGAGTCACGTGACATATGGCAGGATGATCGTCGTGGAAGTGGCCGTTATCCCATTTAAAATGTCGTCCACAAGCCATGAAGCTCAGAGCACGGCTGTTACGCCTGCCGACACCCGAATGGGTCATTACATTATTAAAAGAGGGCGCTCACGCACATGGGGTTTGTGCCCCACGCACCTGTGCTGTGCAGCAAGAAGCTATTCCTGCAGGCTCTGACATTCGTTTCGACCATATATCACTGCTAGAGAACTAGGTCAGCGGTTCTCAAACGATAGTCCGCAGGGCATGTTTCAGTTAGACTTCTTGTATACCCGGTGCGATATGGAGATCACAACGCTTCGAAGACTTTTTGCACCTCCCTGTTCAAGTGGCAAATGGAGAGAAAACTATCAAGATTCTGTTTACTTACTTACAAATGGCTTTTAAGGAACCCGCAGGTTCTTTGCTGCCCTCACATAAGCCCGCCATCAGACCCTATTCTGAGCAACATTAATCCAGTCTCTACCATCATAACCCGCCTCCTTCAAATCCATTTTAATATTATCCTCCCATCTACGTCTCGGCCTCTCAAAAGGTCATTTTCCCTCCGGCCTCCCAACTTACACTCTGTATGGATTTCTGGATTCGCCCATACGTGCTATATGCCCTGCCCATCTCAAACGTCTGGATTTAATGTTTCTAATTATGTCAGGTGAAGAATAAAATGCGTGCAGCTCTGTGTTATGTAACTTTCTCCATTCTCCTGTAACTTCATCCCTCTTAGCCCCAAATATTTTCCTAAGCACCTTATTCTCGAACACTTTTTGCCTCTGCTCCTCTCTGAAAGTGAGAGTCCAAGTTTCACAACCATACAGAACAACCGGTAATATAACTGTTTTATAAATTCTAACTTTCAGCTTTTCAGAGAGCAGACTGAATCACAGAATCTTCACAATCTAATAATAACAGGCATTTCCCATATTTATTCTGCGTTCAATTTCCTCCCGAGTGTCATTCATAATTGTTATTGTTGCTCCGAGATATTTGAATTTTTCGACCTCTTCAAAGGATAAATTCCCTATTTTTCTATGTACTATGTTCTGGTTACGAGACATAATCATATACTTAGTTTTTCGTTATTTACTTCCAAACCTATCGCTCTACTTGCTTCAAGTAAAATTCCTGTGTTTTCCCTAATAATTTGTCGATTTTCTCCTCATATATTCACGTCATCCGCATAAACTAACAGCTGGTATAACGTCATTTCCTCTCTGCTTTCCTGGAATTTCCTAATGCCATATTCTAGAGCAAAGTTGAAAAGTGAAGGTGATACTATTATTATTATTATTATTATTATTATTATTATTATTATTATTATTGTTATTGTATACAAATCTGTAAGCACAATAATATAACTTGATTAATAGTCGAATATGAATGAATTACATAAAAACATAATCATAAAATTACTACACAAAACAAATAAATTAAAAACTTATATCATTAAGATTAAAAAAGTCATCAATATCATAAATACACCTGTCAATCAGCCAATCAAAAATTCGCTTCCGAAAAACATTCTGATCTAAATTAAATAGATCCTTGGGACATTTATTATATACCTTATAAGACATAAATTTATACCTCTGCATAGATGTACTTGATCTTCTCTTGTAAACTTAAGCTTCCTCCCTCTCCAAACCCCAACATTCACTTCATGCGTTCCTGATTTTGATTGCCTTGACATTTGTGGTAAGAACTGTGAGTTCGCGTGATTCGCAGTTCGAATCTGGAGTTGTGAAGGACAAAACAATTCAGTTTCGTATTTGAGATTAGATCACTGTGAAAGATGGCGCTACAGACAGACGAAGAAGGTCTCACCTTTCGACTGACAAGCAACATTCTCATGGGTGCAGATAAAAGGGTTTTTTTTTTTCTTTCTACCATGATAATAATATCGAAACAAGTTCGTATACAAATTTTGGCTACTCGAGCGCAATTACGAGAACCATCCAGGAAGTAAGTTCTCCTGGGGCCGTTCACAGAAAGAAAACATAATTTCATGGAAAGATTTATTGGAACAGATACAACAATTGTTCAGCTATTTTTCAAGATATTCCCCACCGGAATTGAGACATTTTTCATATCGTGGGATCAACTTTTGTATCCCTGTGTCGTAGAAGTCTTCCGTCTTGGATCGGAACCAGCCGTCTGCACCTCTCTGTTGATTATATTTACTTACTGAGCATGCGCAGTTATGTTATAACTGGAAGTTGGAAAATTCAGGTGACCCAAATTTTGTTTCTGTATCTGTACAGAATGAAATGTTTCGGATGGAATGAATTGACGGACATGAACATTGCATAAGGCAATGATATACATTTTTATACATTTAGTCGTTTACAAGGATCACAGCAAACCGACCTACTTCAGTCACCTCGTGTACTATATTTATTTAATCCTTTCTTGCTACTGCTCAGTGGCGGCTCGTGTATAAAACAACTGTCAAATGCTTAATAATTGTTACACAGCATACATCTTTTAGTTGTCATTGTAATTCAGGATCCTTCTGGTCATTCAACGTATTATGAACTGGTGTCTTTGGAACATGTATATTATATATGGTGATTCACGAAGATTTACCGTCCCTTACGAAGCTTATTTCCGAAGACATTCTGAACAAAGAATCTTATATAAACATTTGTCCTAATCTCAATATTTTCAGAGTTACACTAATTTGAAATTGTTTGTAAAATACCATTATTCTTGAGTTATAAGGGCAAAAGAATATTGCAGATCAAGAAAGAACTATTCAGGAGTATCATTTCTTCAGTTAGCTAGTATTCTGAAGTAAAAATGTGTTGAGAGTTCCATAGTTGCACCATAAAGATTTTTTTTTTTCGATTTTTAATTACAAAATTACAGTTTCTTACGCATTTATCACAATTGTTACAAATCACCCCACCCCACTGTAAAGAATCCAGTTCCTAAAATCGTATGATTTATAACAATTTTTGTGATAGATATTTGAATTTTTTCACCTCTTCGAAGGATAAACCTCCAATTTTTATATTTCCATTTCCTACAATATTCTGGTCACGAGACATAATCATATACTTAGTCTTTTCGGGATTTACTTCCAACCCCTTGGAGCAACAGTAACAAATATAAATGATACTCGGGAGGGAATTAAACACAGAATAAATATGGGAAATGCCTATTATTATTCGTTTGAGAAGCTTTTATCATCCAGTCTGCTGTCAAAAAATCTGAAAGTCAGAATTTATAAAACAGTTATATTACCGGTCGTTCTTTATGGTTGTGAAACTTGGACTCTCACTTTGAGAGAGGAACATAGGTTAAGGGTGTTTGAGAATAAGGTTCTTATGAAAATATTTGGGGCTAAGAGGGATGAAGTTACAGGAGAATTGAGAAAGTTACACAACACAGAACTGCAGGCATTGTATTCTTCACCTGACATAATTAGGAACATTAAATCCAGACGTTCGAGATGGGCAGGACATGCAGCACGTATGGGCGAATCCAGAACTGCATATAGAGCGTTAGTTGGGAGGCCGGAGGGAAAAAGACCTTTAGGGAGGCCGAGACGTAGATGGGAAGATAATATTAAAATGGATTTGAGGGAGGTGAGATATGATGATAGAGAATGGATTAATCTTGCTCAGGATGGGGATCAATGGCGGGCTTATGTGAGGGCGGCAATGAACCTCCGGGTTCCTTAAAAGCAAGCAAGTAAGTAAGTGACGGCAAATCCTCGTGAATCACCCTGTATACTGGTTTTTGCTGTTAGCTGCTAACCACTGATTAACTGAAACGTTAACCGAAACCTGGAGTAGTAAACTGAGGAGTGACTAACTACAATATTTGCAGATATATTAGCACTAGATATAATATATAAGAGTATGTCTTCCTTTCACGTGCAGCCGTAGTATTCCACCTCTTGCCCTTCTAGTAATTCTTCCAGTTCGAAGATCTCTTCTCGTGAAAGCTGATCAGCACAAAGTGTTAGACATTGTGTACCTTCCGAACTTAAGTCATACTGCGCCTTTAATCTTGCATGTACTTGAGTATGAATACATGTACCGTGTATATATTTATGAGATCGTAAACAGAACCTGCAAGGGTAAACTCTCACTCTTTACGAAGTCCTATCCCCATTTCCGTTGCACCGGAATCACCTCGCGGTTGCGCGCTGTGCCTACACGCTCATCAATCCCGCACCTCCTGTTCCCTTTGTGAGCCATAACCTGTGCTAGATACGCCTCGAAAATTAAATTTCCTGCCGTTAAACTATAGATTTACATTTGTGATATCTTTCATGACACTATGCATGTCCTAAATGTGTTTTGAATCTGTTTGGATTTTGGATTTTATTAACGAAAATCATAAAAATGTTAATGCTGAGAAGGAAAGAAAGATAACGTTTGCGTTTCGATGTGTAACCCTTGTGACAGGCCTAAATGTGAACGAACGTGGCATACTGTATGTAGAGGAAGAAACTAAAACAGTCATAAAGAGAATAGCAAAGTAGAAAACTCTGTGTATGTGTTTCTTTCTGACATTTCCTGAATATGTTTATGTCTTGTGCATTGGTGACCAAAACGGGTGTCGTGATTACATCGTGTAATCACAGACATTCAAACGGGTACGAGGAGCTTCCTGTACATTGCTGTGTGTTTCATTCACGTACTGAAGGCAAGCAGTAGCGGTATCATGTCGCCTTACAAACACTGTCTCTACAAGCAGTAAGAGATGATTTCGTAAAGAATGAGAAGGAGAACTTTTTTGTTGTTCTGTCGGACAAAATGTAATATGTTTACTTTGCTCAACGGTTCAATTAGAAACATTAATTGTTACGCTGAATAATGTTACACGTGCTTAGATAATGCCCTAAAGGCGAGCTGCTGATCAATGCTAGACATCATCGTGTACGACATGCTTTGGCGACATCGTTAAAAACTTTAAATTGGGAGATTCATGAGGAAGTGCATTGTGTATCATTAGATGGTTCTTTCAGATGGGCAGGCATTATTGCTATTAACGGACGCTTAAAACGGGCTCTTGTTCTTGACCCTACTATCCGTTTCGAAAGAAACCTAAATCAGGCCACCGAAGTTGATATTGAGAAGAAGTCCATATATGAACCTTGTCTGCCTTATCTTTCTCAAAAGTACAACGTCCCTCTTAAACAATGGTCTGTCATTGGTTTGCTGTTTGGCAGTAGAGGTTCTATCTCCAAATTCACATGGAATTATCTTAAGGAACTTCACATTCCTTTTGATTATGTAATGTCTGTCCTTATAAATATTATCAAGGATTCTCTTCAAATACTACATCATCCTCTCTATTTCAATTAGTCCATTTATATTTGCCTTAAACAATTAATTTTTTTTTTCTTCTTTAATATATCACATCACATTACATTGTACATGTTTATTGTATCAGGACCCTTGTGGTCACTCAAATTCTTTGAGCTGATGTCTATAATTTAGAACTTATATATTATTGTTATTATTATTGTCATTATTATTATTATTTATCAGCAAGTGTTACCACAACTTTTATATACGTGCCTGAAAATATAGGCCTACAACTTCCCTTGAAGTATAAAATAATTACTATATTACGCTATATATCCATTTTAATTTTTTTAATCTTTTGATGACTATTATCAGTTATTTAATAGTTATTGATTTAATAATAATAATAATATAATAGTAATAATAATAATAACAATATAGAAAAACTGATTGAATATTACGTGCTAGTGTAGTAATGAAACGAGATATTAAACTCCAAGAACTGAAATCAGCCGTAAATCATCGTCATGAAGAGAAAGATGATATAAGTAAATTGTAAGGAAGCCAGCTATCTAGTGGCGAACGGAATAGCTCGTTCTCTTAAGCCTTCCAACGAAGGAGAGTTTTATAAAAGCGTAATGATCAAGGTGGCTGAAATAATTTGTCCAATGAAAGTTGTTAATTAATTTTGAAAAACTGCGCATTTCTCGACTAAATATCCAGAAGAGAATTCAGGAAATTTCTGATTGTGTTCATGAGGAATATTTAAAAAAAGCAAGAAAATGTATACATATATATATGTATATATATATATATATATATATATATATATATATATATATATATATATATATATTTTATTGGCTCTTGATGACAGTAGTGACATTACTGATACAGCAAAGCTTGCGATTTTTATTCGCAGGATGATGAACTCAATGTTAGTGCACGAACCACCACTGGTTGTAGTTTTCATGCCATGTACCTCTTCCCCGTCTCCTTACTTCTTAGACTGTCTCTCGCGTGTAATCACTGCCGTTCGAGTTTTGGTCACCGCTGGTCTTGTGGAAATATTATGATTTGTTGGTCCATGTCTTGTATATACGTATAGCCAAAACGACCAGAAGGCAGTGGCGAAAAAAAAACTGCATCTGTTAACATACTGATTACATTGAATTTCTACTACCAATTTTCCATTAAACATGTTCCATCCCAAAACGCTAAATTCTAGCATTGAAAGCGCTATAAAATGCTAAATTGGTTTTTAAAGTCCTAAATTTTCAAGTTTAGGTTGCTAAAGTCGGTCATCTCTACTTATAAGGTCCAGGTCCTTCCTATATCAGCATCGGAAGCCAGTAGGCCTACTTCCCCCAAGACTTCCAGAACTACGTATTTCAGATGATAGATTAAATGACTGGGAGGTGCTGAATGTTGACGAAAGAAGAAGTACTCCGAGAAGAACCCTCTGCTACGTCTGTTTTGTGACTTGTCCACCACGATCTGGCTGAAAATTAAACCTGGACTGTCGGCACGGGTGACCAGCGCACAACACTTCAGTCATTGACGCTTATCAGTTTATTTGTCTCCGACTTAATGAAATTCAACCATAGGTAGTATGTGCCCTTGCCATTTGCAAATTTTTGTTGGGCCTATTTATTTATTTATTATTTATTTATTTATTTACTCATTTCTTTGTTTATTTATTTACTTATTTATTTATTTATTTATTTATTTATTTATTTATCTATATGTTTATTTGCTTGTTTATTAATTTATTCATTCGGTCGTACATTTATTCTTTTGTTTGTTTATTTATTTATCTATTTATTTATTCATTTATTTATGTATTTGTTTGTTTGTTTCTTTGTTTATTTATTTCATTATTTATTTATTTATTTATATTTATAATATTCAATGTATATAATTTATCTTCAATAAATGTTTATCGTTTTGATAGCTACCAAATCTTGTCGCAGAATATTCTTTTTTAAAATTTCATTATGCATTTTTAACATTAATTTACATTTTCTTTTTTGTTCATTTGAATTGATTAGGATGCCGATATTTTAAATCCAAGATTTGGACGGCTATCATTTCGATGATATTCTCCTTATTTATTTACTCATTTGTTGGTTTATTTATTTATTTGAGTCTATGTTTATTTATTCATTCATTCTTTAATTAATTAATTTATTTAATTAATTATTTGTTTATTTTATTTATTTATTTGCTCATTTGTTGATAATTTGTTTATTAATTTATTCATACGTTTATTTATTTATTTAGTTATTTATTTATTTATTTATGTATTTATTTATTTAATCTAATGGAGTTAGTCCCGCGCAGTGGCGTCTTGGTCTAAGGATCCTGCCTAGGACTAGCGTTACGGAATGCGCGCAGGTTCGAGTCCTCATGGGGAAGAAATTTTCTCGTGAAATTTCGGCAAGTGTATGGGACCGGTGCCCACCCAGCATCGTGATGCACTTGGGGAGCTACGCTAGGTAGCGAAATCCGATTGCGAATACCAGCTGTAACGGCTGGGGGATCATCGTGCTAGCCACACGATACCTCCATTCTGATTGGATGATCGTCCACCTCTGCTTCGGCATGTGGGTGTGAGGCCAGCAACCGGCTGGTCGGTCTAGGTCCTTCATGAGCTGTATTATTATTATTATTATTATTATTATTATTATTAATGGAGTTAAGGCCATCAGGCTTTCTCTACCACACCACCAGGATACAGTACAAATAAATACTAATACAATTTATTAATTACCTAATATATTAGTGATTAATGAAAATTACTAAACATCTAAAAAATTACTGATTGCAGAAATTTCAAGAGAATCCAAACAGTAACATTTTGGAAACATTTACAATAAAGTTACAGTAGCCTATTCAGTTTACTTCGTTGAACTCTATCCAGATGATTTAATAATCTGCCTTATACTGTCGGTCCTAGTATTTCAAGTGAAGAAAATTAATATTTCAGTTTAAGACTCGATAATTTTTATAGTTATCTCAATAAGTACTGTGCAGTGCAAGTGAATGTAAATACAGAAGGTATGGACGGACGGGGTTGTGGCGATCCCTGGGGGAATTAGGAGTCTGTACTGCATGTGGAGGCAGAGGCGTGTGAGCCATACAATGTTAGTGCACGAGATGGAAACGCGGTTGATATGACAGATGAATAGAAGGTAGTTGAGATGCCTTACTAAGTGGTTCCAGTTGATGGAAATTAGTTTGCATTGAATCTGGAGACATGAAACAACGCACGAGCGTTTTATGGATGAGTAACCTCAACCCGGGCATATGAACTCAAACCGACAGTGAATAGAACCAGGGATCATTGTCTGTCCTCTTTTAATATTCCCACCACTGCCACCGAAATTGCAACGAAGAATTGTTATACACAATGCTTCATGTTTATCGGAAATCTGGACACGTCATGAAAATGAATACTAGGCACTTTGCTGCACACAGAACAAAAATCGTTGTCACGGAAATGATAGAAATTTTTTCGTATGTTTTAAGCTTTTGATACCAGTGTAGTCTTTTCATCATTTGTAAATATCATCCCCCTTTTCAGTTGATTTTCTTGAATTATCATTCAAAACATGTGCAAATGGAATAATTTACTAAGCTTCCACATCAAAACCTAAATTTTATTTTTCTGCGTCGCTCAAGAGGAATTCTTTATAAAGGCGAAAAGCGATATATCTGATTTCGAATACACCTTTTCATATTTAAATAGAAATACGTCGTTAAATTTGGACAAATTCACACTAAATAATTTGTACATATTTAATTCATTCGTAGTTTTATTCAAGAGCAATGTGACTTCACAGCTGGTAGATCATATTGATCACAGTTTAAGACAGTTTTTGGAAAAATATAAAATTAAAAATAAACAGATTGAATTAGTTTTCACATACCTAGAGAAAGCATCAGTTACTATTCCCAGGAAAATGCTATGAAAAATATTGGAAATAGCAGGGACAAACAAGCCTCTCAATTATATAATAAAATAAATATATAACAAAAACACATGTCAAGTGAAAATAAGATGAAAATTATCACAGCCATTTATACAAGCGAAGGACTTCTCCAAGCATGTTGCTTATCTCTTCTCTTATTTAAATAGTTTCATATATGTAAGTTTAAAGAAATTGGACTAGGGTATATGAACCCATTGGTCTCACCTTAATTCCATGGTCTATACTGTTTTCGCTGTAAGAAAAATCCTAATGTAAACATAAGCACGTTGCTGTCATACCCGTGATTGGCTCACAGTCGAAACACTCACATGACGCAGGAAAATATAGTCCGTATTTGGAAACTATTATCTTGTATTATTTAAAAATAAAATATTGAATACTAGTTGTTAAATACAATGAAACATATAACTTCACTCATATGTAAAACGATATGTAAAAGAAAAGCTACTTTTATATTTTGTTATGTACTATGAACGCGGATGAATATCAACAGTAATACCGAGGTAGTCTGTTCTTGTAACAAGCTGGCGTCCTTGAGCTCGTAGTTGTTCACGTAAGCACGTGGTACTGAAGTATGGCTTCTGCATCCCCGGTGTCTTTGGTTATTAAACGTAAGAGTAGAAACCCTCCCAAAAGCGGAGAAAAAGTAATAGTCTTAAATGTATATAATAACTTAAGTGAGGTTTAATTACAATAATTATAAAGTAAATAATGTTTCCTAAGCAAAGTAATGCATAGTAGTGAGGTTAGGCCTACTTGACGAGTAACGGGAAATGTTTAACATGAAACAGAATGTACAACAGTAGGCGGGAACACGTACTGAGAATCTATGGCGCCAAACAGCGGCCAATGAAGCCTCACTTCAGTCACGTGCTTTTGTTTATATTAGGATTTTTCTTACAGCGAAAAGATTGTAGAGGAAAATTTTTAATTTTGGATTCCACTTGCTTTGACAATCTAGCTCCATGTCACTTGCCGAATACCTCCAGACGCGCAGCATCTGCTGCTGAATTAGCCGTGAAGAAAAAAGTCAATAAATATGCTCATCTTTTAGACAATTATATCTTTATCCCCTTTGCTGTGGAGACCTTCGGTCCTTGGAGTCATGACTCTAAAGTTTTGGTATCTCAAATCGGCCAAATTCTGATCTCCATTACTGGTGATCGCCGTTGCACTACTTATTTCCGTCAACGCTTAAGTATTGCTATTCAACGCGGAAATGCAATGAGCGTTTTGGGTACTCTTCCAGAGTCCAGCCCTTTGGACGAACTCTTTCTTCTGTAGAATTTATTAAGTATTCTGTGTGTAAATAATAATAAACGATTCGTGGATTTTACACTTTAAATAATAGAAGCAAAATCTTTAATTAAAAAAAAGAGAACCGTATGTGGAAGAATGGGTTTTCAAATAACAGAAAATATATTTATCTGCAACCTACTGTTTGCTGACGACCAGGTGGTAATTTGTTCAGGATAGTGAAGATGCTTATTATAATATATGCAGGAAATTATAGGAAGAGTACAGGAAGTGGGGACTGAAAATATATCTGAGTTAGACTGACTACATGACTGCAAGTAATGATGAAATTGAAATTGAAAGCCACATTAAGAGACTTAGGAACTTAAATATTTAGAATCAATACTGCAGCGAGATTGATCATAAAGTCTAGAAATTTAGAGGCGAATATGTGAAGGAAAACGAGGACATTTTTACCCGTTTGAGATAGGCATTGCATGTTTACCAGACACAAAAAGAACCTTTAATTTCAAGGGACTTGCCTACTCAGGGATCAGTGCCTTTAGTGACGTGACTCTGAAAGAAGACAATCTCAGACGATTCAAAATATCCTTCCACCCCACGAAGGTTTTTTTTTACAATCTTTTTAAACACCCTGTGTATAGGTATCCTAATGATGTGCGTTCACAAAAGTACACGGTCCGTAATTTAAGAAACTCTGTATTAATGGATTTATTTTTATTTTAGTTGGTTATTTAACGACGCTGTATGAACTACTAGGTTATTTAGCGTTGATGAGATTGGTGATAGCGAGATGGTATTTGGCGAGATGAGGCCGAGGATTCGCCATAGATTACCTTGCATTCACATTACGGTTGGGGAAAACCTCGAAAAAAACCCAACCAGGTAATCAGCCCAAGTGGGGATCGAACCCGCGCCCGAACGCAACTTCAGATCGGCAGGCAAGCGCCTTAACCGACTGAGCCACTCCAGTGGTTGTATTAATGGATGTTTAGCGGAAGAAAAAGAAGACTTTCAAAGATACATCCATGTTTTACAATTGCGACTAAATACGTGATGGTTATAAATAGGGCCCGGAAGTTCATGCCCTAAAAACCTATGAAATATGCATGCAAATATGCTCTTAAAAACTTAAAAAATATATGCCAATAAATGTTCACTATTAAATTAAAAGAATTAATGTCCCTTGGCAGTAGACAAGACGAGTTAGGGGAGTGTTAGGTAGTATCGGACATCGGGTAATATCGGACAGTGCGTTTCTTTCATCTACCACCATACGTTAGAACCTGAAAGACATGGTTACGTTTATGTGTGCGACATCACAGAAACGTAACCATGTCAATCATGTACTATCATAGTGTGGTAGATGAAAAACTCGCTGTCCGATATTACCCGATGTCCGATACTACCCAACTCTCCCTAGTATTAGTAATAACGATAAACTTACATTATTCCTTAGAGGTTGAAGCAGAAGTGGTCCCGCTGCTAAAGTTGACTGATGAATTGCAGTTCACAACCATCACTTTGCACAAATGTTCAACTGAAAAACTTCGTCTGTTGGCTCGCAAAACACTTTTGTAACGTGAAAAACTTCTCACCACGTCACAAGATGTTATTGGGGCATATTTAAATGATGTTAACTGCTCCAAAGAGAGAGGCAAGTCTCTTGGTGTGGCAGACGGTTTTCCTTCGAGGTTGTCTCGAATATCGCAGATCTGTTTACAACCAGAGGCGGCTGATTGACTGAGGCAAGTGAGGCCGGGCCTCAGTCACTTGGCTTAACTGAAATCAAATTTTGTGTTTTTATATAATGTGTTAGTTATTTGAATTAAGCATATATGGCTGTAGAAACATTTGAAAACTTTGTGATGTATATAGACCTGTTTAGCAGTAAAATTTGCTCCTGAGGCCAGGATTGCTCGTGCCGGGTTTGGCTTGTGAATTGGCTGTATTTTCGCGGGCTTTGAGCTTGCGCTTAAAACGTTGTAGCTGAGGCACAATTCGTCTGGCCTCGTGGCCTGGTCAGGTTTCACTCCTTCCATCCATGAGCCGGCCTCAAGGGTAGTGTGGGGTGGGAATAGCAATGGTGACTTCTCGTCCTAAATAGGCCATAAATAACACAAAGTCAAGCTCTTTGGCAGGCAGAGACCCACACTATTCCCTCCCCTTATGTCTTAGTTTATGACTTAAGCGAGGGTGTTGTACTATTGTACTTCGTAGTAGAGTAGTGAATCTGGGCCAATGTTGTTATGTATTTCGAGAAAATATAAACAGAAACAAATGCGAGAAATAATACTGGTGTAGTTAATTCATTGTTAGAGTGTCCTTTTTCGAGAAGAAATAATATTGAAAGAAAGGAAGTTTTAAATAAAGAAGAGAGTCTATCGAAATACCTACTACATCGCTGACAATTTTTCTGACAGATAAAATCTTAAAACGCGAGTTTCTATTGCATCCTGGTATGAGCAACATAAATGATTAAGTGGTAATGTGGTGCAAAATAAACTTCTCTGTTGGCCTTGTTCGTTGCTGTTAAGGGAAAAAAATAAAAAGAGAAGAAAGAAAGGGATTTTCAACATATAATGTGGGTTGCTTCATCACACTGAAACAATCACTGAAACTCACGGTATAACAGCTTATTTGGTGAGTGAAATTATTATTTTTATTAATAGTAGGCTAATAATAATAGACTAATAATAATAATAATAATAACAGTAATAATGGTATTAATATAATAAGAATAATAATTAATATCATAAACAAACATTTCCTATCGGAGGCACTAAAACTGGTTGCATCTGGCCTCACCGAGGATTTCGATCACCGGCCGCTACTGTTTACAACCAGGACTTTTTTGAAATTACATAACTCACTTTCTCTTTCACTTTTTGTCCTATACTACTAGGAACAGAACTTAGATTGCATATTGCAATTGAGGGAGATCTTGCGGAACAGAAGTTTTGAATCATGGTGTAAATTACCTCATAAGGGCAAAGGTGTTATCCTATATTCTGAGTGTCCCAATGCAAATTCCTGGATGTCATCAAAGGCAAATTTATCCATTTCAGAATACATTAAATGATTATCCAACAATCTATCTGCGGTTAGATCTGTGCCCGGCAGAAGTTTCAACACAACCCGTTGTCGCCATCCCGGCTGCAACGAGAAGGAAACTCTTGGTCACGTGTTGGGATTCTGTCGAAAAACGGAGCTGCTGCGCAACAATCGACACCATAAGGCCAGGACCGGTATTGCTGATGTCCTCAAGCGTCGTGGGTGGGAAGTATACGAGGAAATCCATTGCGTTTCATCCTTAGATTCGAACAGAAGAGCAGATATTGTAGCCATCCACAGGACTCAATCTAAGGGATTAGTCCTTGATCCTACAATCCGGTACGAGAGGGATGCCCTGCAGGCACAACACGTTGATGAGGAGAAGAAATCCATTTATGAGTCCTGCATCCCTTATCTAAGTGAGAAATATAACATTCCCACTAGTCAGTGGAGTGTTTCTGGTCTTTTGTTTGGTGCACGTTGCACACTTCCTAAATTCACATGTGATATTTTAAAAGCACTCGGACTCAGATTTTTTCGAAATTCAAAAAAATTTTGATGAATATTCTTAAGGATTCAATCCAAATATTATATTAGCATTTATATTTTGGTCATTGATGATTCTGTTGGGTTTGCATTTCTCTGAATTTTTTACTAAACAATTCCTATCTTTCTAAATTATTCTATAGTGCTCTTATTCTGGATCTTTTTGGTCACCCTCATTGAGGGCAGATTATTTTCTTTAAATATTTATATGTAAAATAGTAAGTGATTCATTTAAGGGAGATCCTACAGCTTCCAGTGACGTTATGGCTGTTGGTAAGAAAGAAAAATGGGCAGATATGAAAGCAAGATTCTCTTCTAACCAAGTGCCTGACACAATATTTTGCACTGTTTCTATTGGTGTAGCATCATTCGAGTCCAATGAATTAACAACCTCTTTGACTATTAATATGTGTCGAGCACAATACAAAGCTCCAGATGAAAAAAAAAACCATAAAACTCATTAAAATATGCCATATAGGCACTAAAATATTGAAATATGATGCATTTATCAAAATCACGAAAATATGCAGTTATATGCACCATAAAATCATGATAAAATAACTGAAAATTCCATAATTTGTGCACATAATGTACAGAGACATCATTTTATTTTTACTAACATTTCTAATATTAACCTGGCTATGCAGTACCTTTGGATCAACGATTAAGAACCGGAAACACCGATTGCTACCCCCTTCTGTGATTGGAGTTCGATGATACTGGGGTAATATACAAACAAATCACTTTACTAGGTATAGGAGGGAAGGCAAGTAGTTCATCCATTTACGTAAACTAGGAAATATCGCGATTTTGAGTTTGATAATTTTCATTAGGTTTTTGTTTAATAAAAATACAGTACAGTATTAACAATGAGTGTTTTTACTCACGAACTGAGCTTTCCATGCGGACGTATTCATTATGCAGTGTATATTATACTGTCTACAGCACATTAGCGTACACAATAGAGAATGAAGTTAAATTGAAAAATAATAATAATATGGATATTTAAACACCTTTTTTAAAATGGTGGCCGTTCATTTCGATACAGGCTTCAGTTCTAATGTGCATATTATCGCACTATAGACTATTGTACCTAATTCCAATTACCAGGTTCGTAGTTCGTATCAGTAACTCATGTTGAAATAATTCTGTACCTACTCTATAAAAGAGACCTTACGTACTGTAAATTCAATCTTCACTTCTACCTGATTCGAAAAGATAAAATTACTCAGACATACTATCTACTGTCCGTCCAAGTAGTTATGTCGCAGGGTAGTAGAAAGGGAGGAAATCACGTGACAGTTAATTACTTAACGAGGTCCTTTTATTTAAGTTATTTTAAACAGGTGTATAATATTACGTAGACTTCCAATTCTTAAGAGAAATTAACGTTCTCAGAAAAGAGCTAAGACAGCCCAGCCACTAGCATTTACAGAGAGGCGAATAGTAGCAGGTGGGGGAAACCGGGATGCGACGTAGGCAAATGGAAAGAAACTGATGCAATATTGAAAGATCTTTCGTCACTGGGAAACGCGAAAATATTTTCGGAACGTACTGTTTACTATGATCGTAAGGCTACTATGACTGTATATGCGGTCTTGGATCTGTTTGGAGGACGGTTGAACTTCATTAGTAGAAGGGGTGGGAGTGAAGTACATTCAAAAACTCAGGTACAATAAAAATTGAAGTAAAAATAAAATGATGTCCCTGTACAAGCATACATTTTAACCCCTAAGAAAAAACATGCAAATGCATGAACTTCTGAGCCCTAGTTATAAATGTGAATTGTATAAAATTTAAGAAAAAAAATGTAGTAGAGTCTATTTTGCGTTACCCAGCGTTACTTGTTAATTATATACCTTTCTCATTTATTTTTAAAGCATGGCAATACTTTTAACTAAGTTTAATGTAAATCAATTTTAATTTAAAGGAGTCTGTGACGTCTTGGCGTTGCAGTGAATATAACCCAGACTTCCCTGCGTTTGACGGCAGAACTTTCACAGTGCTTTTAACAATCATAGCGCTATTTTATTCCAAGGTTATAATTACTGAATAACAATTAATCTCTCTCTTAATTAATACGTTAATGAGGTACGTGTCGTTTGGAATGGCGCCTCTTTTATCAGCGGAGTTTCCAGTTCGTTTTAAGGATCTCAATTAAAGCCGTCTGGCACCGACGTCAGAGGGCGCTACAAATAATTATCATGGTCATAATAAAGGACTCCAGCTTTGTACGCCGTATCTCGTATCTCCACAGCTTCTTTATTTTATTCTGACAAAGCTCTTGCATAACCTTCACACTTTCGTTTGACTGCTGGGTTAGTGTGAACGATAAAGTAAATATCTTTACGTAATTTGTGGCTCGCTGTTCTCTCAGGAGGAATAGAGAATGGAATACAAACATAAATATATAATTTGTAATCATATTTCATTGTAGAGGTGTTGACTATAAAAGCTGCTAACTTCAAAAGTTAATTGGTACAATAAAATATAGGCGTACATAATATAGTGTTATTCGCTGATGACCAGGTAGTGATGACAAAATCGGAGGGTGAGCTGCAGATGGCTACAGATACCGGATTTTATCTCTATCTCTGTGCAACGTCACATTTGCGGTTGGGAAGTGAGGGGAGAGGAGGAGAGTTGTAATGCTTTTCTATACGCTGACGCCTACGTTGTACGATAAGTCATTTGAAATTTAACGGCCACTGACCGGCAGAGATATAATCCGAGATCTGTACTTACCTGCTTCAGACAGTAACAGAAAGATACAGCCTTATAATTTCTAATAATAAACCAAAAACTATGGCAGAATTATGTAATATAAGATGTAAAATGATTATAAATGACTATTACGCTTTTACTACGTCATACTACTCTTGACCAATAAAACGGTAGGTGTTTCAACCAATCATGGCTGCTTATCCTATAATTTTTATCACCTCCCTAGCATCCTTGTAGCTGAAGAAGAAGAGAAATAAGAAGAAATGAGCATTATTAAATAAAATTAGAACTGAAAATGATTAATCCCCTTCTGTTTATTAAGTATTTCTTTATGAATGGTTGTCAGTATTACTTTTATTGCATTTATTAATTTTTTGCATATCTAATTTTTTGTCTTAAAATTTAAGATTGTCGGTTGTCGATTGTGTTATACGGAACAGAAACATGAACCCTCATACAAAATCAATAGAAAAGATTCGAAACCTCTGAGATGCAACTAATGCTACCATTGACTGGATACACAGTATTGGACTGCGTTCCAAATGAAGATATTCGTCAGGAATTGCAAATGGAATGCGTAACTACAATCATTCAGAAATACCGACAGAACTGGCTGCACCGTTTAAATAGAATCAATAATGAAATAATATTATTGAGAACATGGTACTATACAGAGTGGCCCAAAAGTTCCACATCAGTCGGTAAATTACAATATGTTTTCGATCTCCAGCAATGTCAAAACATAACTTACTGTAAGCGTTTGTGTATTCATTTTCCCCAGAATGCACAACACCAAGTCCCAGAAAACTACTGTATTCTAAACCTACTGGAGCAAGAGAGATTGGAAGACAGAGAAGAAGATGGGAAGATGTCTTAAATGTGTTATATCCCCTAGTGACGGAACAGTTCAAGTGGCCTATACCTTGTAGCCGATGATGATGATGATGATGATGATGATGATGATGATGATGATGATAACTTAATTAATGTCTGCATTGCAAAATAATTATTGCTTATATAGAAGTATTGTACTTCTTCCTCTATTAGGTGCATCATTCTCTAATATGGGAAGATTTCAACCTTTTATTATAATCTGCCACAAATGAGGCGTTCTTAGGAACAAGAACTTAACTACGGAATATTGAATATTTGAGGTACAGAACATCGAACATTTTAGATTTCATATAGCAGCATTACACAGAACTACAGTCAAATGTTTCTAGAGTGTGTTGTGTTTTGCAAATCTAATATTTCAGGTGAAGCTCCCTGTAAAGCAGATTTGAATAATTTCAAGGGAAAAATTGTTCCGGGGCCGGGTATCGATCCCGGGACCTCTGGTTGAACGTACCAGCGCTCTGCCAACTGATCTACCCGGGAACTCCACCCGGCACCGTCTCAACCGGTGTTGTGTTTGTTGGAGGGAAGTAATATATTTTTTTTTTTTCAGGTGAGAGAGATGTGTTATTCAGTGTTCAATAACTAATCTTAAAACTACATGTTGGGATTCCTATAGAATATATCAGATAAATTCCTTAGAAAGAACCCGGTATAGGGCAGCTAAATTTGTAAAAGGTAAAAGAGAAGATGGAAACGATACGATAAAAGAACTTAAATGGGAAACTTTGGAAAACAGACGTAGGAAAACTAGAATAACATCATTGTATAGAGCACATCTAGGTCAGAAAGCATGGGTAGACATAACGGCTCGGTTAGAAAAGCCAACGTACTATGGTAGGAACGATCATGATTTTAAAATCAAATGTAGGAAACAGAAAACGGAAGTACGTAAATTCTCATTTTTAAATAGAACTATAAATGATTGGAATGACCTACCTGCAGCGGTCTTTGAGGGCTGTCCTTCCTTAAGGAGATTCAAGAATAATTTAAAAAGTTGTGTATAAAGTGCAAATTAAAATTAAGGTGACATTTAACATTTAATTTTTTTAAGGTGACATGTATTTATTTAGCCTGACGAGTTACTTCCTTGGTTTGAATTCTAAATTATTTAAAAATAGCGTGTAAGAGGGCCTTAGACTAGAAATGTTTAGTTTAAATGTAGTTCTGTTTATAAGTATGCATAAGGGTGTAATTATTTGACTTATTTGAACTGTTGTATCAGTGAAGCGAGGTGAGTCAGTGAGGTTATGGTTTTACAGTGCAGTGAATAGTTCCGATCAGTGATTTATAGCGTCAATGAAATGTGTTCTATAGTGTCAGTGAAATGTGTCCTAAAGTGTCAGTGAAATGCGTCATAGTGCCACTACAGTGAGTGAGATGAGAGTAAAGTGAAAGACTATTGAAACTTATGTAGTGCCTATACATAATTACGTAGGTTGTATTGTAAAATTAGGTTATTTTATGTTTTATTATTAATTGTAATTATTGTGTTAAATTGTATTGTGTATTCTTATTGTATTGCGTATATAATTGTATTGTGTATTGTATAATTGTATTGTGTATTGTAAATTTTATTCTGTATTGCTTATCATTTTATTGTGTATTGTTTATATTCTGTATTCCACTGCCACCAGGTGCTTGCCCAATTGCAGTGTAAATAAATACATACATATGCTGGAAACGGGAAAACGACATAAAGTACGTTAAGATGTCATTTCAAGGAAGCTTCAATTATCAAATTAGTCGTTAATCTCATATACAGTGTGTTTCATAATTTCTATTACAAACTTCTAGGAGTTGTAGAGGGACTAAGTAGATAAAGTTTTGATTAGGAACGCATGTCCGGAAATGTATCGTTTCGATGTAAAAATAAGTTTGAAGATCGATTCGATTTAAAATCTCCCTCTTCACGGTACGCAAACAAAATGGGCTGAGAGCGACTTCTGTAGTCCCCTGATATCGTGTGTCTTCTGTTTACAATCAGTTCTACGGAGTTGGCTTTCGCTGTAGTGTCAGTTAAAAAATGAATGAAAATAGTACATTATGTAACGAGCCTATAATGGTAGTAATTAAGACGCGAGTATGTTTATGAAACTCGCTTGCGCTCGTTTCATAATTTTCATACGAGCGTCTTAATTACTATTATAGGCAAGTTTCATATGACTTTTTATGCTCGACCATATTTCTAACTTGAAATTATTCATAAGTATTCATATTATTCTTATCTGACTGGGGAGCGGAAGTGACCTTGTGCAATCTCGTAAATTGTGAGATGTGCGCAGACGCGAAAGTATTGATTTTTTCCGAGGAACAAATATCATTGACCTTGATATAATCTAGAGAGTAAAATGAACATTAATCTTGATATAACCTGGAAATTGATTTAGACATTGAAAAACGAGATGACAAATTGAATTCATTTGAATATTATTTACAATTAACGCTGAGTAATAATAATAATAATAATAATAATAATAATAATAATGATAATGATAATGATTCATTTAACCTGGCAGAGTTAAGGCCATACGGCCTTCTCTAACACTCAACCAGGAGAACAGAATATAACCTTCTACGACGGTATTGGATTTCCAACTCCGTGACGTTTCGCTAGTTGTCTTTCGATTGCATATCCGAGAATAATCGATACTTGCGCTTTCATATTGCTTTCTGATTGGTGGAAAATCTGAACTTTAATGAATAGGTGTACTTTAATGAGGTCCATTAAAGAGCTGCTACTAGGTGTATAATTACTACATTTCGGCATGGTCGAGCATAAACAGTCTTATGGTCTCTTGGAGTTCTTATGAAAGGTAAACTAGAAAACAGAATTAGAGCGGCCGAAGCATTGTAACTACTGGGTGTTCATTTCAAAGTGTGTCATGACGTCACTGTAGTGAGTCAGCGATTTGAAGCGAGTTTCAGCTTTTATGTCAGAGAAGTTGCCTATTAATCAAGGCGTTCAATCTGAACTTGAGAACATGTACGGTATAACTTGAATATCGTAGCAACAGATGGCGGTCTGTAAAGTCTATGTGCTACCATAACCTCTTTCGAACTGTGTTTTGCGCGGACAAGTCGTACGCAGGGTATTTGTTATCATCGATTGCGTACGGCAACATTCCACAACACAAATCAAAATGCTCCGTGTCCATGTTGACCGTACAAGTTAATGTCAACAAATACGTAAGCAATCGTCTTAACCCTCTCCACATATCCCGACAGGAAGAAAAAAACTCACTTCAGTACATGTTTCCAAACAGTTCACATTCTTGCCACTACTGGCGTTACCGTACGTATCTGTAAGTAATCTTCAGAATGAACGCCGTACTTGTTAGGCAACTTCTCTCGCATTTAGGTAATACGCCTCTGCGGAAGTGTAGGAAGACTGAATTCTCTAGGCTCATCGGCTAGCCACATGACAACATACAGCGAGCCATGACACATTTTGAACTGAACACCCAGTATTACGTACCTATTACCATGGTGAAGAATGTAGCCTTCTTGACGTTCAAGCAGACTACCTCTGTCTTTACCTTTACGCTCAGTTGATAATTGTTAATTTGAATTAATTTTTGTTATTTATATAATTAAGCTGCACTCCAATTCAATTACAAGTTTTAATCCAATTACACAGGCGAATGAGTCAATTCACTGAATCAATTTCCCAATTCTGTGGTCGTTCCATCCTCCCTGCAATTAAGGCTGCTAGTTTGTACGAACTCAAAGTAGTAAGCAAATATTTGTAGCATAGCGCGATACACTAAGCCACTCTAGTACTACATGCTAGAGTGCAGGCTTACCAGCCCGCTGATTCATATTCGATCCTCAGCGCTGACAGATTTGACACTAGTGTTGCACAAGATCAGAGAATGAGTGTTTGTCTCGGAATTCTGTCATTTCCTTCAACAATTATTTAAATATAATTTCAACACCATCCTCTATCCCACCCTACTCTTTTCGTTATTTCAGGGATAGAAGTTTCAATTAGCTATAGGAGGGGACGTCATTCTCACTCCACGGCTATAACTGCACTACACATACCCCTCCTGCTATACGCTACGGCGGCATTTAATGGCGGGCGAATGTGATGAGCTGTTGACGATGAGAATACGGCTATGTATTGCAATTTCAAAATGTTGTGTTTTAATTTTTAATTTATTTATTTCTATTATCTCGATCGTAATAAGCAATAATGGGGATATTAAATAATAATAATGATGATGATGATCTCAAAAAAACATACGATGTTTGCACAGAATCACGTGTAGAAGCTCAGTTCTTAAACTTAATATTTGAGGAGAAAAATTCGCTCCGGCGCCGGGGATCGAACCAGGGTCCTTGGTTCTACATACCAAGCGCTCTGACCACTGAGCTACGCCGAATTCAATCCACAGCACCGGACCGAACTTTCCTCCTTCGATGTTTTCCTTTTGTGCCCTGACTCCAAGTTAGGCATATACATACTCGTACTTAATGGTATAAAAACAAACTGACTAGTCATACTAGTCGAGCAAAATATAATGAGGTGGGCGAGACCTCATTCATATTTGATACATATACATATATGTTGACGTGTATCCAATTCAACTGCCATTATACTAGGAGCGCACTCAGCTGAGTGACTTGTTTGGCCGGGAATCCGCAGTTATTATGCACTGCTAGCTGAGAGAATATTATAGATATATTAATTTGTCCTACAAAGACCCGGGTTCGATCCCGGCTCCGGAGCGAATGTTTCTCCTAAAATATTAAATGTCGATATTACAGATAAATTCTGTAGGACAAATTAATATATCTATAATATTAAGTTCTTAAAGACAATCTGACGCTGTTTGATAGACTGACTCAATAGGCATGGAAGCAATGATCTTCAGTGACATGCGCATATATGTTTAACGGTACAATAAATACAAGTGCAGTCCGGAAATATATTGATTGCACTTTGTATGCATTAATTTTTCAAAACTTTCATAAAATAGCTGTATGCATCTATATGAATACATGAAGGCAAGAAGATTTTAACATGCAAATTCTAAATTTTATAGGAGAGAAAAACATTGAATTGTGGTTAAAATTTTATTTTAAAATATTTTGTTTGTTTTTTTATTTGCATTCCAATAGTAGCCTACTGTATATGTATAAGTTGAACTGGAAATGAATGAAACAATATTTTTTCCCATGCAAATTAAGGGTTGTAATAGTTGCTTACATTGTGAGTTACAATTTTCTTTTCACAGTTTAAGAAATTTTTCTTATTGCGTAGTATTCCAAAGGTACCAGTACAAAATATTACTGTATTTACTAATATTAATTAATTACTTGTGAACATTAAAACTAATAGTTTCTTCTATTGTTCTACTTTTTAGCGCAGCAAACAAAAATTAAAATGTGTCTCAGTGAAACTTACAGCAGAGTCCGTATAGGTCAGTTTCTATCTGATGCTTTTCCAATTCACTGCGGGCTAAAGCAGGGAGATGCACTATCACCTTTACTTTTTAACTTCGCTTAAGAATATGCCATTAGGAAAGTTCAGGATAACACAGAGGGTTTGGAATTGAACGGGTTACATCAGCTTCTTGTCTATGCGGACGACGTGAATATGTTAGGAGAAAATCCACAAACGATTAGGGAAAACACGGAAATTTTACTTGAAGCAAGTAAAGCGATCGGTTTGGAAGTAAATCCCGAAAGGACAAAGTATATGCTTATGTCTCGTGACCAGAATATTGTACGAAATGGAAATATAAAAATTGGAGATTTATCCTTCGAAGGGGTGGAAAAATTCAAATATCTTGGAGTAACAGTAACAAATATAAACGACACTCGGGAGGAAATTAAACGCAGAATAAATATGGGAAATGCGTGTTATTATTCGGTTGAGAAGCTTTTATCATCTAGTCTGCTGTCAAAAAATCTGAAAGTTAGAATTTATAAAACAGTTATATTACCAGTTGTTCTGTATGGCTGTAAAACTTGGACCCTCACTCTGAGAGAGGAACATAGGTGTTTAGGAATAAGGTTCTTAGGAAAATATTTGGGGCTAAGCGGGATGAAGTTACAGGAGAATGGAGAAAGTTACACAACGCAGAACTGCACGCATTGTATTCTTCACCTGACATAATTAGGAACATTAAATCCAGACGTTTGAGATGGGCAGGACATGTAGCACGTATGGGCGAATCAATAAATGCATATAGAGTGTTAGTTGGGAGACCGGAGGGAAAAAGACCTTTGGGGAGGCCGAGACGTAGATGGGAAGATAATATTAAAATGGATTTGAGGGAGGTAGGATATGATGATAGAGACTGGATTAATCTTGCACAGGATAGGGACCGATGGCGGGCTTATGTGAGGGCGGCAATGAACCTTCGGATTCCTTAAAAGCCATTTGTAAGTAAGTAACAAAAATCACTTAATCTCTTATCAAATTTTCGTACTTTTTTGGGATGTACTGGCACATAGTTATTTTCCAAGGATACACTTTGTTCTTTATCATACAGACAAGGCAGGACACAGTGCAAGTGTTACCCCAGTTCTCCTTCTAGAACGTTTAGCCACGTTTGCTGAATGCCACGGTTGTAAGACATTATGACTGTTCCGGCACTGTAGAACTGTAGGAAAACTCAAGAGAATTTTGAACTGAATATAATCAGTCAGTTTAAAAGTTATAAAATCATTCCCAGACGTTTGCAAAAGCTACAAAAAATTAAATGTGATGAACCCTAGATTTCTAGTTGATGGTAGAAGAAAGCATGATACACCGTCTGAAAGAAAAAAAAAACTTAAAGGCGATGAAATAGAAAACATTTAAAGCGAGCAAGAAGGTTCCAAGATGCAAATTCTAAATTTTATAGGAAAAGAAACAATTAAATTCCTGCTAGGATTTTATTTGTACTTGACAACATGTGTTCGAAATGCAGCCACCAACATTTAGTATGAACTATGTATTATTTACATTTATTATTATTTACTTTTAGTATATATATTTAAAATTGCATTTACTGCTTACATGCAAGCAATAGCCTACAGCGTGTTCTGATTATTGACCTGTCGTCCACAAGGTGGTTCTGCCTATCGTATTTACATTGTCGCATTACAAAACACGATACGAGTCAACAACGCACAATAATACCATTCGAGGGGTTAGTCACAGTACATATAGCGCTTTGTTAATTCAGATTTGTAAATTATATAAAATAATTTGAACATGTGAATAAATATAATTAATAAGTGTAAATAAATGTGAAGAATAATCGTATATAATAATTTAAAATGAATGTAACAATGAATGTTGTGTTTAATATCAAAATCAGCCAAGTCACTGAAGGCAAAATTTTTAGCATTGAGTAAAAACCTCTAGAGACGAACTGATGAAAATTAATTAAGTATTATTTCCATTGTTACGTAATTAATTGTTGTACATTTAATTTTACTTGATACAGACGTGGACAAATTATTAGCAAAATTTAAGATTTTTATTATATATTTTTACAAAATATGATTCTTCAATTTAGGCTACAGTTGACATTTTTGTGTATTTCCAAATTATTAGCAAAATTGAGATTTGTATTGTATATTTTTCAAAATTTAACTCCTCAATTTGGACTACAGTTGATATTTTTGCATATTTACAAATTATTAGCAAAACTGAAGGTTTTTGTTGTATATTTTTACAAAATTCGATTCTTCAATTTGTACTACAGTTGACATTTTGGATATTTCGAAATTATTAGCAAAACTGAAGATTTTTGTTTTATATTTTTACAAAATTTGACTCTTCAATGCAGTTGACAATTTTGCTAATTTACAAATTATTAGCAAAATTGAAGACTTTTATTATATATTTTTACAAAACTTGACTCTTCAATTTAAACTACAGTTGACATTTTCGCATATTTCTGTCTACTGTAATGATGGATATATCCTAAATTGTCAAATGTAGTCTAAATTGAAAAGTCAAATTCTGTAAACAGAATTATCATATAAATCGTCCATTTTTTAATAATTTGTCCACGTCTGTATTTTAAATCTATTTCGCAATATTAATATTTTTTGTCTTGTTTTTAATTTTGACTTGGCCGGTTTTGTTATAGAAATTTATGTTTTTTTTTTTTAAATTGTAAAGCCTCTGAAAAAAGCTAATATTTTCTTAAATTAGACGAATTTTTCAATACAATTTTATTTGCCTTAATAACATAATGAATGCAAAACTCCCGAACTTGTGTTACCACAGTGCAAAACTTCAAAATTTTTATTGCCAACATATGCAGAAATTAAATAGTGAACTTCTGTTATAGTGAACCTCTGCGGACCAGCATATTTCGTTCACTATATCCGAGGTTCACTAAAACCGAAGTGTCTGTTTTTATACTACTGACGTTGCTATACAAACAATATTAATGCCCGTTTGGGACAGACAGCGTTCAATACTAAGGCCTACTTACTTACTGGCTTTTAAGGAACCCCGAGATTCATTGCCGCCCTCACATAAGCCCGCCATTGGTTCCTATCCTGAGCAAGATTAATCCAGTCTCTGTCATCATATCCCACCTCCCTCAAATACCATTTTAATATTATCTTCCCATCTACGTCTCGGCCTTCCCAAAGGTCTTTTTCCTTCCGGCCTCTCAACTAACATTCTATATGCATTTCTGGATTCGTCCATAAGTGCTACATGCCCTGCCCATCTCAAACGTCTGGATTTAATATTCCTAATTACGTCAGGTGAAGAATACAATGCGTGCAGTTCTGTGTTGTGTAACTTTCTCCATTCTCCTGTAACTTCATCCATCTTAGCCCCAAATATTTTCCTAAACACCTTATTCTCAAACACCCTTAGCCTATGTTCCTCTCTCAAAGTGTGTGTCCAAGTTTCACAACCATAAAAAAACAACCGGTAATATATGCAAACTGTTTTATAAATTCTGACTTTCAGAATATCACGTTCAATATCAGTACTAATGTTCTCTTTATCTTCCACCTTAAACATTTTACGCTTCGACATCCTGATGTTCACAGTTCGAAACTTGAATCTAATCTGGCCACGTAGGTAGACATTGACCGATTTCGCACTTCTTCCCATTAGAGGTATGCTACTATGCATTCGGCCTTGGAATTTAGGAAATCCTTTCTCCTATAAACTTCTAAGAATATGTTCAGAACAAAATCTCAAACCTTGTACTCCGTAAGTGCATTGAAAGATTGAAAGACAAAGGATTCGTTCAGCTTCCTGGACAGTTTGAAACATGTTAAAGAGAATAGTGTACGCAGTGAGGGATAAAGGAACGATTGTAGATCTGACTCCTTTAAAAGAGGTTATTAGATGAATAGGAAGAGAAAGTGTTTTCTTTTGTAAAAGGGAGTAGAGTGATGACCAAAGGGTAAATACAAGAATGATTACAGTACAATTTTTATTGTGTTATTTTTACGACGCTGTATCAACATCTAGGTTATTTAGCGTCTGAATGATATGAAGGTGATAATGCCAGTGAAATGAGTCCGGGGTCCAGCACCGAAAGTTACCCAGCATTTGCTCGTGTTGGGTTGAGGGAAAACCCCGGAAAAACCTCAACCAGGTAACTTGCCCCGACCGGGATTCGAACCCGGGCCACCTGGTTTCGCGGCCAGACGCGCTGACCGTTACTCCACAGGTGTGGACTACAGTACAATGGTCCTCAACTCTTCCTCCCGCATCTTTGTAAAAGTGAACCCGGGGAAATTGTATATTTAATTAGAAGTACAAAAGAACATGGCAACAACCATAAGAAACCGGAAATAAGTCATAAACTCATAAAATGCATTAGCTTTTGTTTTTGTTTATACCCCCAACCCGCGCCAGACGTTTCCTGGGGGAGTGCCTATCGAAAAGTGAAATCATAGTACAGTGAAACCTGTTCAAGACGGAAGTGACATGGTCCTAATTTTTTTCCGTTGTGGACAGGTTTCCGTGTTATTCAGGTGTGACATTAAAATGGAATATTTTGTCATTCATATACATGAAAAACAAAATGGCGTGTCCCAAACTGTAAGAAGTACAAAATATTCCATTTAACACTAATCACATTAAATCAGCTTTCTGTCGCTTATTACGTTGGTGAATCATCTTGATTAAAATCTCATTTTCTGTATAAATATTATCGTAACTCACTCATTAGTCATTAAACATTACTAAAGTTTACTAATCTCATTGTATTTAATATCTAACACTATACTCTAATACTGTACTGCATATCACTGCACATTATTAATTAATTGGACTAGGAGCCATCTATTAGAAGCCTTGAATTCTGGTTTATTTAATTTCTTTCCCCGTTCAATAGCTTGCTTTGCAGAACAGATCCAGAAATTGGCTTGTTCTTTGAAAGGTCATGAAGAACCCACTCCCACAACAGTTCATTTATTTCCACATAAACAGTTGCTTTCTGGTTCCTTTTGTGTCACCAATATTGGCCGCACGCCACTCACTCGTTATGATCTTTATTTTTCAAAGTGTCACACCTGAGTTTTCTACAACTGTACTTCAATATTATTTCACATAGACTTTGTTTCAAATTTTCCTTTATCTCGATAACTTTTACTTCATCACTTAATGTTAATGCCACATTTTATGCAACTTTTTTTAAACCTGGAAATCACTACACTTGCACTCTGTTTAGCTACGACAGTATAGGGGTGTGAAGCATTGAAAATCTTTGAAGGGACACGTCTGCCTAGTCAACAGGGTAATAAAATTTATGATCGACACACCCTCGTACCCTCTACAATTTTGCAAAGAAAACTTGTTTTTATCTTAGTGACCTACATATTTCGTATATTCCTTGAAATTACACGCTGTTTCAAAATATAGTTACAAAATACAGTGTGTGTCCAAAATATTGTTTCCGTTTTGAACAGTAGCAGACAGTTTCCGTTTCCGCGTTGGACAGTTTCCGTTTTATTCAGGAAAAATTACACATAATACACACAAATTTCGCCGGGACCAATAAATTGTTCCGAAATAGACAGGATTCCGGATTGTTCAGGTTCCGATTTGAACAGGTTTCACTGTATATCTTAAAAATCTTACGTGATACGAAGAAAAGAGATGGCTTTTCGAATTCAGCGCACATCAAACCATAAGGGACACATTGTTTTAAGTCGGAGCAAAATTCTTGTTGTTCAGTGTAGTTGAAGAAAATTAAATATAGACAATAGTCTCATTCAAGGATCTAAATTGTTTCGATATTCTTAAAACGTGCAATGAGAACGTGTCAGCTCTGTGACACTCAATTTTTCTTCCGTGCAAGGTGCTGGTGACGGAGAGATGTGTTTTCACCTCAGTTCGCTGTTTCTGCACGAATAAAGTAGCACGTGTTTCATATCCCCAACACGCGGAGTGTATTAGAGAGGATTCACTTCCTCCAGGAAAGTATTTATTGCCTAACAACCATTCCTGCAGGTTCCAAAGTTCCGTTTCGTTTCTTAGCAACTGAAATGCGCTTCTCTCTCCCTCTCCTCCTTCACCCTTTCGCCGCTGCCTCGAATTTATCGTGTTTACTCAAGTTCGATCGAAGTCAAACCAGACGAGACAGAACAAAACTCTTGCAGTATTGGGCTAGAGTTGTGACTGAATATACAAGAGTCACAAACTTGTTGTCCGGCCCGTACAGTTTGGAAATTGCATGTCTCTGACATATTGGATCTCGCGGCAGATTAGAGTTCGGGTCACGATCGGTTTCTCTTACGGAGGCCATCGATTCCATCTGACCACCGTGTGCCATAGGGTGAGTAATGGCAGCGAACGGCAATTTGGCACCGGCTATATGCCATTCTGCTTCCTTCATAAGTTCACTATTACACATAAGCTGTTGGCGGAATCCACTCACCCTATTTTCTTGTGAAACATACTGCGTCCTTTCTTTTCGTTTTATTTCTCCGTCTATTCCCTCTCTTTCTTTATTTCTTTCTTTCTTTGTCTCCTTGCTGTTTTTTAATTCCATATCTATCTGTCTGTCTATCTACTGTATATCTATCTATATATCCATTCATCCATGTATTTGTGTATTTATTTACTCTATCTATCTATCTATCTATCTATCTATCTATCTATCTATCTATCTATCTATCTATCTATCTATCTATCTATCTATCTATCTATCTATCTATCTATCTATCTATCTATCTATCTATCTATCTATCTATCTATCTATCTATCTATCTATCTATCTATCTATCTATCTATCTATCTATCTATCTATCTATCTATCTATCTATCTATCTATCTATCTATCTATCTATCTATCTATCTATCTATCTATCTATCTATCTATCTATCTATCTATCTATCTATCTATCTATCTATCTATCTATCTATCTATCTATCTATCTATCTATCTATCTATCTAATCTATCTTATCTATCTATCTATCTATTTATATATATATTTATTTATTTGCAATTTACTTCTTTCCTCCTCCTGATATTTCTGGTTTCCTTTCTTTATTCTCCCATCGTTTATTCGCTTCTTTCGTCTGCATTTCCTTCATTGTTTTTTTTTCATTTCTTCCCAATTTCTGGTTCCTTATCTTTATCTTCCCCTTCTTTTTCAGTTTTCCTTTTCTTCTTTCTATCTCGTTCCCCCATTCTTCTTTCCTATCTTTGTTTTTATTCTTTCTTATATGATTCTTCGTTTCGTTATTTCTTCCTTTTTTCTTGTGGTTTACTTCTTCACCCGTCCTTAATTCCCCAGTTATTTTTTTCCTTACTTTATTCATTTCTTTTTTTTCTTATTTCCTTCTGTTCCATGTATTGTTGGTCCCTATCACAACAGCATGGCGCGTCCTCAAGTTGCGGATAGAGGAGACGGCCTCCAGATATGGAGGGTAGCTGAGAATATATTGAATAAGTAGTCGTGGACAACCGATAAGGGGTGGTCCTCCAGCTTGGGGGTTGGGCGAAGGGCTAACAACCCATCACCGTAAAAAACAGCTTGTTATGAATCCCTACAATAAGCCTCGGAATAGGACTGATTCTCTGGCACGACCACGGCAAAGGACCGGACGGAAAAAGACCTTTGGGGAGGCCGAGACGTAGATGGGAGGATAATATTAAAATGGATTTGAGGGAGGTGGGATATGATGATAGAGACTGGATTAATCTTGCACAGGATAGGGACCGATGGCGGGCTTATGTGAGGGCGGCAATGAACCTTCGGGTTCCTTAAAAGCCATTTGTAAGTAAGTATTTCCTTCTGTTATTGATTTAAGTTTCTACAGGGCTATTCAAAACGGAGCAGATTTAAAATATTTATCTCTTCCAAACTACAAAAGATAGAAACACAATTCCAACGTTCCTGGACAGACGAAAGTTTAAATTTTCAACAGTCCGGGTAGAAGTTCCAATCACGGCGGCATTGGCGCTGTTTCTTGTCATGCGCGGCCGCAGTGGCGCTGTTGATTGCAGTGTTAAGGCCAATGTCAGGCATAAGGGGGATAAAAACACGGTCTTTTACGCAACCCCACAGATAAAAATCACAAGGAGTGAGGTCTGGAGACCTGGGAGGCCACCGGCGATGAAGTTGATCTTCTCCTCCTCCTCTTCCAATCCAACGTCCTGGAATGGTGTCATTGTTGTGGTCGTCAGGATGCAATGCTTGCAATGACTGCAGTTTGTACGGCTTCATGTGCAGACGGTGTTTCAGAACTCGCCATACCGTTGGTTGAGGAATGTTCAGTTCTCTGCTAGCTCGTGTTGTGGATTTTTTTGGGCTCCTTTCGTAAACTGTACGAATACGCTCGACATTTTCATTCGATGTGCGTGGACGTCCCGTGCTTTTCTGTTTGCAGATGCAACAATCTTCTACGAATTTTCGATGCCTCTGGTAAATCTGCTTATGACGAGGCGGTTGTTCATTAAACTGACGGCGAAAAGCACGTTGAACTTCAATAATGGACTCTAGTTCTGCTAATTGCAGCACACAAAATGCTTTTTCCTGTTGTGTCGCCATTTTACTACAGACAATCAACAGCGCCAATGCGGCCGCTCATGACAAGCAACAGCGCCAATGCCGCCGTGATTGGAACTTCTACCCGGACTGTTCAAAATTTAAACTTTCGTCTGTCCAGGAACGTTGGAATTGTGTTCCTATCTTTTGTAGTTTGGAAGAAATAAATATTTGAAATCTGCTCCTTCTTTTTTTGACCTCTATATTCGAGTCATAAAAAACTCTGACGTCACTCAAGGTACCATAGAAACAGAAGAGTAAGTAGTTTTCCACTCTCTTCGTCTTGCTCCATTGTCTATTTAATGTGCCTCCAAGTTCCCCACGTGAATTTCGACATTTTACAAATTAAAACCTTAGGCCACTCAAATGTCCATAGAAGGAAAAATCTCTAAGGGAAATAATGATGTTATGGGATGATTAAAAGCATTTCTTTGATTTTCAAATTAGGTTAGTGTAATGTTTGCTCAGCCTGGCTTTCCCTGCAAGTATTCTTTTTCCCAGTACCGTAATTCATTATCAAGCCAATATCTGCACAGAAAATAAGAGAGCGCTACTGTAGAGTATTATTCTGTAGTAACCAAAATTCGTGGAGGATTTGTGGATGAAATACACCCCAAGCGACAAGCAAAGAGAATCCAAGGAATTTCCTTCAACGCTTGGAACCAGGTATTGCATCTAACGGAGGTGAAGACTGCGCTCCCTAAACTGTGTGTACCGAGAAAAATTCCAATATCCATGAACGGACTGAATAACCGAATCTACTACACAGTTGTTCATGTCGTATACCTAGAGTTGTTCGATAGAAAGATGACACTATTTTCTAAAATGACGTACAATTCAAAAACCAATTGAGTTATGTTACAGAAGCGAAAGATTTAACTAAAGAACACTTCAAGTTATTACAGTGCTTTATATTTTCAATATGTATTTCGTTTTTCACATGGAGGATATAGAGTCGATATTCTTGTTCAGTGATGAATGTACTCATTTTTTGCCTTGTGAACAGGCACAAAACTCGCCTATGGATAATGAAATATCAAATCATGTTTTTAAAGCTCGTCCTCTATCCAACTCCACTGTAACCTATTGGTTTTTGTGACGTCTGTCATATTTATGACATTGTTAGCATGTTACGAATTGTTCTGAGGTGAACGTTTTCGTGCTGTATTGAAATTATTGGTATAATACCAGATGTTCCCTTCCAAGTACGCTACTAATACTTCGATTAATTATCTTTGTTACCACAATGATTGAGACGCCGTTTAATTTTTTTTTTTTTTTTTTTTTCCAAAAATGACGTTAGGTTACAATTCGATTAAGCATCTCTTACGTATTTTGAATGGAGGTATGAATTGATGAGGAAGATCTGTATTTCCGTCTATCAAAATTTCAATTAGAATACGTGAAGGACACTATAATATAACTGCATTTTCGCTATCATTGTTTATGTCTCTCCGAATTCTGTTATTATTTGCATGAAGGGCAAAAAAATTTATCTCTCAATTCCCGTTATCATTTCTTAGAGAACACTTTTACTATCCCCGGAGTTTCGCTATCACTTTCATTAAGAACACTACTTATGTCTCTCCGAATATTTACATGAAGGACGCTTTGTCTCTCTATTCCCGTTGTAATTTCTTACAGAACACTTATTGTCTTTCATTTCCCGTTATCATTTTCATGAAGAACACTTTATGTCTATCCGAATATTTACATGAAGGACGCTTTGTCTCTCTATTCCCGTTGCTATTTCTTACAGAACACTTAATATCTTTCAATTCCCGTTATCATTTCTTAGAAAACACTGTCATTATCCCCGGAGTTTCGCTATCACTTTCATGAAGAACACTGCTTTTGTCTCTCTGAATATTTACATGAAGGACGCTTTTTCTTTCTATTCCCGTTATCATTTCTTACAGAACACGTATTGTCTCTCTATTCCCGTTATCATTTCTTACAGAACTCTTATTGTCTCTCTATTCCCGTTATCACTTTCATGAAGAACATTACTTATGTCTGTCAGAATATTTACATGAAGGACACTTTGTCTCTCTATTCCCGTTATCATTTCACACACAGAACACTTATTGTCTCTCTATTCTCGTTATCATTTTTATAAAGTATACTGCTCATTTCTTTACGAATCTTGCTGTTATTTACTTGAAGGTCAATTTATCTCTCAATTCCCGTTATTATTTCTTAAAAACACTGTTATTAACCCCGGAGTTCCGCTATCACTTTCATGAAGAACACTGCTTATGTCTCCGAATATTTACATGAAGGATTCTTTTTCACTCTATTCCCGTTATCATTTCATACACAGAAAACTTATTGTCTCTCTATTCCCGTTATCATTTTCATGAAGAACACTGTTTATGTCTTTACGAATTCCGCTGTTATTTACAGGGACACTTCATGTCTCTCGATTCTCATTATCATTTCCTGCAGGACACTTATTATCTCCCATGTCCCGTTATCGTTTCCATGAAGAATTCTATTTATATCTCTACGAATCCTGCTATTATATACACGAAGAACACTTCATGTCTCTCGATTCTCATTATCATTTCCTGCAGGACACTTATTATCTCCCATGTCCCGTTATCGTTTCCATGAAGAATTCTATTTATATCTCTACGAATCCTGCTATTATATACACGAAGAACACTTCATGTCTCTCGATTCTCATTATCATTTCCTGCAGGACACTTATTATCTCCTATGTCCCGTTATAGTTTCCATGAAGAATTCTATTTATATCTCTATGAATCCTGCTATTATATACACGAAGAACACTTCATGTCTCTCGATCACGTTATCATTTCCTTCAGGATACTGCTAGCGTGCCATTATCGCTTTATTCCTGTTATCACTTTCATGAAAAACACTGTTTATGTCTGTCTGAACCTACTATCATTCACATGAGGGACATTTTGTCTCTCTATTCCCGTTGTCATTTCCTACATACACGAGACTATTATTCTCTCTCATGTCCCGTTAACATTTTCATGAGGAATACTATCTGTCTGCTGTTATTTGCACGAAGGTAGGGATGCCAGATCTCCCATATTTCACGTGTTTTCCAGTATTTTATCCACATTTTCGCCACTCTCCTGTCTCACATATTTGATATTTCCTTCCTTCCTTCCTTCCTTTATTTATTTATTTATTTATTTAAATGGTAAATATGAATAGTACTACATCCTATGAAAAATATTCTAATTACATAAAGTGTAATCTTTAATGACAAATTCTCATTAATTTTCAACCTGTTTTGTTGGAGAAATTTCAATTGTAAAAGTTTCTAAATAAATACAAAGCAAGTGGTAAGTATTAATAGTGCTATGAGATTAATTTTAAATTAATTTTGTGTACAATTATACTGTAGCTATATAACATCCTCCTAAACGTAAAATGTGTCCATAATGTCTTGATGGAACGATTTTGGCAATTTTTCCAAAATTTCCAGTATTTTCAGTTTGAAAATCTGACAACCCTACACGAAGGACACTTTTTAAATGATATTTCAACTTAGCAATAAAAAAATAAATAATTTGAAACTAATAAAATAGAATGCAGTAGTACAAGTACGTATTCAAGATGTGTGAAAATATAGTAATAAAAGTGGTGAATTACTTGTCAATACGTTTATTACGTACAATATATTTAACTTTATTTCAATCGGTAATTATGTATGGAATTATAGGATGGGGTAGCTCATTTAAATCCAATTTTAATCCACTTTATTTATTACAGAACAAAATAATTAACATATATCTTCATAAACCTATTGATTTTCCATCTCAAAATTTGTTTCTAGACTTTAATGTACTTAACGTAAGACAAATTTATTATATTGTATTAATAAAATTCATACATAAAAATCGAAATAATTTTGAATTGTATTCTCATACTTATGAAACAAAAGGTATGGATTCTTTAAGATTATTTGAACCAAAATGCAACACTGTTACAGTATTTAATCATAGTAGTAATTTAGGCCCAAGAATATATAATAAATTTATATTTGAATATCCTAATCTTGTCAATTTTATTAGTTCTAGTATTAAATTTAAAAAGTTACGTATAGATTTTATAAAAATTGAAAAATTGTAAATTTAAATTTATATACTATAATATACTATAATATAATATATTATATACTATATATACTATAATTAGAAACATTAAATCCAGGCGCTTGAGATGGGCAGGGCATGTAGCACGTATGGGCGAATCCAGAAATGCATATAGAGTGTTAGTTGGGAGGCCGGCGGGAAAAAGACCTTTGGGGAGGCCGAGACGTAGATGGGAAGATAATATTAAAATGGATATGAGGGAGGTGGGATATGATGGTAGAGACTGGATTAATCTTGCTCAGGATGGGGATCAATGGCGGGCTTATGTGAGGGCGGCAATGAACCTCCGGGTTCCTTAAAAGCCAATAAGTAAGTAAGTAAGTATGCTATAATTGCATAGTAGACATAAGACAAATAGTATTGTATAATTATTAATTTCAATTCAGGAATCCGCCCCTGAGCACGAGTTCTACTCTTTCAGGGGCGAGCTAAAGTTTTTCTGTATATATTATATTTTATGTTACAATTATTAGCAAAGTAATAAATAAATAAATAAATAAATAAATAAATAAGATCTCTCAAGATAATTGAAGCGTTGATCGACCACTAGAACTTTGGAGTTGGTAACAAAAGGCGTGAAATACATAACTTATAAGGATAATTTCGGCAGCCAGACAGAATAATAATTTTGGAAATTATACAAATGCCTCTCCCATCCCCACACCAGCCAGAAATATGCCTCTGGCTGTTTATTTTGATGTACCTTCACTTCAGTATTAAAATCCTTATGGTATTTTCACACGCATCAGAATTTTGAATGCTGATCGATACATAATGAATCAAAAGCGCTTTTGACAGTGACCTTCTGTGGTTATCAAGAATCGATTGGACGGCGATCACTGGAGGCTTTCGGGCTGTGTGTGGGGTTGGGAGATGGCCCGGCGCCAATATTGGACACGCAGCTCTGCAGATGCCGGAGAGGGAGAAGTCTGCGGAACACCAGTTCTGGCAATTTCCACAGATAGCACCACTCAGCGAGAGTGATCAACGTGTACAGTGAATGAAGCGAGATTTTATCTGCGTTTCTATGATGCCCACCCCCCTTCTCTCTGTAATTTATGATGCAGGAACAGTCGGTCTTCACCTGCCACCCCTCTTCTTCTGTAATGTTTGCTTCGTACCGTCTCTTATCTGTGAAAAGTTGTAAAGGCAGGATGTAGATCCTTTGCCCTTCTATTTCTCCCAACATCCGATGCACACATTACAATTGCAAGAAATGCCTTTCAGCTGTTTCCATCGTGCTGTACCAAGTCCTAATTAATTCTGTTATGTAAGCTACCCTTCTTTTTTTTTTTTTAAACAGAAATATTTCATTTACGAAAAAGGAAAGTTCTGTTCTCGATAAGAGTTGAATGACGATTTTCTTTCGTTATGTCAGAGTTTATAATCATAACAAATGCTCATTAGTAGCCCACACAATTGCCATTGAAAACAAAATCTCTCTTTTCATGAAAACCGTTGCAAAGGCGTGTTCTAGGCATTCCCCTATAAACGTTTTGCTCGTTTATCTTTGGGTTGCTGAGTAACAGACGATTTGTCTGCTATTGGTATTGTCTTCAAACATATTTCAAGTACCATTTAACTGCTGGGGTATATAAAATGTTTCCCAAAATTATTTATTTATTTACTTATTTACTTACTTATTTACTTACTTATTTATTTACTTATTTATTTACATATTTATTTATTTAGTTACTTACACACTTACTGATTTACTTACTTACTTATTTACTTACTTACTTTCTTACCTATTTACTTTCTTACTTATTTATTTACTTACTTATTTACTTACTTACTTATTTACTTACTTATTTACTTTCTTTCTTATTTACTTACTTACTTATTTATTTACTTACTTACTTATTTACTTATTTATTTACGTATTTATTTATTTACTTATTTATTTACTTATTTATTTACTTACTTATTTACTTTCTTACTTATTTACTTACTTTCTTATTTACTTACTTATTTACTTATTTATTTACTTATTTACTTACTTATTTACTTACTTATTTACTTACTTATTTACTTATTTACTTACTTATTTATTTACTTATTTACTTACTTATTTACTTTCTTACTTATTTATTTACTTATTTATTTACTTACTTATTTACTTTCTTACTTATTTACTTACTTTCTTATTTACTTACTTATTTACTTATTATTTACTTATTTACTTACTTATTTACTTACTTATTTACTTACTTATTTATTTACTTATTTACTTACTTATTTACTTTCTTACTTATTTACTTACTTATTTACTTACTTATTTATTTACTTATTTATTTACTTATTTATTTACTTACTTATTTATTTACTTATTTATTTATTTACATATTTATATATTTATTTATTTAGTTACTTACATACTTACTTATTTACTTACTTACTTATTTACTTACTTATTTACTTTCTTACCTATTTACTTTCTTACTTATTTACTTACTTAGTTATTTACATACTTATTTACTTTCTTACTTATTTACTTACTTATTTACTTACTTACTTACTTTACTTACTTATTTATTTACTTACTTACTTATTTATTTACTTATTTATTTACGTATTTATTTATTTACTTATTTACTTACTTATTTACTTTCTTATTATTTCCTTACTTATTTACTTATTTATTTACTTACTTACTTATTTACTTACTTATTTACTTATTTATTTATTTACTTATTTACTTACTTATTTACTTTCTTACTTATTTACTTTCTTACTTATTTACTTTCTTACTTATTTACTTACTTATTTATTTCTTTACTTATTTATTTATTTATTTATTTAGTTATCTATTTATTATTTAATTATTCCGGCGTAGTTAAGGCCATCAGGCATTCTCTTCCACAATACCAGGATTGTTCCGATTCTGATACGGTTTATTTCGGAAAGCATGTAAATTGTAGGAATGCATTAAAATTAGTCTCAATAGACACCTAACATCTTCTAGTTTATGCGCACCGGTATCATATATGCATGCGCTGGCTGTTAGAAAATGGCGCTAACTCATTTCTAACATCAACATTATTATTGATTTCTGTAAAATTTATGGTGACTCTACTGGACTGTACCCGAGCACGTGCATATGCTCATTTCAAGTATCTATTCAAATGTACCATTTCAAATGTAAATTATGAATAAATTATGAATAATGAATTATGAACTTCAGACACTGCTCACAAATGGCGAGATATTAAGGAATTAATGGAACAATAATATCCCGAGAGAACTTGCCCAACAATTTTTTTTCTCTCATCCACCTCAGTACATAAGCTAGAGGGGTTGGGGACAATTGGCCCCAGAAAATTGGCCACAGAGGCAACTCGCCACATAATTGAAATTCGTATCAAAGACAATTAGCCACATATTAAAATTCAAGACAGTACTCAAATTCGCAACAATGGATAATGGACGGTGTGGCAAATTGTCTATTTGTGGCAAATTGTCTATCTGTGGTGAATTGTCCGTATTACCAATTTTCTGTGGCCAATTGTCCCAGTTACCAATTTTCTGTGACTAATTGTCCGGAACCGAAGCTGGAGATCGAAGACTAGCGGCTTGATCAGGAAGCGTCTACAGAATTGACTATGTTCATGTTGTCTGGTTGGTCACATATTCCAGATACAGTGAAACCTGCCTTTGCGGTCACTTCATTTAAACGGCCACCTGGCCAAAAGGCCAATTTTCTCTGGAACCAATTGGATTTTCCATAAGATCAATACAAATTCTCTCTTTATTTAGCGGCCACCTCATGCTTCGGCCAGCGGCCGGGGTCTCTTTGGATTGGAACCTGACTATAACAGTCACTGTCCAACAAACATTTTTTTCACGGATACTGTCTGACCTATTTTTTCGATGGTTAGAGGACAGGGGACAATAGCTAAGTGTACAACAGTATACCCTCCATATCTTGGGGTTAGTTGGTTAGTTTTATGACTCTTTTGTCACTTTCCACTCGGACCCTGCACAGCCATAAATTCTTACTCGTTTTTAAAGGATTGAAATACGGACGTTTTCTATACTCTATTTTTTTTCATGGAGTGCAGTTTCATAGAAAGGACTTTGCCGACAGACCTTCTACTGCCCACTACTAATAGGTTGTCATAAATAAATGTCTTCCTTACTGTGACGGAAATCTTGTCTCCTCCTGTCAGTAACCAATCACAACC